>OY855912.1:23790908-24185908 GCA_963693305.1 Meandrina meandrites | reverse complement strand
GGAGAAATCGGTAAAAAATTAAAGTGTTCGACTGAGTGAAGCAAATTAAAGAGAAATGGACTTTTGGTGCGAGTTAGCGGGAGCTTCGAGAAACTGGGGGCTCGCCAAAGCAGGATTCCAGTGCTGTGTGAGATCAACTTTTGTTCATTCGTACACTGCATTTTGGCGGTTTATAGGGCAAGAAAAATAACTTCTCCACGAAAGGTAAAAAAAAACCTTGCATCAAAGGAAGCACAATAGTCAAGGAAATCTTTACTAGGGACCAAACCCACTGTTCGACAAGTTAATACTCCACAATTGACAAGATCCCATCAGTTGGAGGTGTATGACTATGGACCCCTTTCAGTGATTCACGGCCCAGGGTGTAGTGGGGTGGGGGCGCTCCCATACGTGGGCATGTGCGGCAGGGTAGGGTGTGGTTTTCAAAGGGCATATGGTTTGTTAAACTGAACTACAATTCAAATTTCCATGCCACAGAAAATAAATCAAAGCGACCTCTTCACACAGTTCTTAGTAATCGTTTTACCCTTAAAAAGGAGCCATTTTGGAGATTTGGGTCTTAAAAGGGCGTTAATTTTCAATCTTGTATGGCGCCAGAAGAACGTTTGGGGCAAACACCTAACCTAAATTTAAGGGAGTACCCCCGCCCTAGGATTAATGGGAGCAGTACCAAAAATAATACCAATAACAATAACAATAAAAACAACAACAACAATAATAATAACAACAATAAAACATTTTAAAAAACATCGCAACTCACTGGACAGTCTTGTTGTATGCACTTTCCACTTGGTAGTAACTTAAAAACTTGTTTGACACTTCACGATCCAACAGCCAGCCTTGCTGTCTAAAAACATAGGATAAAAATAAATATATCAATAACTTCACCAGAACTGAAATGATAAGCACAACATCAGTAAGGAATTGTTAAGGGCACTCGAGTCAGAATTCTTGATAGTCTTAGTGAAAAAAAGGGAAATAAATGAAGAAGCGTTCTCAAGTCGAAAACTCAGAAAAAAAACAACAACTTCTGAGTTTCCAAACGGGAGTCGAATCCATGACCTTCCAGATACCAGTTGGACGCTCTAACCACTGAGCTATGGAGCGAGGTCATATCCTGGGTTTTTATGTGTCAGTCTCAATCTTGCGTTTAACTTTATCCAAGGCGCACCGCCGCACAGGTATAGCCTGCATTTGTGCCAAAGGGGCTCACAGCTTTGGAGCTTATCCTGGCTTTTGTAGGATAAACCCCCCTAGCTCCCTATCGCAGTATACCCATTTTTGCTCCTGGGGCCTGGGTTCACATCGGTCAAACGCAAAGAATCCAACGCCACTTCCGGTTTACGGTGCCTCGAAGTTCGTAAGAGGTTGAAGCGAAAATGTGCAAAATGTTTGCAAGACGTTTGTTAGGAAAGAAAAAGAAAACCAAATTATAAGCTGATAATCTAGGTGGATAATAATTTTTAAATTCTCGATGCATTTCCGGAGTACAAAACTAACATTTTAAAAAAACATCTTTTCATTGGCTTGAAAATGGAGGATTTCAGAAATATGAGATGCGAGAAAAAAAAATCACTTTATTAGCAATTAGCACTGTTGTACTAATTGTGGACACTGTAAATAAGCAAACGCATGGGCAGTGTGTTCGACCGCAGGAAGCTTCTGTGTGCTCAAGCATGTCAAGAACGCAACAGAATGACTTCAGCTATGAACATTTGGCTACAGCGCCTGAACAAATGTTGTAACTTACATATTTCCAACACCCCTCGTATCATAAACTGCTTTCTCCAAGTGACCTACAAGTTGGAAAATTTCATGACCCGGAAATGTTCCATTAGGCGGTTGATACCTAAAAACAGCAAAAAAATAAAATACAATTACAAAAAAGGCTACGGAAAAAGCAACATGACGAATAGTCTTAAAGGCCCGTTGATACGGGCAACACGTTTTGCAACGTGTCTCGCAATATTGTTGCATGGCAAGTTGAACTAGTTGTTGCCCGTATTACTATCGTGTGCTCAACTTGCCTCGCGACAAATTTCAGTGTTGCAAGTTGCACCAACATGTTGCACAAAGCAGAACCGAGTTCTTTTTTTTGCAACAATTTTTTTCAACTAGCAACATTGAAATTTGTTGCGAGACAAGTTGAGCACGCGGTAGTAATACGAGCAACAACTCGTTCATTTTGCAATGCAACAATGTTGCGAGACAAGTGGAACAAAAATGTTGCCCATATTACCGGGCCTTAATGTGCAGGGTTGCACTGGAAACCACAGCTATTTTAATTTTCTTTGTAATCCGAATTCTACATATGAAGATAGAGAAATTCGACCGAAGAGGCCACTAATTTTACCTTCATTGAAACCAGCCAATTTACGCTATAAATTTGCTTTTAATAAGTTTTTGTTACAGAAACAAATTTCATTCATTAAAAAGACAGCCATTTTCAACAACGTAACACTCGTTATCTAAGCCCACAGCAACCTTAAAATAAAATACATTTTCCTGACTTTTCCCTCACCATAACGAGAAATTCAGTCTGAATTCCGTGAACAGAAATGTTCCGTGAACAGAATGTTTTTCTGCCGACTTCTGCCTTTGCTGTGGGAACCCTAAATAACACAACTCCCTGTAATATCCTACCCTACTGCACTACCCCACGAACTATAAAGAAGATTTGACAAAACTTCTTTGTAATTACACTTACGTAAAAGGGAAACGTCCAACATTGAGAGAAAACGTTTCAGGTAAGCCAAGTAGTTTAGCTGTGGATTTTACATGTTCCTTATCCAAGTACCCTAACATGAAGAAAGATAAACAAGAACGAATGAACGTTTGGGAGAAAAACAGTTGGAAGAATAATTGGTATTAAGAATCCCACCTGGTGGGAGGATAACGAACCAGTTTGGCTATTTATTAAGGGTAGTACGAGGGGTTGAACTCGGGACTACCGCAGACAAATCCAGATAGTGACAGACTGAAGGATTTGAATCAGGGACTTCCAGATTCCAAATCCAGCTCTTTAAACCACTCGGCCACAAAAACTTCCTTATAAACATAACTTCACTTAACAAAACTTCCTTGACTGTGAACAGTCTCTTTCTTTTACTAGAGTGCAACGCGAAAACGCGAATGCGAATCGAGATGGAGAAGCGAGCGGCAAGCGGCGAGAAGCACGGACGCGAAAGGAAAAAGAAAGCCTCACCCCCATTCCCTCCTCGTTTTTTTCCCCTCACTTGTATAATTTTGACTTTCCCGGTTGTGCGTTCGAAGGATTTTAGGAAAAGAACCGGACCGTTCGCAGTCTCAAAAATCTGCGTATGAATACGGTAGCTCAGTATTAAAGTTACCTTCGTTTAATGCTTGCAAGCAGTATGCTAGCGAAGGAAGAGCTGCTGGCAAAAGCTCGCAGAGAGTCGCGTAGTGATCATACCTGTTTAACCAAAAATAAATAAAGTCATGAGAGAGGCACTGTCAATTTTACAAAATTGCTTTATATCGTAGGTACTCCCTTGATTTATAAAACCTCGTGATAACTGAAACGAAAGGTCGTCTCCCTTGGATTTGTCTCACTAAGCCAAACACTGCAATACAGCCCTTGATTTGGCTGACCTCCCTTTTTCTCGCACCAATTCAGTTTCGTTTCGTTGGCCTTTCGAGAAATCGGGATCCTACTGCACATGTAAATGCATATAGGTGAGTAGGTTCGACTGTTCGACTAAGTTCAATTGCAGCATTCCACAGAGCAAAGCAAATACAAGGCGGGGTGGGGGGAGAATGACTTTTGATAAGAGTTTGTGGGATGATAGAAAAACTCAAGCATTCTCATCCCCAGAGCCTGCAATCCATATGGACTGCGGGAAGGATTGAGACCTCTGGCTGCCTACGACAGCAAAAGTCCGAGATTCACGGACTAATTGTCAAATTCTGACAAATCGGATTGGCTGAAAATAAAGAACGAGTACTCTGCGCATGCTACCAGCCAGAGGTCTTGACCCTTGGCGCAGTGCAAATGGCTCAAATGGATTGCGGGCTCTGGGACGAGATAGCCTGCGTGAAATAGGAGACGTCTGCACACAGGCTAGGGGCGAGAATGGGGTTCAAGAAATCGAGATACCTCTGTGTTCCGTCATCACTACCCAAGAATATGGTTCATTTGCAGTCAAACTTGTTCAGTGAGGGCCTGTTAAACAGTCTACCTCTCCGTGTAGGGAGCAACAAGAATAGTTTTTAACAATTTGATACATGTACCTGGTCCACCCTGTTAGTGCAATGCCATTGAATTCCAGACTGCTTGGTAACTTAGCAATGATGTCCAGCCAATTAAGGTTATTCTGCACATGAAAGCCAATTGGAACAAAGTTGCTCCATGGGTGTGTGGCACCTTAAGAACAAACAAGATCGACAACGTACTACATGAAGGTTGTTTCATCACTTAACTTAAAACATATTCCAGAAATTCAAGTTGGTCGGATGTAAATAAAACGCATACTTTTTTATTCATTCCCCTGGAAAATATCCGGGAGGAAAGGAATTTTTGTCCCATCGACATTTATTTTTAAAAACCATGCGTGATAATTATGTTGTTTGTTTTAAAATTCAAATGAAGATGGTACATTTTTAGCTCAGTGAACATACTATTATCTGGAAAAAAAAAACAAACAGGTATAATTATGTGCTGATTACAGTTATTCAACTTATACATTTACATGACAGTTGCATAATTATTTACCTTTAAAGGCACTTGCAGCCCAAATCTTGTTGAAAGCTTCACCATATCTCTGCCACATGTCTTAAGAAATACAACAAAGAAAACCAATAAAAAACTACTAACAGATTATTGGCAAACTCCTTCAGCTCCAAGCTCTATTTCAACTTATACCTGATATAAAAAGCCATCAGTGCTAACTAGCTAGAATGTTTACTTAACAATTAAAGACGGAAAGAGCTCACTTCATATTCTTCACAAATACATCGCTTTAATTGAACTTAAAAGCATTGTTGTTGTCAGACATTTCTTTTTGTAATGAGTCTCCATAATGTTTGGTGTTGCTGGCGATTATCTCTCCAATATTTGAAGAGCATGCATGTTTTTACGAGATTGTTTGCCTTCAGTACAATGTGTTGACATTGTGGTTATGTGGTTTATTACCAGGTGGAAAATAGCCAGTAAGGTCAGATCTGTAAGCCCAGACCATTGGTTCCACAAGAGGACCAAGTTCTGTTGGACCAAAGAAGGAAAAAGATATGAACATGTATTACTATTAGTACCAGACTTAAAAATAACTGGCTAAGAGCAGTTTCCACTTGAGGATCGAAAGCAAGGTAGTTGATTTGGTTTTGTATTACTGGTGATTGGTTTGACAATCTCATACACTTTCTCTTCTAATAAAATAAAATCACTTTATTTAAGTGTCAATGTATTTAGCACTGGTGTGCTAATTGGGGACACTGTGCATTCCCGATCGAATTGGAATTTGGAAGTGTCAGTTTTTAGTGTTAGTGTTAGTGTTATTTTTTTCATAATTGTAACTTGCTCACATGTGACTTCCCACGCTTTGCAAATTTTAAAAGTTTAGTTAAGACATTCCTTTTTAAAAGTGTTTTTCTTGAGTGTTTCAATTTTACATTTTAAATATATCCTTTTTAAAAAGTGTTTTTCTTGAATGTTTAAATTTTAAATTTTAAATTCTTACCATATATTTTTTAAAAAGTGTTTTTCTTGAATGTTTCAATTTGAAATTTGAAATTTTACCATTTCTTTTCTGATAACATTTTATGTATTTATAATGTAAGAGCATAGAGATTATAGTATTATGCTCCTAAAACTTACTTATTATTATTATTATTATTATTATTATTATTATTATTATTGTTATTGTTATTATTATTATTATTATTATTATTATTAATTATTATTACATGTATTGACTGCAAGCTTTGCTTGGTTAAATAGATTGTCTGGCTGTGTCTTTTGTGTTGTGCAGAGTGATTACTTTTGCACTGGTTTTCTTAAAAGAGACTCGACAACTGAAAACTGCTCCAAATTATAAACGGTCGGTGTTTCAGTTATAAAGAGTTACACCTTTGTAATATCTGGAGCAACCAAGTTCAAGAACAAAAACAACAAAATCGACAACAAAAAGAATAATTTAAAAATCAAATTGCACATTCAGTGGTTTGGCCATTAGACAATTACACTGTACATATGTGTCATGTACAAACATTATGTTAGATGAAAATACTGCCCTTAGGGCCTTTACTTGAATGGTTACATGCCATTCAGCTGGACTGATGGATTCATGATTTTCACGATGTTATTTTATTTGTTCAGAGCAATGAATTTTGTTATATAAATATTGCTATTGAACAAACCACCAGGTAGGCAAAGAATACATTTCACAAACTGATTTACAGTTGGCAAATGAGTTTTGTGAATCTTGCACAAGTTTTATGCATTGTATGAGGTACAGTCAACTCTCTCTTACAGGGTACCTGACCTTGCGCACGGTGTTGCCTACCACTCGATTTTCGGCCTAAGCAGTCGTATTTCATACTAATTTACTGTTTACAAAAACATTAGAATCTGACAATTTTCCAAAAAATCTTAGCTCAGATAACAAACTTAAAGTATTTTGTAAGTTAGAAGGCAATTAAGCGAAAGAGTGATACGTAAGAGCAAAAAGAACTTCAAAAATTGGTCGAAAATCAGCACTTCCGGCATAACAAAATGGTACGTCGTGCACAGCGTTCCCTTGAAGGCAGTGCCACAAAAATCGTGCCTAACGTGCCCAGTGATCCGGCCATATCGTTCCCAAATCGTGCCCTTGGTTCCCTTCGTGCCCTCATCGTTCGTATCGTTCTCAGCGTTCCAATCGTTCCTTAACGAAGCGTGCTGTTTTTCCTTTCCCTCGTCGCGTGTTTTTATCAGTACAGCCAATTTTGCAAAGCTGGTTTTTGATGTAAGCTTTACTAGTAATTGATAAATTGCGAACTGGCCTGCACTTCAAAATAAATCTTAACTCTATTTCTCGTTCGCGAAGAACAAATCATGCGTAAGATTTCACGGCTGATAGGAGTTTCGTGAAGGGTAGATTTTGTCACGTGCTAAGCAACCAGTTCTGAAACGGGATCAAATTTCATGCCAGCACCAAAACATTGAAAACATTGAACGCTATTCAATGGAATAATTGCTGATTTCTTTGAGTTTTCGAAACTGCAAATCGCTCGAAAATCTCATAAATGTTTGCTGTATTTATGAGTTTGGAGTCAGATGTAATTTCACTGAATCAAAGAACAAACAGCACTTTTTGGTATTTATTTATTTAGTGTTTGAGACATCTTTGTCGGCCGTCGGCGCCGCTTATTTTCCAAACACATTGGGTTTTCGTTTGACTTTCGTTCTGGAAATTTTATTTCGAGGTGCTTAAGACGAAACAGACCAGAAGGTAGGAAAGCAAACAAAATGAATTACGAACCTTCCTCTCCTTACGACTGGAGTCAGTCTTACTCCATAATAATGAAAGCGACTCCAATTGTATACCGCGTGTGCAATCAACATTGCCAGGATAAAATCATTCTCCTGATTGGTAGCCGCGGGTTTCGCCCATAATGAGTTTCGCCCATGAAGCGCTTCGCCCAGAAGCAAGCGGGCTAAACACATGAGTATACCTCGTTCTTAAACCCATGAGCCGAAACAAGCGTGCTAAACACATGAGTATACCTCGTTCTTAAATCCATGAGCCGAAACAAGCGTGCTAAACATGAATATACGTCATTCTTATCCATTCTAAACCATTCTTGTTCTGGGCGAAACAATGTGGGCGAAACTCGTTATGGGCGAAACTCGCTATATCATTCTACTCGGCTACTGTAACGAACGATATTAGGAACGATTATGGGAACGATCAGGGAACGATATGAACGGTAGGAACGATAGGGAACGATAGGCATGATAAATGGAACCCTTGAGAGTGACGTAAGGAACGATAGGAACGGGCACGATGGGAGCAAAATTAACTAAAAGCAAAGATTTTTTTTAGGTAAGTCAAAGTGACATTGTATTCGTATTAATAATTCTTCAACCAAAAAAAACATCGGTAAAAACTGAATTAAAAAAGTTTAAACAGTTTATGTGCACACTAGTTTTGTCTTCCCTTTTCTCTTTATGCCGTAAAGTGCTGTGATGAAGCCAGCCGAAAAGACTCTGTTTTTCGTAGAAAATGCGGTAATTTCCAATCTTGTTTTTTAAACTTCCATAAGTTTAATTTTATGTGAGCATCATGGAAAATTATTCGATTTTTGAGGTGCACATTCTTTATAGAAGAAGTTTGCCGATTTTCATTCAGTTCTGAGCTAATTTAATAAGAGAAAATCGAGCGTTTTTGATGTCACGCAAAATGTTGCGCTCATGATCACCAACACCGTGCGCAAGGCCACCTTTATAAGATGTTATCTTATGTTGGTTCCATCCATGCCATTTTTAAGCCATTTTACTGTTATAGTAACTAAATTTCCAGACAGACACCTCTCTAAAACGGACAGTACTGTCAGTATCTATTTTAGAGAGAGTTGACTGTACATGTATATGAGTTTTATGCATTCCCCACAGTACCAGTGGTGGGGAGGCACGGTGGCATAATGATTAGTGCACTGGACTCTGGATTCTGGGAGGACAAAGTTCAAGCCCTGGCTGGAGTTACTGTGGTATGTTCTTGGGCAAGACACTTTCTTCTCACAGTGACTACCTCCACCCAAGGGGTATAAATTAAATACTGGGGTAAAACCCTGCAATGCATTAGCATGCTACAGAAACTGGGATAACTGCTACCATCATGCTACTGAAACTTGGATAAGCTCCGGTCTGATGGGCCACTCGGCTCGAACTCAGACTTGACCTTTATTTACAGTAGTACAAGCAAATAATTATGGAGGACTGTAAAGCAACAGAGGACATCCCTAGCTATGTACCTTTTAAGTATTCCACGGGCCAGTGCCTCATCATATCATCCCACATGATCGGTGTTACCTTCTGACTTTTTAAATGTTTCAGAATGGGGGTCATGTGATGCACAAACAATTCAGATTTATTGCGTGCATCCTTCTGACAAACTGTGCATGTCTTGAGATTCCATACCTGGAATGTCAAATGAAATCATGATTATTAATAATCAATAATTAATTAGTCAATTAGTCTATTTTAGCAAAGTAATATTACGAAGTTGCAGCTCTTTGCATGCATTGCAGACCTATAATTAAATACAGACAATAATTTTATGCTTTCCACGAAGGAAGTACACCATGCTGCTATTTATGGTGTACTTTAAATTTGGTATTTCCTTCAATTTAAAAGACATTTTTGTACGTAACATTGAACAGAGTGACTTCAAAAATTAAATGTAGAGACCAGTAGCGCAACTTACATGTTCTTAATCATAAAGTTACCAGTAATTAAATTTTACCTCATCTCCTCCAATGTGAAACCATTTAATACCACGATGGAGAGCTAAGACCTGATCAATGAGTCCTATCACCATGGGAACAGATGCTATAAAAAGCATCACCCATGTAAATACACTTATTCGATGGTTTAACATAATAATATGTTTGGATATTTTGCATAGAAATACGAGCAATTAGCAAATATCCACACTTGTTATGTGTAAAACCATTGATAAGGGATTTATTACTCCACTATTTTTTCCACTTCCTTTGGGACATTTAGTCTGGCCTTTTCATATGTTTTCCCTGGGAATAAAATGTTTTAAAACAAGCCATGGTAACTTGTTGATCGAAATACATTTTAAGTTAAAAAGTCAAAATAAAGCAACATTTAACTCTGTTCAGTACTGCCATCCAGCAGAGGGGGGCTTATAACCGGATGCATTTTTTCCAGCTAGATGGGACTATAACTGGGGGGGGGGGGGGGGGGGGGAAGGGGCTTATAACCGGAATTTTACAATATCTTTTCTACAAGCTCCAGCAAAAGAAATGACATCATGAAGGAATCAGAATAGAAATTCCCAGTGAAATTTGATAAAAATTAAATGAGAGTCACATAGTTTTTGAAGGGCCATTTGTCACCTCTACATTAAAATAATTTGTACATAGTTATGCACAATCTTACCTTTGTTATTTGGACACAGTGAATTAGTGAAGTGTTCTGTTTCACGAAGATGAGCAAACTCTTTATGCTTTAAGACAAACTTAACAAAGGAGAACCAAAATATCAGTTACAGTAATTTTCAAATAATATCAGTACATTAAGTTCATATTAATAAATCTATTAGCTCCATCAAAATCTGTCCAAGAGATGGGTGGGGAGTCAAAATGGATGCCTCGTTAGGATGTAACTTCCTTAAAGGAGCTCTGTCACGAGGATTTCGCAGATTTTTGGTCTAAACTGTTCTGAAATTAGTGATAGGCAACTTAACCCATAAAAAACATTATCTTTGAACATCTAAAGGAAGATATAACCTTAAAACGTGGATAGATACTAACTACGGCTACTAATATCGATTTTTGTGAAGACGCGCAGAAACAACTTGAAAAGTTTTGCTAATTAAACCTTTCAAGTTGTAATCCATTTCCATCGTAGCCATCGGCAGCTAAAGACGCTTGTTAACAGTTTCGGTGCTATAATATGGCAATTGTTAATAAAAATGGACTATTATTTTTTGTTTTCCTTCGACACAAATATAAACTTTTGCTGTTCAAAAATATGTTAAAATCCGTGACAAAGCCCCTTTAACTCTGGTTGTGCAGCATGAAGTTACAATACTAAGAGTACTGTAACCCAACAAAGACATGATGCTAAAAAGTCCTCTGCAAGATGTGTGTCCTTTGAATTGTAGCATGGAGTATGTGATATTGATTAACTTGTTATCACACACTCTTTATAACAAGAGGATGACAGGTTTGGGCAACAAGTACATTGAGTCAGATTTGACAGCTGTACACTGAGAGATCGTAACTGAATCAATAGGCTCCTGTGGGAGGGAGGGTTGGGTTAGCAGGTTTGACCTTTTGAAATGAGCTTATGTCTAGCGTCAGCTATCAACGAAGCAGTTCAATTCAGATAAGCTTAGTGACGTCACATGATCGCAGCATAATTAACAAGAATCACTACCAAACATAATCATTGTACTATTCCAAGCTGGTGACTTATAACATGAAGGAGGGTTCAACTGTTTGAGTAATGTACTGTAATTGTGCAGGTATAAACTAAATCAAAGATCATTTAAATTTTTAATTTTAATTAAATTTATTTTTATATTTAATACCTCCAGATGCCCAAAGGTCTGCACAAGTGGAATCACAATCAAATCATTTGCAGTCGTTATTTCTAGAAAATGTTTTATTTCAGCCTCACTAGTTCAATCAAATAAAAATGAAATCAATATTATTTAATAATAATATCAAATTGATATACAGAAAAATGTTATGAAGGACTGACAATAAATACACAGTCATGTAGTTATGGAACATAATTTGTTCATTTTTGTTTCAGTACACGCTAGCACTGGATTATTACATAACGTAACAAGTACCTGTATGAATTCTTGGCTTGCAAGATGCCATATTTGTCCTTATAGGGAAACACATCCTCATATTCCACCAGTAATCCAGTTGCTCCCCATCTCTTGAAGTGTGGTAGCATCTGAGTGTAAAAATTTTGTGCAAAACCATAAGTCAAACCTGCACACTTTGTAAATGGCAAAAATGATAAGAATCTGATAAACTTTTCAGTATGTTGATGTTTGCTCTCTCCAGAAAAGTTGAAAATTATTCATTCAACTACTGTTAACAGGCCATCCGATAGGGTGCAGAAAACAATAACAAATTATGCGGAAATTTTTCAGGAATATTTAATATGTGGAAAAATGCAAAACAAGTTCAGAGAAATTGTTGTTCTAATATTAATTTATTGTGTGACTGATTTTATGGCAAAGTTCTCCTTGTCACCAGAAGTCACATGGAATGTCTGGAGGTTGAAAATCACTTGCGAACAAAGTGGAATGTTTTTATTTATGTCATTTAGGAGAAAAGCTACTTCATGAATGCTCCATGAATCGTAACTTTTAAATCGTAGTTGTGAGGATGTTGGGCAGCTGCTTTGTTGCTGACAATTAGCAATTTCTTCTGCTTTATGTGGAAAAACGCTCTGAAGATGTGGAGGATCTGAGGATGAGGATTTTGGTGACTTATACTACATGGATCTGCTTTTATTACCGCATCCTTTCAGCCTGCATTAAGTTATTATATACCTGTATGAGATAGTCCATTTTTGGCGGTGCTCCCTTGAGATCCAAATGAACAAGTTTGTGGCCATTCAATCTAGAGAGCCAGATACCAAAAAGATGATTTTACAATATTTTATTTCAAAATTATTGAACAGAAATAAAAGTAATGTTTCTAAAGGGAAGTATTTACACGCACTAAAAAGTTCAATGTACAGGGATTAAGACCCAGTTATTTCATCAATTTGAAAGTCTAATAAGTCGCACACCTGCATATATGTAGCTGACATGTAACATTTGTGTATTGTCTAAATGAGGTTTAGACAGGACCCAGTAAGTGGCAAAAAAATGCTGACCATCTACTTCATGATCTCAGCTGTATACTCTGCTGAGCTATTGTAAGTTCTGATTCTTTTGGATAGAGATGGTAATTTATAATCCACCTTCTTCGCCCAACTTCATGGCAACCCTGCATTTTAAATAATCAGCTAATAAGTATGTCTAAAAGGCATATTTTCTCAGACTCCCCTCGTCCAGCACATCACCATATCATGAACTTCCTTAGTATCTGATACAGTGCAGTTATAAAAAATTTTTCTTTTGAAAATCACTCGTTTCAGTTAAAATCAAATGCTCTGAATAACTTACTTCTTTTTATCCATCCTGTTTTCCTTCAGTGGAACACTTTTGGCCTCTGCTAGCACTCTTTTAAGAGACTGTATAGTATCTTGAGCCTTCTGCAATTGAACTTCTAACAAGGCAGCTCTTGTGTCCTTGGTTACTGATTCTACCACTTTTAAACATTTTAATTTAAGATTGGATTAATAAGTCACTAAAATAAACGTAAAATAATTTGTGTCTACTAATCACAAAGAGCTACCGTATATCTTCTATCAATCCCACCAGGAGACTAACACTATATTAATTTTAATTGGTAACAGGGACACCTCTATAATATTGCAACACTTCCCTCTCCCAGTATTAAAGAGGCTCATGTGTACAAGTACTAATTACATTATTACTAGAATTCAACTACTATACTAATTAATGCAAATGCTGCAATCTGATTGGCTGAGTTATTGCACACTATTTCACAATTATCCAGTGAAATCACATGGAATATCACATGATACGTAGCCAATGAGGTCATAGGCCAAGTTGGATAAAATCAAATGATAAATTTCGCAAGATTGAGCAGGATAATTGTGTTATTATTCAACAAATTACAAGTCAACAAAATGCTATTTGCAGCAAGAAAAACTGTGCTTGAGCAGCGCTTTGGAAGACTTTGGGCAAATGTTGGCAACTTACATATAACACAGGATATCTGTTATAATGTATGGATGATGGATAACAATTACTTTCTGACATTACATGGGCATTGGGCAAATTTGTTGAATAATAACAGCCGTAAGTGTGCTGTGGCTGAAGGTTGTCTGCAGAAATGGCGACATTTTCTTGTTTCTCCAAAATTTTGGAGGAAGTTCAGAAATATTATTTTAAGATTTAACTTCATTCCCAAGAAGACTAAAATAAGGAAATGCATAATTTATAACATGAGTTTAAAACGTCAATTACTGAATGATGAAGATGGCGTTGAAAACCATGATAAGGCCTTAATTTCTTTACGAAATTTACCAATGGTTATGGAGAAAATAATCAAAAAGACAACATGTAAAGCTGTACATAGTATTTAATTGGCAGGTGCGGAAAGATTGCAAAGTACCAGGTAATCCAGGTTCCAATATAATTGTACAAAACAAACTAAGTTTGCATTGTACAACTGGACCTACATATTACAAAAGCGTCAATATTTTATCACCGTTTCTAACCTGCTGCAAGTAGTAATCTTACACGAGTCGCTTTCATAGCATTGAAAAAGGCCTTATAATTTATATTAAAGAGAGGGGCACCTATTTTAGAGAGAAGTGGAGGGGAGGGGGGCTAAAATGATTTTATGTGGGAGACGCTTTTAATTTATTAACGAACTTTACCAAGGAGAAAATAATCATAGAGACGACACGTAAAGCTGTACATCTATAGCATTTAATTGGCAGGTATGGGAAGATTGCAGTCAGTACCAGGTAATCAGGTTCCAATTGTACAAAACAAATATAGAAAGCATCAATATTTCATCACCGTTTTTAACTTGCTGCAAGTAGTAATCTTACATGAGTCGCTATCATAGCATTGAAAAAGGGCTTATAATTTATATTACAGGGAAGGGCACCTATTTTAGAGAGAGGTGGAGGGAGTGGGGAAGAGGGGGGTGCTAAAATAGAGGATTTTATATGGGAGAAGCTTTTAATTTCTTTACAAAATTGACCAATGGAGAAAATAATCATAGAGACGACACGTAAAGCTGTACATAGCATTTAATTGGCAAGCATGGAAAGATTGCAGAGTACCAGGTAATCCAGGTTCCACGTGTACAAGAGAAATTAAGCAATTGCCATTTAATATTATTTCATCACCGTTTTTAACTTGCTGCAAGTAATAATCTCACAAGTCGCTTTCATAGCATTGAAAAAGGGCTTATAATTTATATTATAGAGCAGGGCACCTAATTTAGAGAGAGGTGGGGGGGGGGGGGGGCGGTTAATAGAGGATTTTAAATGGGCGTTTTTCATTTCTTTACGAAATTTACCAATTGGGAAAATAATCATACAGATCTGACACGTAAAGCTGTACATAGCATTTAATTGGCAGGCATGGAAAGATTGCAGAGTACCAGGTAATCCAGATTCCCCGTGTACAAAAGAAATTAAGTTTTAAACTTAATTTTCCATTGTACACTTGGACCTACATTACAAAAGCGTCAATATTTTATCACAGAGTACCAGGTAATCCAGGTTCCAATTGTACAAAACAAATTAAGCAATTGCCATAATATTATTTCATCACCGTTTTTAATGTGCTGCAAGTAATAATCTCACAAGTCGCTTTCATAGCATTGAAAAAGGGCTTATAATTTATATTATAGAGCAGGGCACCTATTTTAGAGAGAGGTGGGGGGGGGGGGGGGGTTAATAGAGGATTTTAAATGGGCGCTTTTCATTTCTTTACGAAATTTACCAATTGGGAAAATAATCATACAGATGACACGTAAAGCTGTACATAGCATTTAATTGGCAGGCATGGAAAGATTGCAGAGTACCAGGTAATCCAGGTTCCCCGTGTACAAAAGAAATTAAGTTTTAAACTTAATTTTCCATTGTACACTTGGACCTACATTACAAAAGCGTCAATATTTTATCACCGTTTTCTGAAATTAACCCGCTGCAAGAAGTATTCTTACATGAGTAGGGGTGGCGAATGGTAAAATCCGAGCCTTGCCGAGACGCCGAGACCCTGGTTTAAAAATCCGAGCCCGAGACTTGAATTTGTTTGTAAAATCCGAGCCCGAGACTTAGCGCTACAAAAATCCGAGCCCGAGACGCAGTGATCCAAAAATCCGAGCCCGACACGCATTTCATCAGAAAGTACGAGAAACAGGAAGCTACAGGAGCGCACTGCTTTTGTGGCCGTCACAACAAAAATTTTTCCACTCATCCCAAAACATTAGCTAACATTGGTTTTGTATTAAAACCATTAACTTATCTAGTCAACCAGTCAGAAATTAAACGTATTAAGTAACACATTACTGCTTATAGTCTACCTATTAGCCAGGTTAGTTACTTATAAACTAATGTTTCGACATTCTGCCTGGTTTAAAATTCACACGTCTTTTGATCTAAGACTGATCTAGTCGGCTTCTGGCACGTGTAAATCTGCGAACGTTTGTCTTTGGACTACTAGCTACTACTGCAAATGGCAGAGAGTGAAGAGGAAATGGAAGAGGGTTTTGAACCGGCAAAGAAAGGAATTAAACGCAAATATGGTAAGTTATAAGATCGTCTTGCTACTATTAGCTACTATTACCGTCGCCCAACGCGTCATATGCTGGGAATTAAGATATCTCTTTATGAGCTTCTTATCGAATAAGCCAATGATTAACAAGAGCTAGATAGCTAGCACAGAGCTTGCTATTTTTCTCAGCCATGTTTCATGTTGTACTTCGGACTATATCTGGCAACAAGCCACAGTAGCTCAGTTCCTGGAGCGTAATTTTACCATGCAAGCAGGCTTTCGGTGAATAACTTCACAACCTTATACCAGTCTTACACTGTGAAAATATTGGGATAGAAGGATAATTGACAGACGGATAGACTTTTGTTAGCTTTTGTTGTGGAAAGGACTAAAAAATATACTTTACGTTTTCGCTGAACACCTACTGAGAACTACTGAGTGAAAACGGCGCTCGTATGATTCTTAGCTATTTAAACTTATTCAGCATCTTGCGATTTTCACATCTCGTGTATACAGCTATTTCGAGAAAGGTTGTCGGAAAAAAAACCATCAAAGTGCACGCGACAAGACCGAAAGGTGGTCTGGGTATGCACTGGAATTTTGAATATTGGCCTAGAGGAAATTTACAAGTTTGTATTTTTGCACGTGGAGAATTTGTTTTTCCTCTCAGGAGGCCTATATCTGTAGTTTTACTTTTACTGTCGCATGTCTAGGAGTGAGGAAAAATTCTTCTAAACTTCAGAGGGTCTAAACGTACCTTGTTTCTACATGTCTGAAAAGAAAGAGAACCTAAAATTCGCGCTTATTTTGTTGTTATATCTCATTAGTATTAGTAGTAATATCGGAGTCTGACTAAAACCACCTCGGGCGCACCCACATAATTTTACCTCTTTCCGTGTGTACTACTAAGGGACTTTATCAAACCACGCTCACAAAAGCTCGCGTGCCTTGATAAAGTCCCTGAGTAGTACGCACGGAAAGAGGTAAAATTATGTGGGAGCTGCTCGGTAGTTTTAGTCAGACTCCGATATTACTACTTGGAAGAAAAGAACAAAACCGAATAAACAAACGAGCCGCGGAACGTCTATTTAGAGGAACACAACAGTGAAGTAAACAACAATGGGACGTGGAAGAAAAGGAATTATTTCCCAAAGTCAAAAACAAATCAGAAAACCCAAAATCAAACTGACAACCAAGGATGTATTCACAGATCCACCAATACACATTTCAGAAGAGCTGCTCACAGCAATGAAAATAATGAGCCCACAAGATTTAAAAAACACGCTTATACAACCGGAAGAACAAGAAGAAGTCGACTTAACAGACATGGAAGAGTACGATTTGACGGGATCAGGAGAGCCGGTTTACAAAACACCAATTATGACGCCGCAGCTGTACCACAGAATTATGGCGAATGAGTTTAGCCAGGACCAGGTGGAGTACATAATAAAGAAAGCTCTGAAGAATTAGGGGGCAAATTCAGGATGATGATTACTATCAAGATATTCAGAAGCATCAAGAATAGCTTCCACAGCTTGAGCCGTAATAAGTTTGACATCATTTACCCAAGAGGGGGAAGAAAGGTCTTTGATAGCGCACACGAGCATGTGGACCGACACAAGCATTTTGCACAGGTATATTTATGCTGTGTTTTTTTTTTGCCACCATTTGGACAAAAGCAGCGGGCTGTAAATGTCACTCACACACATGCAAAAGCTTTTAAATAAAAAACTGGCTGAGATAATGGCGGAAGCAGCTAAAAAGTTCGAAGAAGAAATAAAAAAATATCAAGAAGATCCCTATGTGTACATCGATGGAATGAAAATCAAGAAGACCCTAAACCAATGTATCCCATACACGGATGAAGCATGGACAGAATACCTGCGGGACAAAGCGGACAGAGACAATAAACAGCTAATAAACTTCATAGATAAAGTTTTTTTCGAAGACGGCGGGCTGCAATTTAAAGAAACGCAAACAAATGTAAATAAACAGGTTAACAACAATTAATAATTAACAACATTTAAACGTTATGGACACATTAGAAATGATTCAAGCACTTCCGGCAGAACTTCGAGAACAAATCGGCAAGGAGTATGTAAAAATCAAACTCTGGCAGCGTAAAATGCAGGGGTGGGATGAAGTGAATAGAGCGATTTTGGAGGCTCCCTACTGTCTGAAAAACGAGCAGATCACGTGGATTCTGCACTGTTACAAATGCGAGCTAGAATGCGGGCGGAACTATCTCTGCAGCCTCTGTTACACAAGAAAAAGGCAGAGAGAGTATTTAGGGCCGGACATGTTCGATCCGGATGAGTATGACCCATGCTTCGAAAAGGTGATAAAAATCAACAGCAGAGTGTGGGGCTACAAGCATTAGCGCTACGTTCTGTACACGTGCCAATAACACGAGACAGGAAAAGCTACATACATGGTTACACGTCGGCAAACTTTCTACCTAAAAGAAAAATCGTCTATTAAAATTAAACTTACTAATACGCGTTTTGTATTAATTAGGGATGATTCTGCGCGGCCAGGCTGAGATAAACTAAGTGCAAAATATTGCCCCGAATCTAATCTTATTCTTGAACCGTCAGAACCTTGGGGTGCAGCATATTGGTATTTTAAACCATCAGCATTACGTACGCTTGTTAATGGAGTGTCAGTTAACAAACTGCCGGGTATTCTAAAACCAAAACCTATTCTTTCATAAGTTCGAGAGGCACCCTTTAGTTCGATAATTAAAGCTGAGACACCCTCAATTATGCAAGGAAACGGCGCCATTACACGAATGTTATTACCGAATTTAACAAAAGTTCTATCACCTCCTTTATTTTCATTGTAGATCCATTCTCCAGTTATTACTATTCTAGGTTGCAAATTTCTTATAACATAACCACTTAGATCTAAATCTTTTTGTAATTTGATAGTATCGTTTTCTATTTTGTACCCTCTATCATAATTTTTCAACGAAAAACCGTTTAGATCTAAATCTGTTTGTAGAGTAAAATCGCCGTCATCGATAACGAAAGCCTGATCGTAAACAGTTCCGTCTACATCTGTTTGATAACCTTTTACCCCATAAATAATCAAAGCAGCCTTTTCAAGTGGCGAAGAGCCATCATAACCCGAATTTGAAATATCAAGAAAGATTGTGTTATCATTGTCTTTGTATTTGCGCGTGTGAATAATGGTGCGTGAATATTTCGGGCTGTGACTGTTGAAGTGCTTGGTATGGTAATTAAGAGTATCAACCGGGTTAGGGGTTGAAGCACTTATAAACCAATTAGTATCAACTTTCGGGATAAAGAACTCGACACATATAGTGTACTCTCCTTCGGGCAGAGGTTTTTTATTTAGCTTTAAGCGTGAGTTGAAAGAATTGACACCAGTTCTTACGAGATTGAAAGTATAAGCTTTTTTATTCACACTGTGAAGGTTGGATGTAAAGTCTTCTAACGTAACAGAAGTAACATTGTTTACATCTGTAACACCTGACCCTCGCTCCAAATAGGCTAAGGCATTCTTTTTATGTGAGTGTCCTGCTGAAATAGAATTCGAGCCCACATATTTTTTCATTGAACCAAGATTTACAGCATCCTGATCACCCGTCGGATTCGCAAGTTGCTTTATCGCATGGTCTTTCATAAGAATATCTCCAGAAATATTAGCGGTTGATACATCCCCACTATCACCCTTTTCCCCTTTTGCACCTTTTGGTCCAATAGCACCTCTCGAACCCGCAGGTCCAGTTGCTCCAGTTGGTCCCACAGGTCCTGTAGCTCCAGTTGGTCCGGTTGGCCCAGTAGCTCCAGTTGGTCCGGCAGGTCCGGTTCGCCCTTGTGGACCTCTTTCGCCTTTTAATCCTTTTTCTCCAGCATCACCTTTATCTCCTTTAGGACCTTGTGGGCCAGTATTGCCCTTATCACCTTTTTCACCTTTAGGGCCACGCGCTCCAGTTGCGCCAGTTGGACCAGCAGGGCCGGCAGGACCGGCTTCCCCTCGGATTGAAGTAGACTCTTCATGTGTTTGAGTTGCACCCGTCGCACCGTTAAGAAACCCCATCTCTATATATTTTCGTCAAAATTTTTAAGTGTGGTTTTTTTTGGTTTGTCGTGGTATAAAAAAGAATATTTAGCATCGGTAGCCCTTTCAAGCAGCTCTCTGTCAATTCCCAATTCATCAGCAATACGGTTATTTTCTCTGGGAAGAAAGTTGAAAATGCAAAAGTGGCTACAATTATCTCGGATGTTTTTGGGGACCTTAAAATAGCTTTGAGAAAGATAAATGACGCTGCAATTGCGGTGGCGACCGTTGATAAAATAATCGATAATGTCGTTTTGGTTGCTTTCACAAACCATGTCATCGAAAATTACAATCTTTTGATTGTCAGTGGACAGCGTTTCCAAAGGAATAACATCGTTGGCGGCTTCAATAACATTATAGCCAGCCACAGGATTGACTCTTGTGTCGAAATCATCAATCAAATATTGGTACTTGTCCTGATGCAGGTTCTTAGCGCAAAGGTAAATTTTGTCGTAGACCAACAGCCTGTAAAGCATATGCATGAGAATATTTGTCTTACCAGAGTTGCTTGGCCCGCAAATAAGCATCCGAAAGGTATCTGCTGGCATACAAGGGTGGCCTTGCTTGTAATTACTTTTTGTAGTCAAACTGGGGTCGTAATTGGGAATTTTCATTTTTTTCTGTTATATATACGGCAAAAATATGTCCCTGAAGAAGTGGCAAAAACTTGTCAGCGAAAAGGCTGAAGTTGAGCAGCAGAACGGCAAAATCCTCGCGGCAATAAAAAACAACAAAATCAATAAAGAGTTTGGTCAGCTATCAGGTGAGGATTTGTTCAAACCTATCACATCGCGGCTTGACAAACTCCAAGTAGGGGATAGCAACTCAGCTGCTGAGCCAAAAGAAGAGGTTCCAGACTATGGTATGGATGAGTTTGATTTAAACAACCCCTTCGACGGAGATTTTAATCCGGATGCGGAAACACCACCTCCAACACCAACACCATCACCATCACCATCACCAACACCATCACCTACACCATCACCAACATCAACACCGTTACCACCTTTGGCTGAAGAGGAAGAAACGGAATTAATGGAAGAAATGGAAGAAGAGCAACCAAGTAAATGGGGGCCACCACAAGAACTGGTTATCAAGGGATCAGAGTCAACTGACCTACAGAATCTAAACAGGATGTTAACAGTAAATAAAGACAATCCAAACTATGTGGTAAAAAGTGAAAAATCAAATTTTACCGGATACACATTGGCAGACCTAAGAAGGGCAAGAGATGAAATTCTTGACAGGAGAAAAGGGAATAAACAACCTTCAGTAAGGTTACCCCACACTCAGTTGCCGATACCCCAGGATGATGAACCCGACTGGGAACAGGATGATGAACCCGACTGGGAACAGGAACCCGAAAGAGAAAGGGAAATGGAAGGAAGCGGAAGTGTTGATCCAAACGCTTTGGTTGAAAGGCTACACATAAGCCTGGCGTCTATACAGGCGGGCAACACTTCACTGAAGCTGAAAAAACAGGTCCAGCAGATGTTGGGGTTGCTGGTAAAGCTAAAGGAAATAACACAAAAAGAAGCCCACAAATTTTGGGAAGTATTATATAAGCAACATGTCAACCCATTTTCATTTCAACCTGTTGCTCGACTCGCAGCTGGCTAAACAAAACAACGCCAACAGCAAGTCACATGACTTCACAATTAAGTTTGACCCACCAATTGCTTTAGAACCCTCCAAATCATACAAGGCGGCGTTAAATGAGCTGGTATCTATGACATATTCGTGGTACAACATCGCGAAACAGTACAACAACAACGAATTCAAATGGCGGAAAAAAACAGAGAACTGGAAAACCGTGACAATTCCGGATGGAATGTATGATTACGACGGTCTCAACACCACCATTCAGGCACTAATCGGAAGAGTGGATCCCAAGGATGAAAAATCCAAGTTTATTTTCCAGCTGTATTTTCACACCACAACATATCGGGCGGTTATTTTGTTGCAGGACGGCTACGAGCTTGATCTAAGTGGAGGTGAATTTGCTGCGTTGCTGGGTTTTGACAAGAAAACAATAGACGGAGCGAACAATAGGAGCGACCGCGTGCCAAATATAACAAGAGGCGTCGACTGGATCTACGTCCATTGCGATCTCATTACAAGGGCTGTGGACAACATCGGAGGCGACGTTATGTTCTCTTTTTCAACCGCTGAACTCTCCGTTAGCTACCCCTTTTCAAAAGAGCCTCGCCGTCTCCTGTGGCACCCAGAAACAAAAATAGAATCAATGCGATAAATATCAAAATCACGGACGGACGCAACAACATTATAGATCTGAATGACCAAGACGTGGCTTTAAGTATCATCATTGAAGAAGAAACACCTAAGCTCATCTGAAAATAATTTACACATAGCTCATCATTGAAAATAATTTACACATAAGTATAATAATGAATCATCCGAGTGAGTGGGCGAGATATTATGACGCACCAAACGGAACCTATAGATACAGACACAAAGGTACGGGGGTTGTAAGAGACACCCTGATGAATATAGGAAAGCGGTTCAAAAAGCAAGTCACCCGTCAGACGTTGAAGAAGGCTGTAAATGAAGCCTCGAAGCAAATGCTGAAAAAAGCTGCAGAAAAAGCAGAAGAAAAAGCGGCTGACAAGATACAAGCGGTTTTGCGAAATAGCACACCCCAGAAAACCCCAAGCGTAAAACCAAAGGGTAAAAAGACTCCAAGTGTAAAACCTAAGGGTAAACAGACTCCAAGTGTAAAACCTAAGGGTAAACAGAAACTTAGTACAGAGTCGAAACAAAAACTGAAGAAGATGCTAAACCCTGGGGTAGCAACTCAGTTGAGCGGGGATTCACGGAAAAAGTTGCAACAGATTTTAAATGCGGGTCGGGCTGCAAGGATGAAAGTAAACCAATTGATAGCAGAAAATTAAAATAATTTTTTAAAAAGATATATAGGACGCAAGATGTTCAGAAGCCACAGGCATTTGGAAAAAACAGAGTATGTTCGTATCATGTTAGACAAACCGATCACTATCCCGGGAAACGATCAGCACCAGGTAAAAACAAACTATAAATTCACACTCACCGACCGAGACAACTGGTTTGACTGGTATAACGCCTACTTCCGGGCTGATTTCACTTTCGAGGTAACTGCGAATGGCGGGCAAGTTGCAGCAGACACCCGGGCAGCGCCCATTAACGGCTCATTTTCACTGATAAACAAACTTGTGGTAAAATCATCAGGCAAAAACATTTACAACGTAGACAACATTCACAAGCTCATATTCATAAAGAACTTGTTGGATTTTTCTGATGACTTTGCGAGGAGCGCAGCGAAAGATCAGTTTTGGTATTTGGATACAACAAATAGCAATGTAACGGCTGTCGCTGCCACTAACCTTGGAATCAGAGAAAGGGGCTTGCTTGCCCACGCCGGCCTCACGGTTGAAACCCTCATACCGCTTAACAGGTACTCATTCTTCGAAGAGCTGAGTGACAAGCTTCTCCCCCCAATGCAGATGGAGTTCGAAATTGAGCTACAATCGGATGCAGAGCTGATTTGGCAAAACGATGACGTCAATCGCAGAATAGTGGTAAAAAACTTCGAGCTGTGGGTTCCAATGCTGCGTTTCACCAGCGAAGGACAGAAGATCGCAAACGAAAACTTTTTGAAACCTCAGAAATGGACGTACCTAAATGAAATGATCCAGCCCAGCAGCAGCCGGCGTGACGCTTTCGGACAGTGGCAGATAAATCCCGGCGTAAAGGATGCCAAACATGTTTTCATTTTCATACAACAGTCAAGGAAGAAGGACGCCGCGGGTCAAAACCCCTACTTCTTTGACACCTTTAACATTGACGGAGACAATACAGCCAAGCTAGCGACCTGCCGGCTACAGTACGGCTCTTCACAGTACTATCCGGAGCTGGACTACGACGAAAACTTCAAACTGCGCATTCTTAATGACTTAAAGAACTACCGGTACCGCAAAAACGACTACAACACCGGTGTTCAGCTTCAGCCCAACAACTTCAAGGATTTATACCCAGTACTCTATTTCGACCTACGTGAAAACAAGGACAACAAGACCAACGACCCGAAGCAGATGGTTTTCCACTACAAGCTCAATGAGGCGGCCAACGCGCAAGACTACACCATTTATGCAGGAATTTTGTACGAGTCCGAACTTGTTCTCAGGCAGGTGGGTAATGAGCTGGTGATGGTTTAAAAGTGAAATAATTTTGTATGAAATATAAGAGATGCGGAGTGACTGAGCTTCATTGAAGTGTACGCTTTATTGATTTCTTTTCTGACGTCGTTCCAAAGTGAAATAATTTTTGTATGAAATATAAGAGATGACGACTTACTATCCGCACAAGATTTCACTTTCAGACGGGCAGAAGGTAAGCCTCGCGCGGGCCTTTGGGCGAGGAGAAGCTGTTACGCTCAGATTTAAAAATGAAGCTATAACCGGTGGTAGCGACACTTTGCACTTGACCGCCAGGCAGATCAAAAAAATAGAGCGCGCTATCAAAAACAAAACGGGCGTGGATATAGACATGAGCAAGACACAAATCAGACATGTGCGCACGCGTAGCGGCACTTTGCCCTTGACCCCCAGACAGATCAAAGAAATAGAGCGCGCTATCAAAAACAAAACGGGCATGGACATAGACATGAGCAAGAGACGAATCAGACATGTGCCCAAGCTGGCGAATGGTGCAGGAATGCGGGTAAAACCTCCAACAGGATCAGGAATGCGCATCAACCCTCCACCATATATGCGCCCACCACCATTTATAGGTTCTTGGGGTGACCAAAAAAAAGCCCGCCTTCGTTGATGTCCCCTTAACTGATTATGACTTGCAGCGATGGTGCCAATACTTGAAAATCCCCATCAAAGGTATATTTGTGAGAGATGAGATACACGTGAAAAACCACTCCCCTTGTATAATCAACATGGATGATCTTGGAGGGCCAGGCACCCATTGGGTTTGCTGTTGGGATGGAACTGAATATTTTGACTCTTTTGGTTTACCCCCACCCGCGGAATGGGAAATTGAGTTGATTCTCAACGGCAAACAAACCTTTCTTCGGAATGACAACCAGCTTCAGTGGGAATCCAGTGTGCGCTGCGGCTACTACTGTCTGCTTTTTCTGAATGAGCGTAACAAAGGCCGGTCATTTCGAGATATTTTGAGTATGTTTTCAAAAAATACACACACCAACGAGGCTGTGGTGAAGGATTATTTTACACAGTGGGGTAAACCCCACACCCCATGAATTTTGGTTAATTATATAGGATGGATGTTTACTGCGTAAAAGAAAAGCGTTTCACACCCAATGTGACGGCAAGTGAAAAAATCACAACCACAAAAAACGGCAGAAGACTGCTTAAAGTAAAATGCGCCAGCTGCGGCATTACCAAGACAAGATTCATAAGTGACAGTTGGATTAAACCTGAAAATGTTCAAGAAGGAGGTAATATTTTGGATCCAATATTTAAGTGGACCAGAAGGGGTTTACCCAAAAAGAAGAGAGAAGAACTTGCTCGCGCTGAAAAAGAATGTTTGGAGGTGGAGTAGTGGGGGGTCCCCACACCCCTAGTGGAGGTGGAGTTTTTGATACAGTTGGAAATACAGCAGCTGAAGCTTTCTTTGAGTACGGAGTTCCTTATTTAGCAAAGCAAGGTGTAAAACAAGGAAGATACTTTGCAAGCGAGTTTCTAAGACAACCAGAGTATCAGAAGAAGTTAGCCAATAAAGCCAAACCAATCGCGAGAAAAGCTGTTAATTACACAATTGATGCTTTGTCTGGGGATTTGTTGACTAAAGCCTCAAACAGATTAAGACCAAAAGATATGATACCAGGAAATAAGTTGAAAGGCGGGTGTCACACAGTCAAATGAATTTTCTTTAATTATATAAGATGGAGGTCTACTGCGTGAAGGAAAAGCGTTTCACACCCAACGTACCGGGAAGCGAAAAAAACACTACCACAAAAAACGGTAGAAGGCTGCTTAAAGTAAAATGCGCAAGTTGTGGCATTACCAAGACACGATTCGTTTCTAATAAAACACAAAGTGGTGGTAATTATGATATGAGAATTTATGCGGGTAATCGAGTAGATGACCCAACAAACCCTCTTTACCAACGTGGTGGGGCTTTTGATTTGCATAAAGCTATAGGCAAGCTGCCTAAGCCAAAAAAGGGGTGGACGCTTCCTGGTCATAACTATACAGGACCGTACAATCCCCTTGAAAAACAGCTTTCTTACGACCCCAAGACGGGAAAGATATTAAAGATTTATCAGCAGCCAACAGGTGCCACGGATGCGGTTTCAATGCAGCATGATGTTGATTATGCCGTCTGCGCAGGCAAGAAAAATGAGAAAGGCTGCAAACACGCTGCAGACAAAAAAATGGTGAAGGCGCTTGACGCTATTCCCAAAAACAAACGGCAATGGGGTCACGCCGCGGCGCGCAACGCAATCAGCTCGAAGCAAAAAGTGGGTTTGGGTGTCGGTGAAACGATCAATAAAAATATCGGCGAAAAAATTCCGGGCTTTCAACCGGCTCAAGATGTGGCTGCTGCAATCATGGCTGTCACAGGTGGTGATAAGGATTTGTTTAAAAAGTATTGGAGTGGTGACATCGCAAAAGGTGCCTTTAACAAGAAAACCGGTCTGTTCAGCAAAAAGTTTTGGACACACCCTAAAAATACAACTGGGCCATGTAATCGGATTGTATATAAAAATGGAAAATGGCATAACCAATATTGCGATTAAAATATTTTTAACACATATATAAGAAATGGATTCTGCAACAAAATTCAGGCAGGCTGAAATAGAAATGATGAAGAAAAATCTTGAAAACCAGTTGGTGCATTACTACCAAACCTCAGCCAAGTTTAAACGGTGGCACACGCGGTGTCAAACAGTATGTGCGTTAACAGGTGGAGTTGCTACCATTCTTACAGGCTCTGGGTTGGCCGCTTCTCTTTCTGTGGTTGGCGTTGTTGTTGGCGGGCCTTTAATCGCAACTGCCGCCTTGTTTTCATTGGTGTCAACCTCCGGCATGGTCACCATCAAATTTTTCCTGCGTAAAGCGAAAAAACACGAAAAAATACAAACTTTGGCTGAAGCTACGCTGAGCACGATCAACTCTCTCATATCGACCGCTCTTGAAGATGGTCAAATCTCAGACAGTGAGTACCAAGATATTATCAAAAAGTACAACAGCTTTACTACTGCAAAGACAAAACTGCGTTTTTCAAACCACACTGACGGCGGGGTAAAGGTTAACAGAACATCAAAGACAACTTCTGTTTAATGGTGGGGTGTTTGCCTCTAACCACCATTCGTTGAAACTTTTTTCGGCTTTATTTCTGGTTTGTACCATCTTCGGCAATCTTTTCGTGAGCTTTCCCAGTATTGCCTTTTTCGCCGGCCAATCTCTTGTTGAGACCTTTTGAAAATAGTTGTATAAAAAACAAACGTAGTTACACGATCCGGGGTAGCAACTGAGTTGCTGATTCCGCTTGAATTGGTGAATGACATTACCCAAAAAGGTCAGCCCCATATTGTCACCGACCTGATCTACAGAAATGCCGACTTTTTTTAGTACCGCAAGTAAATACCATAATTTGAGGTGGTGTCTCATCTCTTCATGGGGCTCATCCGGCAGTGGGGGTTCCCATGAGTAAAAGTCAAGATCTTTTTCGGGTTTGATTTCTTTTATTAACGCTTCCTGCTCTTCCAACAACATTTTTTCCAGTTGTTCCCTGTGGGGGTTAGGTACGCGAAGTTTTGTATCCATGTATATATGGCCGCGCATAATTATTTAAATGGATAAAAAATTAGAGCAGCGTTACTACAGTCCGCAGGGTTACTGGAAAGGCATTTCTGCCATTAAAAAATTAGCGGTTGCTGCGAAGGTACCTGAAGTTGTTGCCAAAGAATGGTTGTTCAAACAAGCGCTCTGGCAGATTTACCTCCCCGCACCGCGCTACATTCCTCGTCTAAAATTCGATGTACCTACACCCAACAAAGTACACCAGGCAGATCTTCTTTTTCTGCCGCATGACACAGTGGATAGCAACTCAGTTGCTAAAACTTACAAATACGCGCTTACTGTTGTTGATGTTGCCAGCAGATTCAAAGAAGCTCAGCCTTTAACTTCTAAAAACTCTGATGAGGTTGCCAAAGCTTTTAACACAATTTATACACGTGGACCTCTGAAATGGCCGCAGATGTTGCAAGTTGATCCTGGGCGTGAATTTATGGGCGCTGTTACAAAAGAAATGGAAAATCACAAAACTTCTATCAGACGTGGCCACCCTGAAATTCATAGAGACCAAGCTATTGTTGAACGTTTCAATCGTACCTTGGCTGAGCGTTTGTTCGGGTATCAGTACGCCGTTGAAATGCGTTCACCTGAGGGTCTGCGGTCTACTGTGTGGGTAAAAAGGCTCCCCAAAGTTGTTTCTGCTCTGAACAACCAAGTCACTCGATTGATTGGTATGAAACCTGCTGCTGCAATCAAGAAAAAAAATGTTTATGCAGAACCGTCAACTAAATATTTGAGACCAGTTGGTTTGAATGAAAAAAAGCTCCCCTCCATAGTTTTGGTTCGATATTTGTATGAACCTGGTGAGCTTGAAGGTGGGACAAAAAGAGCCACTGATCCAATCTGGTCTTTAGATGTCTTTAACCTTGAACGTTCTTTTACCAAACCGAATCAACCTGTTCTCTACTTTTTGTCTGACGGTCCCAAACGTGGTTTTGTACGTGAAGAACTGCTTGTTGTACCTCCAAACACACAATTACCCCCAACTAATGTAAACTAGATATGGTATTCAATTGGTTCCGTGTGTATTCCATCCGGCAGCACCCATCTTTTGTCATAATATGCGCTCAACCCCAGCTTCTCCTGCTCGTATGTTACCATGTTCCCGTCCCGCATCCGGAATCCGCGGTTTGTTGCCATGTCTTTGTTTCCATCTAGCGCTGCCTTGAAACGGTGCCAGTTGATCTCGTTTTGCCTCTTTGACATCCCCTTTGAGCTCAGTTTCTTCTTTTTCACCTCGTTTTTGTCTGTGATATGCTCTGTATAATAACATTTGGAGCACAGCGCGATCATCCGCTCCCCTTCGAATTCTTTTTTGAACAGTCCCGGCGTTCTTCCGCTCCATTTGTCCCATGCCAGCCAGTTCTTTTTTTCTTTCTCGAATTCTTCTCTCATATCTGGTTTCACAATGTCTTCCAGACTCTTTCCTGAGATTGCGAGGTAGTTGCTGTCTGTATCCATCTGGATCAGCTCGAAATCTTTCCTGTCAAGATACCTATCCAAGAAGTCGTAGTAAAATTCAAGCATCCGCAGCTTGGCAAGCTGATATACCGCGATCCCGATTTGAAAAGGTCTTCTGATTGTTATCCGCGGTTTTCTACTTTCTAATTCGTATGCTTCTCCAATCTCATCCAAGTCTGAAAAGTATGCGCTTCTCAAGGCTCTGTCCACCACCTTTTCATCTTTGGTGTAAATTACGTTTGTTTGCCGCTCTAACGCTTCTATCAGCTTCCCATATCCACTGTTTCCCAGAAGTTTGAATATATCAGCCAATAGTGCTTTGCTTTTGTCCACATCCCCTGTACGGCGGTTTTCTGTGACTTCTTTCACGAACCATTCGAATATTACTTTCGGCTCGTAGTCGATCGTCCGGTAGACTCTAGTTATCTTTGCCCCGTGGTTTATGTACCATTGCAGCAGCGGCTCGTACAAAAGTATCCGCTGTGCTGACAACGTCCCCATTAGTTTCTTGTTTTTCTCCACCACTTTTCTTCCTGTTGCTCTCAAGTATTTTTTCATGTGCTTTGGAACGGCTTTGGTCGGTACCGATTTTTTGTGAAAGAAGGGGCACATTTCTTCAAACTTTTGGTGCAAGTGGTTTGGGATTTCTATGTCCACTTCTGCGTACCCGAACCAGCTTTTTTCTTTTAATCTGTGCGTTAATATTGGGGCAGCATCTACTTGGTACTCGTCCGTGTAGTGCACAACCCTTTCTTTTCCGCATGGCATTTCTCTCAGCATTGTTGAGAGGTACAGCGCGTTCGCGTCATATCCGAGGATGTTTTGACATAATTTTGCAGAGCCTGCCTCGCGGGCTTCTTTTTCATTTTTTGGGATTGGGTATTGATGCGATCTTATCCACGTTTTACCCGCTTCGTGATATCTTGTAAAGACCAAGCTTGGGCCTCCGACTACCGCTCCTTTTAACATTTCATATGCTTCTTTACTTGGGGCGTATAGTTCCGCTTTGCGTTCGATTGCGCCTTTTAACAGGTAGTGCAAGCTCACTCCTGGGATGCTGACTGCGTCTTTCGTTATGTCAATCCCTTTCCCGATGTAGAAGTTTTTCATTTTTTGCAGCGCCTCTAATCCTGGGGCCACGTCCAGGTTGTTGTAATATTTCAGCCAGTCTTTGAACGTTTTCATCCCCTTTTCTTGGAATGTTTGTTTGCATTGCTCCCATTCTTTGCGCGTTAAAACGTACTCTTTCTTCAGCTTCGAATACCAATGCTCGTATTCTGGGAGCCCTGGGTAATCCAGCTTTTCTCCACTGTCAAACCACTCGTATGGGAGCCAGGATTTTGTTGCCTTGCAGTCGTAGGCTTCCACCCATTTCGCGTAGCTGATTCCTGGGCCCAAGTAGTTGATTATGTCCAGGAAACGCAATCTGTCCGTGAGTAAGAACATGATTTTACTCCCATTCTTTGCCACTCTCACTTTGTTGGTTGTACCTGCGAGCTGTTCCGCGAAGTAATTCTTTATCAGGTTCAAATCATAACTTCCTGAGTTGAAACCGAGTGTTGGCACCTGGTCGCACCATTCTTCTATTTTTTTCCTTTGATCTTTTGGTATCAGCTCGATGTCTGCCGGCATGAATTCTGCGCGCACTTTTGCTCTGATGTTTTTCTCTCGTCTTTTCAGTTCTTTCATGAACTTTTGAACCAACACTTTGGGGTTTTTTTCACAGATGTGGGTCACCTTCGGCACTTGTTTTCCATCTTTTGTAATAACGGTTTCCAATGTATCGCCCACGCTTACTGAGATTGGTATGTGTTTGTTCTCAATCGTGAGATTTCCTGTTGGTTCCTTTCGATGGTTTTTGTCTCCGTACGCCTCAAAGTCATACAGAATAGCGTGTGGATAGCTTTTTGTTTGAGGTTTTGATGGTTCTTCACCATATTTGTCTGCACCTCCTGGGACGAGCCACTGACATGACCAACACTCGATTACTTTGTATCCGGCCTTTCTTAGGTGGGCTGTTCTCTTCTTTGTTGCTTGGTACAGATCTTCTGCCGTCTTTGTCCCGTGTGATAATATTTGCCCTCGATTTGGGTAACATCTCGGACATCCGTGCCAGCTACAGCCGTGATACTGCAGCACCAGCTTTCTTTCGTGGTTGTACCCGTCTACTGGACTTTTCTCTATCCACCTTTCACCTCCGTGACCTGATTCAGCGTGGTGAATGGTGATTTTCCAGCGTTTTGCCACGTACTCCAACCATTGGATTGATTCTTTTGAGGCCTTTTGCTTCGGATAAAACGCTTTCTGATATGCTGTTTGTGGCGCTTCGACCTTCTCTCCGGGGCAGTGTGTTACTGTTTTACCTTGGGCGCATCTTTCCACGTGACGTTGGAGGTTGCAAGCCTTTGTGAATCTTGCGTGACAGTGGTTGCATTCGTAATTTTTCGCTAACTTTGTTATGTCTTTTATCAAGAATGCGTGCTCATTAAAAACACCGATTGTCATAATATTTTTTAACTGCGGCGCTGGGTTTCTTGTGAGATGCCATACCACCTCGATTGGCGCTTCCGTGTCAAATTCATCTTCTATGCACTCTGGCATATAAACTCTTATCCCAAGCCAATCTGAAAAAGGTTTGCCCTTGTTCAGGTGCATTTCTACCTTTTCTAGTTCATCCAATGAGGTTTTCCCAACCCAACTATTTGGCATCGTTTCAAGTTTGTAGAAACTCTTGGCCAGATCTCGGGCTGCTTCTGTACTTCGATCTGGTCTGGCTCCTTTGTGCACAGCGATACAGCGCCATAAACACAGGTTATCCCTATAGGTGTCCAGCGCCACCATTGCTTGTTTTCTCCCTGTGTTTGCTTGTTTACGCAGCCAGTCTGGTAAGGGTCCTGTTCCCATCAATGGCTGGCGGTCTAGCACAACCTTTACATCTACGTTGAAATGCGACTCAAAGATCCACTTTGTATCTGGTCTTTCAGTGTTATCCGGGTCCAAACGTATCGCCTCCCTTGCCTTGATCCATTCTTCTGCGTCTGCGTACGTTTTCATCCATGGGGAGCCCTTATTTTGGTAATAAGTAAGCCTAGTCCCATCTTCAATGTTTTCTAAAATATACGAATAGGCGTGCCTCATGTAAAACGATGTTCCCACGTTCTCCCTTATCTTTTCGATGAACCTGGGTGTGAGGTCTTTGTTTAGACCCACTACAAAACGCCACCTCTTGTAACGTCTCCCGCTCTCCTCTACCACACCCTCATATTCCGTGTCATGGTACAGGTCCAGAACCTCATTTTGATAATCTGTCACGGTTTTCACCTTGTTCGGCGGGATGGGGTCGAATATTTTCAAAATGATTTCTTTTCTGTTTCTTTTTCTGTTTCTGGGTGGTGGTTTCGGTATTGGTTTTAATGGTTTTAATGGGGCTTTTAATTTTTTCTTTGTGGCTTCTGGGATTGGTTCATCCAGCAAAGTTTTTATTACCCTTTGAATTGTAGGCGTGTCTTCTGCAATTAATTTTGATAAATATCGCAAATCTTCGGGATCAAGATTTGCAAGTTCTTCTTCCAAAGAATCGAGGTCAATTTCGTCCATCGTATATAAGGTAGAAAAAATATTTTTAATTTTTATTATTTAGAACGTTTGTACTTCACTGTTGTGTTCCTCTAAATAGACGTTCCGCGGCTCGTTTGTTTATTCGGTTTTGTTCTTTTCTTCCAAGTAGTAATATCGGAGTCTGACTAAAACTACCGAGCAGCTCCCACATAATTTTACCTCTTTCCGTGCGTACTACTCAGGGACTTTATCAAGGCACGCGAGCTTTTGTGAGCGTGGTTTGATAAAGTCCCTTAGTAGTACACACGGAAAGAGGTAAAATTATGTGGGTGCGCCCGAGGTGGTTTTAGTCAGACTCCGATATTACTACTGTATTCAACACGTGCAGTAGCTCAATACGTCTACCCATACTACCTTTAGGGATTGGCTTGTGCAGTTTTGTGCTTTTTTCCGACAACGTTTCTCGAAATAGCTGTATATCAGGGTCCCAAAGGGGTTTAGGGCTCCAGGGCTCCGGGCCTAAAAAAGCGGGGCTCCAGGGCTCCGAGGCCAAAACCTTGGGGCTCCAGGGCCCCATAGCAGATACTTTAAGGCTCCGGGCTCCACTGTTGACTAGTAGACTGTAGTCCCAATTTTCACCCAAAATGAAATCAGGGAATTAATGGAATTTAAAATTCAACGTTTTTCCATCTTTCTTTTGTCTTTCTTTACAAGGGTTAACCGTAAACGTAATTAATCTGATCAATGGCGCAAAAACAATGGTCACATGGCCATTCTTGCTGCCGTTTACCGACTTTGCTCGTTGCCAGCAGCCTTACTCAAGGCTGAAATATCAGACAAAGAAACCATTTTCTTGGATACTTGTGTTTACAAAGACGATAGATTTCAAGATACATCTATCCTTGACGTGTGAACTTAATACAAGCCGACAGATACATTTTAACACATGCATTTCTCTTCCTACCACCCACCAGGGGTCAGTAAAGGCTTCACCAAAGGCGAAGCACTTGGGTTGCTTCGAACGAACTCTTAAAAATCTACCACCCCTCAAAGTAATCAATCATGACACAACAGCGAATGTGATAAATTCTGGTGTATTCCGCCGTACTTACAAAACTCGCAACTGAACAGGAAAAATGTAGGAAACCTGGGTAAAAACCAAAGCTCAAAACTCCGCCCTTCCTACGGGGCCAAAAACAAAAAGACCTGCTAAACTACTGTATACTAGGCAACTAAGGAAATTAAGCAATCAATAAACTAAATAGCTCACATAAAGTTGACAACGAAACGGACAAAATTAACCAAAACAAACTGATGAAACAAACCTGATCTGACTGAACGTGTTACGACCGAGTACTGACTCGCATACAAAATAGCAGTGCCTACTATTTATACCAAATACATTGCACGCCAGGCGCGGATGCACACCGGTTTCCATCGTTTTACGGAAATCGGTCAGAATTTTCCTATCCACTACAAAACAGACATTGACATTGACGAAATAATCTGCGTTTTGCAAGGCTTCATCCAAGGAGAATGGAACTATCAGATATTATGTCAAAATGACTCAAAAACCCAGGAAAGGGGACTTTAGGAAGTTAGAATCAAAAAATTTTCCGGGGAAGCATGCCCCGACCCTAGTTTTGTTGTAAATCGGTCAACTTTATTCCTAGATGGGCGCCTGCACGCATGCCTACATCCTCATAACTATACATCAGCACACACTTCACAACTCATAACTTAACAGCTCTAAACAATAGCGAGCGAACAGAAATCAGTTTTCTTCAAATGCGATGCAACCGAAGAAAATTTTCAATTCTATTATCTGTTGCACTTTTTCCTCTCTAGATTCCATTTACTAGCAGTCTCCAAACAAAAGCAATGAAGACTGGCAACTAAAAATGGTTGGATTTTAATATTTAGGCTCCGGGCTCCACAGCAAAACTTTCAAGGCTCCGGGATCTGCAGCTAGAAATGATCAGGGCTCCATGCGGAGAAATGAACGGGCTCCGGGCTCCACAGCAAAAAATCTAGGGCTCCAAGGCTCCGGCGACCTCCCCTTTGGGACCCTGATATATGCATTGGCCCCAAACATGAGCCATTATAAGAATTATACATTGATGAGTCATTATAGAATGGTGTACTATTATCATGACATGATTTCCTCTATAAAGTGGAAATTACGGTTTCCTATATATATTTTACATAACAATTGTAAATGCAGATTCCGGCAGGGGTAAATTTCTTAATTTCTCGTTTTGGATAAGCTTGCGGATAAAAAAATTGAACGTCCCATTGGCGAGATTTCGAGATCCAAATTTTTAAAATCCGAGACTCCGAGATCCAAATTTTCAAAATCCGAGACTCCGAGACCGTCATATTTCTAGAAATCCGAGATTCCGAGACGCTATTTTTAAGCGCCGAGATTCCGAGACTCGGCGTAAATTTGCCGAGACTCAACATTTTTGAAAGGCCATTCGCCACCCCTATGAGTCGTTTTCATAGCATTATTTTGTTCACGATTTCAGCACTATATATTCCCATATATTCCCTTTATATCAAGTGTTTTAAAACGGAAGATCTAAGAAAAATTAAAGCATGATTCTGCGCACGAACTGTACATGTATGTTTATAAATACCTGTTGACGTTGTGCCGGCTGACTCAGGTGACTGCACCGTGACTGCAGATCGCGACGAGTTACTTAGATGCGAGAGCTTGAAAAAGATGTAACACACAACCAGGAGCGAAAGAGCTATTCCTACATTAGTATAGTTGATTCGCATGATCTTCATACAAACCAGAATCTACGGTTGAACTGGACTGAACTGCAATATAATTTCACCCAAAACACTGCAAGGTGGTGGTTTGTGGTGTCACGATTTCACCTGGACGATCTGGGCACGAGAAGTTGGCTCGCAGAGCACCGTGGGTCGTGCCCAGCTTTTTCCTTGCCGTTATCTTCCCGGCAACTTTAGTTCGCATTTCTGCAAACAGAGGGAGCAAACAGACCAGACGTTATAAACCAAACGGCGGCAAAAGTCGAAATTTCGCTCATATTTTGCACATAGATAGGTCCTAGAGAAAAAACAAACGAATTGTAGTTAGTTTTTCCTAATACAGCTTAGTTTCGTAGAAATATGCAAAAAATGATTTTGCCCCGTATAATTTTGAATTTTGTGACTTGATCATTTCCCACAAAGTTTTTATGAATCTTTCCTGAATATATTTACAATCTTTTCAAGTCTTTAATGTATGACTGAGGGAAACTCGGGATTTCACTCGGGAACTCGGGATTTCAAGTGACGGGGATGATAGAAGGAGTGTTTGGGTTTGAAATTTTTGATTTTGTGAATTTTTTGGGTAGGAAAATTTGGCGTGGCTTGATTTAAGTAGGGTTTTTGGGGGTATTACTGAGTTTGGCTGTGTAGTTCTGCGGACAAAATTAATTTTCGGTCTTAAATTTAAGAAAACTAAACAAGGCGCTGATAAAAAGACAAGTTGTTTAATGTCATCTTTTTAATAAGATATCTTAAATTGGATAACGTCTCATTAAATTTAATTACTCTTGCCAATAAAGGCATAAATCAATTTTGAAAGAATCTGATTATGAAAGTGAACATTCATTTTAATTTCCGGCAATCATTGCTATGAAGAAACAGGCGGTAATATTGTAGTGAGTGTTAATCGATCTAAGATTGAAAAATAAGTATCTGAACGACTATTAAAAACTAATCGACCTCTTTGGTTTAAACGTCGGATAGTTTAATTTATCAATTTCTCAAAAGCTGAGTGTCAGTTCTTGTGACAAAATACGTGTTTATGGAATGTTTATCGAACTACCATTTCAGTTTAATTTAGATTTTCTCTCTGAAACAATGTGTGTGCTTTAGTTTTTACTCAAATCTATTGGCAATATTCAATACAAAATGACAAACGACACAAAAGTGTCGTTCTTTTAATTTACCGTACGGCTGAAAAAACACATGACTGATATTATTGGAAGTTTAATATTAGACATTTTACTGTCTGTTTACCATCAAGGAGAAAAAAGTTGCTATGTTCCTCGCAAAAATCTGCGAAAAGCTAATATTGATAATTGTTCTTGCTTCACTGAATAGTTCAACCAAAAATGGCCACTGATTAAGTTTTGAAAAACATGGTTGTGTTTTTACAAGCAAATTTATCTCTGAGAATGCTTGCCGGACTGAGAAAGTGCTCTGGAAACGTTACTAAGCTTGATTGCTTTCAAGTGCACAACAAACAAATTCTTTATTCAAATGGCATTCCAAAATACAAGCATCAGTGGAAAAAAGCATACACTAAATTATTAAGTACTTTACACGTGGCATGACGGAAGCGCAGTTTTAGACTTTCCCGTTGTGCGCTCCTAAACAAAAAGAAATCGTATCATTTTCTCTTGGTGGAATCTAACTCCCGATAAATCGTACCATTTAACGTTTAACCCTTAGTATCAAAACTGAAGGAACAATTAAACACAGAAGCAGACATTTATGGTAAAAAAAAACATTTCCTCGTCTACTGAACGCAATCAGGTACTGATTAATATTCTTTGTTGCGATACTTGACGGGTTTAGCGGGTCGAGTATAAACTGTGAAATAACTTTTCTATAGCTCCCTGACCCTCATAGAGCATCTGTATTTACCATAATCTTATTAAAAGCAAATATTTCGAAACAGTTTTAAGTTGGCACTTTTCATGGGCGCAAACATATCGGTTCGGCAATCCTTTAATTTGGAATTAAAAGCAAACTGTTTGCACAAAGCAAAACAAATTAAAACCAAAACAACATTTCATAGCCGGTTTTTAATCTGTTTCGAGCATTTATGTCTAACTTAATCGATTCTAAGTGACTAAATTAGACATTGAACGTGTTAAAAATACAGGTAAGGCCTTTTGTATGTAAATAACGTTCTCTTTAAAACAGAAACAAAATGTGCAGCAGTCACTTTCCTTTAGCCCCTGGGCAAGAGAGGGGAAGACCCCAGAGCAGGAAACAGGTGAGTTTAACCGTAAATTATTTCTCGTTTTTTCTTCAACAGGAACGTCAAGTCGCTCGAAAAATTATTTTTGTATTTGAGAATTTATGCGTTACTATATATCCTGGGCCTTTCTCTATCTTTTCCTTCTAAAGTACCTGTTCGTGTTTAAGAGTTTGTAGATTTTAAGAAACGCGTGCTGGTAATTCAGAAAATTTATTGATCACTATAAAAATAAAACTTTCGTACTGTCCGAAAACCACAAATCTGTCATTTTCCGCGACGTTTCGGTGTAGCACTGATCTTGGAAAACTTTGCGGTTAACAGCGTTAAAAACTTTGAATCCCTCCTTTATAATTATAGTTTCAGCAGGGACCGCGGAGGGGGAGGGGCTGGTAGGGCTATAGCCCTACCACATTTTTGCTTGGGTTGACTTTTTAGGGCTCCAGCTGACATGGATAACGTATGTAAACTCTATGAATTATACCACTTGAAAGTAACAAAACGCGTCTACTCTTGCATATGCGCTTCACGAAGTCAAAGGCTCGGCAAAGTTTCGCTAGACTGCAAAACAGTCGTTTTTCTCTAAGGCGTATCGAAGGCGGGAAGCGCCGATCGTCATCCTTTGCTTTCATTTTCAGTTATCTCGCGTATTGACGTTAAAACAGTTATCTGTCAACATATTGAAAAGAAATTTAAGTCGAAATAGTGGATGTTGAGTATTTATCTTTTCTCGAAAAACAAGCATTTGCAAAGGAAGCAAATCCAATATGGTGGTGGCGAGCTTGCATGTAAATTCTCGGAATCCGCACGTACAATTCTCAGAAAACATCCAGTTAAACGGACGAATTTTATTCAAGTGAACCTGCCGAATTTAAGGATGCGAGCTTCAAGATAAGCTAACTATTTTACATTTTCTGTATCAGAACGGTGAGCAGTTGATGAACTTATTCACACCATGGAAGACAAAACTAAATTTCGGTATTCGCCAAATATCTTGACGATTAATTTGTATGCTTTTGTGTGCCTTAAATAGGTTTTAGACATGATAATTCCGTTTTAATTTTTTGCCGAGTCATTTTGAGTATCTACTAGATAACATGAAATCGAGTTTTAGAATTTGACAAGTCGTCTTTCCGAAGTAAAGTTGCTCCTCTTCAATTCACCTGTTTTCTGTGAGAATTTGCTCGAGGTTGAAAACGTCTAGCTAAACCTGTAGAGGTCAGAGTACCACATAATCCAAACGCCTAACCTGAAATTGCCGTTCACTGTTTGCGTTAATGTGAAGCTAAATGTCTCCATTGGCTCCAGACCTCGCGTTCGAGGACTGCTCGAAGACGTTCTCAAAAATAACAGCGGGGAAGAACCGCAATAATGACTTTGGCAACTTCAAAAAGTAGCGACCTTAGGTAGTTTTATTTAACATGTTTACTGTTTTGGATGGTATACCCCCGGTATACCAAGTGAGAACGGCTAAGGACGGTTATGTTATGTTTATTGGGGTTGTAAATATGATGCCATACAAATGCATGATAAATGGCGAAACAGTGGCCCCTATTACTTGTTTGTCTCGGCCAGATTTTTTAGCCCTACCACTTAAAATTGGTCTTCGCGGTCCCTGTTCAGTAGATTTTATTTTCTCTGAATCTGCCCCTCGCTTCGTACACACCTAAAACGAGCTTATTTAGTACTTCAGTTTTCAATTTACAATATACAGGTTAAAGAACAGCCAAGGAAAGAAAGCATAAGATATTCCCCTTGATAAAATATATACGCATCCACGATTCTTCAAAAACTGATATCAACTAAACTTCTTGTCAATAATAAGAACACACCAAAGGCAACAACGTTTCCACTTTTTTCAACATTTTTGCGATGCAATTTTTCATTTTGGAAAAACTGACTCTTTTCATTGGATATGTCGGGTTCTTTGAAAATATAATCTAAAAAATTAAAGATGGGTAATTAAAATCAATAAGCAAACACTCCCGTAATTCAATTTAGTTTTGTTAACAAACACACGTAGATTTTAATATTTTTTATATAAAAGAAAAGGAAACAAATTGTTTTCACAAGAGAAATGTCACAATGCAATGAAAGATATAAACAGTTATTCTGAAAAAAAACTTTGAAAGCAAAATTGAAAGGCGGTTCTTTCTTTATCTTTACTGAGGTTTTCGAATTCCATTAACAAACGGATACCGTACAGTGAGAAACAGAAGGCAAAATGTAAAGGCGAGAACCGTTTAAGAGCAAATGTGTGGGTACAGATACCAAGTACACTGTGTGTAATAAATCATGAGGTATCTCCATGTCAAACGCGGGTGTCCGTAAATCAGGGCCAATCACAACTCGAAGCAAATACATGCAGCCGTCTCGAAGCGCGGGAAGACGCGATTGAGCGGGTCACGATTGGTTTTTATTTTACTTCTGATTAAGAAAGTGGCGCGAACTTTTATAACCAAAGTAATGGAAAGCGAAAGCAAACGCGAATACCTTTAGGACTGCAGTAAAGCTAAAGTAAAAATGGCTCTTGTGGACCAGATAATTCCTTGTCATGAACTATTTAAAATTATTATGAAGAGCAATTGTGTAAAGGCATTCTTGAGCTGTTCCTGTAATCCCGAAATTTTGCTTGCGGCTTCTTGCGGCATTAAGGCCTAGCACACCAGGCGTTTTTCTTAAAAAGGGATTTCTCTTTTATTTTAATTTTCTCTCTGTGATATAAACTTTTTACTGTAGATACACGTTTTCTCCGCTACAAAATAAACACTTTAATTCTTCGTCCAAATCAGATATTAAAAAAAAATTAAAAGCAAGAATAATTCCTTCCTACTTAACAAAGCATTATCTATTTACAGAGTGCTTCATTTCAGCAACGATGTGGTTTTTTCTTCTCGTGGTTGCTCTCAACTTGCTTCTTGTTCACGGAAAAAGAGGTTTGTAAGAGTTTAGTACTGCGTACAGCCGTGCCAAGCGAAGCGTACCCCCTTAATGAATTGATTATTCGAAATTTTGTAACTCTTTTACCGCAAGTATGTCAAGAACAGTAGCTTTCATTTCCCAGGGTTCATTTTTCCAAAGAAAACACAGGGCCTTCTCGATCTCCCGCCCTGAACAACACCTTCCCTCTCCCAGGCCTAGACCTTGAGTCCAATCCGGATTTTCCAAAAGGCCTGGTTACCCTCCTTAAATTGGCACAAAATGGCGGCCCACGATGGGTTCATTGTGTATTGTCAATTGAACACCGTAAATGTAACTCTTTTTACTCAAAATCAACATGTTGTGAGCGAGAAAAGAAAGTCAAAAATATATGCATGCTTTCGGCGATTTTTGGAACACTGAAATGGAAAAAAAGGAGAATCTTTGGCGGCCAAACTCCGCGACAGCTCGTCTTGCTCGACAGCCGTGACATTAGCACAATGCATGAGTGATCTATGACATTGTGATATATGCGTGTCTTACAACGAGAAACAGGATTCCCAGGATGTTTGGCTGCAATTTATTTTGTATACAGGTCCTTGTGATGATAACAAAGGCAAAGTTGGCTGACAAACGCCAGCTTCTGTACGATGTTTTTCGTTTGAAGAAAGAGTTATTATAGGTCACTATAGGGATCGTGCATGCATGGTTGCGGTAATGTGCTATCATAAGAAATGTTACGTCTTTAAAAAAAGGTTTGTTACTGTATATACTTATACATTTATTTTGCTTATAACTTAATATTAATTTCTATTTTTAGGATGATTTTGATAAGCTCAAAAATGATACAATATCCAACAATATTATAATAGTTTTATTTGTAGCACAGTACTCACTAAAAGACAGGCCCTACACCCCTGACTCTACCAAAATGGGGGCTGGGGAGGGGGGGGGGGGGGGGGCTGGGGTACTCAGGGTTTCAAGCCATGGGGATGATCGAACAGAACTACACAGCCAAGGCAAATAAAAACCAAAAAAGTCACTACTTAAATCAAGCCACCAAAAACAATACTTGCCAAATTTGACTACACCCCAAAAAATCCCAGTATCAAAAATTTCAAACCCCCCAAAATTCTCCTTCTATCATCCCTGTCACTTGAAATCCTGAGTACCCCCCCCCCCCCCCAGCTCTACTTCCACTCTCACCTCAAATGTCCTGTTTTCTCATGTTCCTGCTGTTATTGGACTATTTTTCTTTCCAGCTCATAATGCTCTCCCTCATACCAAGTGTGAGCGAACTTGGGAAAAAGTGGGATGCTTCAAGGACAACACAAAGAAAGGGATGCGAACTCTTCCTGATCTCTTAATTAATGACAGAGACCCAAAGAGTGATGCTTATGATGGACACAGGCTTGACTGGCATGCCTGGGAGGAATCAATGCTCAGGTAAACCAGCATAGTTCTGTAAAACCAGTATGTTTTCTCGAAACAATTCATTGGCTGATCTGGTTCCAAATGAAATGAAATGCAACTGACTTTATGAAGTTGAGTTTTGTAGAATCTCCCCATGGGTGCATTGTAAATCTAATGATAAAATGAAACGACCCAAATTGTGCAGTTCCAGAAAATATCCATACCCACCTTATGGAAGTGCAGTGGAAATTCCGAGGAGTAGGGGATCTCAAAGGCCAAAATTTTAAAAGGAAAGTAAGGGACGGTATGGACATTTTCTGAAACAACAAACATGTAAAATGGGAAAATGAAAATACCAAATTCTGTTTATTTTAGGGCACATATTACCATGCCAGGCTGTATTCCATGCAAATTACGCCGAAGATCTTTAGCATGAACCTTTGCCTTTTTCAATACAATCCTTTAAAATTTTGGCATATACTTGGCAAATCTTCGAAGTGAACTTCATGTGGAATGCACCTTGGTTAGCATGTTGGGCGATTTTCATATTTCTAGAGTGGAACCCTGATTTCTCAAAACTACAAGGGAAAGGAAAATTTGTGTGAGCAATTTTGGTAATTCGTGAAATTGGGGAGGGGGGGGGGGGGGGAAATGGATGGTGTTTGATTGAGGGAAGGGAAACAATCTCTGGTTATCAGAGGGTTTGAGAAATCGAGGATGTAATAAAATGGGATTCAATTGTATTTGGAATTGTAAATTGTTGAGCTATATTTTAGCAGGAGCTTCAATTTTTAAAGTACTTGATGCAGTAAATTTGCAAAACGTTCAGTAAATATTAGGTTTTCACTTCAAGTCTTATTGAGGCCTACCCGGTAATGTCCTCAGCACCATCATCATTGCTTAATGTTTAATTAGCTTCCCAATATACCACTGGTAAATATCACCTCAGCTAGGGGTGTATGTATTTGCATTTTATTCTTGTATTGTGGACAGTTTGTTTAAATTTGGTTTCATTTTAGTGGATAGTATAAGCCAGTTTAAGTGACAGAAAGTAAGGCTCTTGTTTAATAATTACCAAATGAATTATGTATGTGGCTTCATAATTTCATCTCAGTTTGAATTGTTGATATTTAAATTATAGTGCACCAGTTTAGTGGAGATCATCAGGGTTCATATTTTGTTAAATGCTGTACGTTGAAGTCCAGAAATTTTTTCAGGAAGTTGCATTCATTCAAGGAGGCCCATTGGCCTAATGGTGAGTGTGCTGGACTCCGGATTGAGTAGTCTGGGTTCAAGTCCTGGCCGGGGCACTGCATTGTGGGCAAGACTCTCTCTCTCCACCCATGTGTATAAATGGGTTCCAGTGAATTTACTGCTGGGGGTAACCCTGCGATGGACAAGCATCCCATCCAGGGGGAGTAGAGATACTCCTAGTCACTCCATGCTATGGAAACCTGGATAAGCCCTGGCCTGATGGGCCACTAGGCTTGAGTGCAGACTTCACATGCATTCTGTGCATCAATCATTTCTATACTTCATGTTCTTTCTCTTTAGTCTTGCCTGCCGCTGTGCAAATAAAACTCGTGAAAAAGGCTGGAAAGTATTTGGATTGCAATTCTATGGTGAGTGCTGGAGTGGGGAGAATGGAGACACTACATTCAACAATTACGGAGAGGCCACGCCCACCAAGTGCGTCCAAGAGCTGGTTAAACCAATCCCCCCCTGTGATATAAACAAGGATATGGAATGTGTTGGAGCTCAAAGCACTAACTATATCTACAGACTGAAGGACTGTAAGTGAACAGGTTTTTCATTGACATAATTAATTTTTTTGTCAGTAAATAGTTTAAGGTATTTATAGATATTTGAAAGAGATTTCCGACTCAATTTTTTGTTTGAACTCTTTAGAGGTAATACTCATACAGCTGTCTCTCATTGATCCTGGCTGGCAATTTAGAGTTTTAAATACATCTGAACTTCCAACCACTCTTACTCACTATATATTTTTGTAGAACAATTTTTACTTGAATATTGGAAGTAATTCACATTTTCTTTGGTTTGCATTACTTCGCTAAAAACTCCCGCCACATTCCTAACCAAACAGAGTTAAAATTAAAACCAATGAATCGTGACTCGCTCACACACGTTTTCCCGCGCTTTGTACCACTGCAGTTCCAGTGTTTTGATTGGTTCATTGGATTGCGGGAGTCCTTTGTGATTGTCTAGAGTGATTTCATTGGCTTTGGTTTTGGTTTTACGACGCTCAGTCGAAAACTGCTCTAAATGGTTTTTGTCTACTTGTATTAACAGTAAAACCAGCTGACGTGAATGGCGGTTACTCAATGTGGTCGCAGTGGACTGAATGCAGCGTGAGTTGTGGAGGCGGAACAAAGGCCCGAGAAAGGACCTGTACTAGCCCTGCCCCCGTGGGGAACGGAAAAGGCTGCGAACATCTTGGAGAACCAGAGGAGACGGAGAAATGTAACGAGGATCCGTGTATTGACCGTAAGTGAGATAATGTTCGAATCCTTTAGCTTGAGAACAGGCGAAAGAAAACGCGATTCTCGAGGAGCACGCGCGAGGAAAAGCATGCCTCGCGCGTACTTCTCACACGCACAGCTAAAATTCCGGCTCTCTATATTTTCTCTTGCATGTGTTTGGTAGGCTACTAACTAATTTCTCTTGTGTCTATGTTTTCAACAGCTTGCAAGAAATCTCTGGATGTCGGCCTCATCATTGATGGTTCAGTCAGCGTTGGCAAAGACAACTTTAAGAAAGGTCTGGAATTCTTCTCGGATCTTGTCGGCCATCTATCTGTGTCTCCACAAGGTACCCACGTCGGGACTATCGTGTACGGTTCAACAGCTACACTAAAATTCAACCTGGCAAAATCCGAATATCACTCTCTCTCCAAGCTGCAGGACGCCATTAAGGCGTTCGATTATCCCGGAGGAGGGACTAGAACTGACTTGGCGTTGGAGATGGCAGCCAATGGCTTTTTTAGCTCAGCTGGCGGTGACAGGGCGGATGCTGCGAACGTTCTTGTTGTGATGACCAATGGAAAGACCAACAGAGGAAGCAGGGCATATCAGGATGTGCTGAAACCATTACAGGTTAGTCGAAAGGAAATACGAGTTTTGTTGCCTTCTGATAAGGGGATATATTAATGTTTTTAGACTCAGATAAGGCATCACACGTCATTTTACCCCCGAGGCAGCGTGGAACTATTCGAGGGAGGCTATATTGTAAATTTTACAGTATGGCGCAATCCGTCTTCGCTTTTTACTTACCATTAATGGAATAAACTTAGCTCAGTATATATATGCCTGAAATTTTAGAAAGCCTTTTAATATTACTGGACAGGTTTACTTCAAGGTTCAGGAATTTTGGCAGAACGTTTTTGGCGAACGTTTTCATAGAGGAAATTTGAAGACGTCTATAAAATCCGAACGAAATGCACGTGTGTTGACCCCGGCTCAGTTGCTTTAGATTTGCTTTACTTTTATTTGTGATTGGTTTAAAAATTTGCGCCTTTTGCTCAACCAATCAGATGTCAAACAAAAGACAATCGCGGCTAGCGTCTTGATTTCATGCAATTTCCCGCGCTTACCGATATCGTGTAGAGCGGTTTTCAATTGAATGTCGTAAAACCAATGAGCCAATCAAAACTCGAAGCAAATACATGTAGCCTGCGTAAAGCGCGGGAAAACGTGCGCGAGCAGGTCACGATTGCTTTTGGTTTAACTTCTCATTGGTTGAAACAGTGGCGCGAGATTTTTAAACCAATCAATAAGCGTAGTAATAGAAAACCAAAGCAAACGCAAATTGCTTTCGATAGTCATGTGAAAACTGTTTTATTTGCTTAGTGTTATCACTGTTTTGTGTTGTGTACGTTATTTAAGTTTGTTGCCATTTGCCTGATTGTGATTGCCTTGGTTTTCGTCTTACAATACTTATTTGAGAACCGTTCCAATGCGTCAAGCGTGCCGGAAAATAGTTTGCTGTTGTGTTTACTTTAGAACAAGGGCGTCCGCACTGTTGCTGTTGGAATTGGCCAAAACATTGGTGATGATGAGCTCCTGGCAATTGCTGCCGGCAACCCGCAGTATGTGATACATGCTAATGACTTCGATGACCTGAGAAAAAGCCTGCAGCAAATTTTAACGGAATCTTGTCAAGGTAAATGGTATTAAGAAGATTCCGTTCGAATTAACCTAGATCGTCGAAGTCGTTTTAAAATGGTTCTTATTGAAAGTCGGTAGCCAACTTCTTACAATCCCCTTCCGTCAATAAATTGCCCTTTCCCTATTTATAAAATATATATATTTTTCCAAATGGAATGGATTTCTTCACTGTCGTAAAATACTATCTATTCTACGCATGGGTAGCTGAAGGAAAGGTCTGTTCTGGAGGTTGAACTTAAACCTTTTTACCTAAAAAAAAAAACGAAATAGCTCACATTCTTTCATTTGTTCGCTTGTCTTTTACCAAGGGCTTCTCACACTGACTTCCAAATTCACTACTTCTGGAACTTCGTTTTAATGGAAACTGGCTCAAATATATAGTGATATTTCATGCACACAAAGTGAAAATCCCATGTAACCAAAAGGCAAAGAACTGTTTACCACACCGCGATGCTCAGCTTGCATTATAACCAAGTACTGAAAACTTGTAAATCTTTCGTCAGGCGCTGGAGATGTGGATGGGGCCTGGTCCGAGTGGTCAAGTTGGACCCAGTGCTCCAAGACGTGTGGCGGAGGAATTAAAGTTCGCGAGCGATCCTGCACCAATCCTCCACCAAAAGGCAACGGACAGAGTTGCGTGGGAGAAGTGGAAGAGACTGGGGCGTGTTCTGAGAACCCATGTCCTAAACGTAAGTTTTTGTGGAGTTTCATCGCTAATGACTTAAAGTTTCCTGAAGTTGAAAGATTTTTTTTGAACAATGAACCAAGCTCCTGTAAAATTGTGGTTTTAATTTTCGTAGTTAATTTAATGGAACTTCTGTCGTCTCTCATTTGGGATCTTGAAGGGATAGGATCGTGTCACTCGCTTTTTAAAAAGATTGAGCTTCTTTCAGGCACTGTCGTTAAGTGTATTTAACAATTTTTCGCGTGACTAGTGTTCAGATGGGAATAAATTGTTGTTGTTAAATTATGGACCTTGGCGGACATCGCCTATTGTCTTTTAGAACGCATTCAGTGGAAAAACAAGCGAAAGATATGCAATAGAGAAGTTGTTCGCTATTCTTAAAACAACCTTGTTGGCTATCATAAAAAGGTTTTCAGACGACAAAAATACCCGGCAAAAAGCTAGGATGCAATAAAAGTTAAGCCCATACATGATCACAGGTTCGTTAAAGGTTCCCCAATTTCTTATATAAGCAGATGTGAAATGATCTGGCTTGTGTCTGACAGGTTGGAAAGAAAACCTTTCAAGCTGAGAAATTAGTCAACCTTATATTTATGGGCCACGTGATCTTTGTGATGGCATTAAGATCTTGCGCGGGTTGTTCGAAGGTCGATTAACGCTAACCCAGGATTAAAAGCTAATGGAGAGTCCAATTTCTCTTGTATAAACATTAAAGTGTTTTTATTGCTTATGTTTTGTGAACACTGAGATTAGTTGACATCAAAATTGGAGGAAAAAATAAATAAATGCAGAAAACCTCACTGAAAAGTTAAAAAAAACCCTGAAAATCAAACTTCACCCTAATCCTGGATTAGCTTAATCGTGCTTTGAACAACCTGGCCATGTAGTTCGTTTTGTGTGATCGTCCGGGTGAGAGTAGTTCTGAAAAGAACTGTTGGTGACAGTTGACGTTTCAACAACCTGAGCGGAAGTTATCTAGACTTTGAAAACAACTTCTACTCATCAGTCACCAACAACAGTTCTTTTTGTTTTCTATTTATTAACATCGTTTCACTAAATAGTTCTTGAATGTTGTGTTTATTTTGTAGCTTGCACAAAGGCATTAGATGTCGGAATCATTCTCGACGGCTCGGGAAGCGTACGCAAGTCTAACTTCATAAAAGCTAAAGATTTCGTCCAGTCGTTGATCTCCCACTTTACTGTCTCCGCTAAAGCGACGCACTTCGGTGTTATCACTTACAGCACGGACGCCAGGCTGGAATTTGACTTTGCCAACCCAAAATATCACGATATTGTTGAGCTTAAAAAGCGCGTCATGGAAATCAGTTACCCAGGAAAATGGACTCGTACAGACAAAGCTCTGGAAATGGCTGCTAACAAGCTGTTTACTGCTGCTGGAGGAGATCGCAACGACAAACCTAACATTTTGATCGTACTTACCGATGGAAAGACCAACCGAGGCAGTAAACCCTACCCTGAAGTACTGCAACCTCTTCAGGTTAGTACGTCGTGTAACAAAAGTGATTTGTCATTGAATATCAAATATTGAATCATTTCGGACGGGGAATGTCATCTTAGAAAAGTATTGTGACTTTCTAAATCTGATTATTGTACAACTTGTCAGGAAACTGACAATCTTGTAATACTAAGCTTAAATTAAGATAACATTGTCACCCTTCAATTCTATTAGGAAAAAGGTGTCAGGACCGTTGCAGTTGGAATTGGCTACGGGATAAACCAAGACGAGCTGCTTCAGATCGCCATGAACGACAAGCAATATGTTGTACAGGTACAAAACTTTGACGCATTGAAGGACAAGCTGCAAATGATTTTGGACGAGTCCTGCCAAGGTGAGACCTGCAGTTACACTAGGATCTCACCCACAGGCTTTAAACTTAGAAGCGTCTCTTACAGCGTGACAAACACCTTAGACAAAGGTTGCGCACACCATCTCTTATTTGAATGGTTGCCCACTATGGTTTTAGCTACAGAGGTAAAAGCTGGAACCATCTTGTACAGCATAATAAACAGTACCACATGAAAGTACTGCTCAGTAGCTTTCATTTGAATGGTCACACACTGGGGTGTCATCCACAGACTTTAAAAGTTAAAACCACGTTGTTCAACATAGTAAACTGTACCACATGAAAGTACTGCTCAATAGCTTTCATTTAAATGGTCGCACTCTTGAGTTTCAACCATAGACTTTAAAGTTAGAACTGCGTCAATCGAATGACTGAATGTTTAGGAGTTAAATGTTGATCAGTGCAACGGTAATTAACACAAGGAACCTCTCTCAACCACAGGAGCACCTCCGCCTAAACCAAGCCCGAAGTGTAGCGAAGGAGCGCTGGGTATTGAAAGCGGCGCCATTCCTGACAAGGCTATTACAGTCTCCAGCCAGTGGGATGGAAACCATGGCCCAGATCGCGCGCGACTCAACATCGCTCAGTCAGGAGCAAAGAGAGGGGCATGGTCTGCAAAATACAACGACATAGGGCAATGGATTCAGGCAAGTAAATAATTCATTTTTATGTTGTACATACTACGATAGCCATGCTCTTCTCTTTATTTCATTACAATAAGACCAGTTTTAAGCATGACATATACACAACTTTGTCCTTTGTTCCCCCATCCAATTTTCAATTTTAATGTGAATACCAATCAAGTGCTGATTGTGTTGGCGAGTTATAACATGAAATAGTTTTGCAATTTTTTTAATTAATGGGAAATTTTGGAAGCCTCACTTGCCCAGAGAAGCTGGAAACTAATCGTTTTTCATTCGTCTTTCAAAAAGCTAAAACAGTTAGACTTGTCGCTCTCCGGCTTTCTATCGACTTTAATTTCATAGTTGGCTCGGCGAGTCGCCCCTTGCTAGGTGGAGGCGGTATCCAGTTTTCCACAAAAAAAAACCGGCCTCAAAATGCCTCACAATAATACGCAGATCAACTTATCTTAGAACACGGTGAATATGTGTACAGATATAAACTCGTGCGTTTCCTGTAAATGCTGCCAGCTATGATGGTTAAGCGAATTAATTCTTATTTGGCTTTTACATTTTTCGTTTTTATATGACAATGCTATTGCAATTAGGTGTATATTGATGATAGAAGTTTTGTCACAGGTTGACTTTAGTAAGGTGGTGAAGATAACAAAAGTTCTGACTCAAGGAAGAAGCGACTACAATCAGTGGGTGACTTCATACTGGATATCATACAGTCTCAATAATGGCTACTATGAGGCCTACGGTCAAAGTAGTGCTATAGTAAGTATTTAGAGGCGTCTTACGCTCATAAATAGTTTATCAAGTTAAACAATGTAAAACGTAACTGAGGCGGTGGTTTGAATATCTGATCATAATTAGTGATTATATTTTCTTTGTCGGCACTAGTTGTAGTTTCTATTGAGGAAGTGAATCAAACACTCGAGTGAGTGTTTCATCACATTTTCAGACGCCTCGAAGTTTGTCCAAAATACTCCGCGGAGCGTCGTGTCTTCAACTCTCTTCTCAGTGTTTGGAAATGCTATTTTACACTGCCTCTCGTGATTTACATATTACGTGAAACGATTGGACAAACATCTAAGCTATATTGCTTTAGAAATCATTGCTATTACACGTTAAACAATTAATGTTTGCAGATTTGGCGAAAGTATCATTGTTACGATTATTGCAATCATCGAACGACAAAAAAGTATAAGGGAAAAGTCAGGAATTTTTTTTTTTTCGAATTTAAGGGAATGTCAGGGAGAGTGGTATTTGTGAGGTAAAGTCAAAGGACAGCCGTCGTAATTATGGTCAATGAAAACATTTCCTTTTTTTTGCAAGAGACATTACAGAAAATTTATAGTGTAGATTGGCTACTCTTAATTTGGTCAGTCGTATCACGGTCATTGCAAAGTAAGGGAGATTTTATTTGCACCATTCGTCTGAGAGCTATCTGTCTTTTTTCTTCACTCATTCAATTTCTCGTGTTTTTTCCTTTGCAACTCTCAGATCTTTACAGGAAACTCTGACCGAAATACTGTTAAAGTAAACAAGCTGGATGTGCCAATTTACACTCGGTACTTCCGTTTACATCCCAAAACCTTTCATGGACACATTTCCATGAGACTTGAGCTACATGGCTGCCAAACAGGTTAGTAACAGGCTAAACTAGTATTTAATACCTTCCCTCCCTCTTCAAGTGGTGATTGGTTTCAATAAAAGGAGAATGGGAGAGAAGCGTTGCAACGAGTTGGAGGGAGGGGAGGGTCTGAGTTTTGGTGAAGTGTGCCGCGCACAAACTATTCAGTGTCAAGCACATCTTACGGATTTTTTTTTCTAAAATTGAGTGATTGACTCGTGAAATTCTTGCTCTTTTTAGGTCTATTTTATTCAAGGTCTCGCAGTGCCGTACCTTTTTTCCTATTTGAGGCCGAAGGCACAATGTACATGCCTCTTTGCCTCTTTGACTGTATATCAGCTGTGAATAATAGCAAAATCCATTCAGCTTTGTTGATTATTTCAAATTTTAGGTGATGTCATGTCACTCTCGAGAATTGTTTTTTCAAAAGGGTCATTTCACCAGCGAACAGTGCACGATCGGAAGTTAGCAAAATGTAGGAGATGAAAGGTCCATTATTCCGGCTGACTTCAAAGTTATCTCTTATTTTCGGCGCCATCTTTTTTGTCCCCAGGCTTTGTGCCGCCCAGTCCTCCGCAGTGTATGAACGCGCTCGGTATGCAGAGCGGCCATATCAAGCCAGACGCCCTGCAAGCCTCGTCACAGTGGGACGCAAACCACAGTCCAGACAATGGCAGGCTTCATTTCCAAAAGACAGGCTCACGAGCGGGAGCTTGGTGTGTTAAGACCAGCGACGCCAACCAGTGGATTCAAGCTAAGTTCGACGTGGTTGCTAAGGTGCGACGCGTTGCTACCCAGGGAAGAATGGATTACAACCAGTGGATTAAAACGTACACTTTGGCGTACAGCTTCGATGGCAAGACATGGAAAGATTACGAGCTGAACGGGAAAGTAACGGTAAGTAGTTAAAGCCAGGCTATGCATTTTATAATATCAGCTATTGTGAATAACATTTCTGCCATCGAGAGCAAGCGTACTGTGAACGGTGTACTGTGTACTGACTGTGCGAAAAAGATGCAGTGCCTTGACACGTGAAGGTATCAACGACTTTGCCTCGTTTAAACGATAAATAACGTACATTTGAGGCTTTTTATGGCCGACACATCTTCGGGTTGTTCTTAACTATCTTCGGACTATCCCCCCCCCCCCCCCCCCCCCCAGTAGGGTGCCATTTGTAGGGTGCAAAGAGCGAAATCATTTTTAGTCGGCGGTAAAAAAATTTAAACTTCTAGCTTTTCGTTTCTTTAGGCGGTTTATTTCAAATAACGTTGCCAAGATGAAAAACCATGTAAAATATACATCAATAACGACAATAACAGCAACTCAAAAACAACAGCTTACAGCAGCAGCAGCAGCAGCAGTAGTAGTAGCAGTAGCAGTAGCAGCAGCAGCAATAACAACAACAACAACAACAACAAAAAGAAGAAGCACGTTTGACATTTAATCTTGCATTCAAATCACAGGTATTCCAAGGGAACAGTGATCGCTTCAGAGTAGCAACTGAGGTTATCGATCCACCAATCATAGCACAGTACGTGCGCGTCAAACCCAAGACATGGTCCGGGGCTATTTGCATGAGAATGGAATTTTACGGATGTACCGAAGGTAAGCTGTCCGATCCAAAAATGTTCCAAATGCGTGATTGATTGGACATTTTAAAAGATTAAAAGATAAACCAGTTGTGACTCAAAATCTATCGTTTCCGAAGATAGAATTTGGCGCATTTTTGTCGGTTATTGTGATCAATAAAAGGCTAGGTTTGGTATGAAACCAGTTTCATTCCTAAAATATATGCCCTCCTTTATTTTGTATGGAACATTCCGATCAATAAAGAAGACCAGGTTTTGTTTCAAAACCTTTCATTTCCGAAAAAAAGTTCCACCGGCTTTATTTTGTGTTTTATAACATTCTGCTAACTAAAAACCAGGTTTTGTATCAAGCTTCATAGATGGCGCATTGTAAAAAAAAAAAAAGATTCAATTTTTCACTTATGCACTGCGTAACCCGTCTCAAATGTCCCCAACCTTCGGCTAGCCATTCTTGTTTCTGTGCTTCATGAGTACTACTTTGGTGTTACAGTACTATGTCGAGAATTTTCTCGATTTGTATGCGATTTTGTATATCGCAAGCTGACTCTATACTGGTCTCAGTACTGGTGACATTGCTTCAGCGCCCTATAAAATAATGAAATCGCGACCTTTTCCACAAATTGCTCTTGGAATTAGTTAGTGTTTCAGTATGGAACAAAGCCACAATTTAAATTGAAAATCGTTGGGGGCTGGGACTACATTCGCCCGCCAAAGTTTCAGCAGTTTTAGCTGATGTATGAAGGTAGTTAAAAACAAACTACGTTTACCATAAATTTACTTTACTTTACATATTAGATTGTTTATTCTTTTGTTTTCTTTTTACTTTGCATTTCTTTGTAGATGGCGACATTTGTAACGTACACAAGCCCTGCAAAAATGGCGCCCAGTGTACGAATGTTGTTGGCGGCTACCAGTGTAAATGCCCAGTCGGCTTCAAGGGAAAGAATTGTGACGAAGGTAGGTACTTCTTCGTAAAAGGTATGATAATCGCAGCGAAAATTTTTGCGAAAGCGGAGGAAATCAAACGTCTTTGGGAAGAATTGACTCTGGTGGCAGAGAAATACTTCTACATTGATTAACCGAGCTTCAAGTTGGTCTCATTGACAAAAACATTTTTTGCCACTGTTTTGGCAACTTAAAAAGGGAACAGACCTTTTTGCTGGTCGAAATCAGGTTTGAAGATTTGTCAAAAAAAACATTATTTGTTCTCGCTACTGTGCAAATCCAGAGAATTGTTTTTTCAACTATTATCACATAAGTTTGGTCAGTGTTAATTTTTGCGCACTTTGCTTTGTTTTGCAGACGTCGACGAGTGCGCCAGTGGCCCGTGCAAGAATGGTGGCAAGTGCACCAATACCCCAGGAGGATACAGATGCACATGTGTTGGCGGCTGGTTTACAGGAAAGAACTGTGATGAAGGTGAGTATTGCCTGAGATGCCACACAACTCTTATTAGTTCCCAATTTGATCATCCTAGTTCCTCTTTGCTTTTTGAATGCCTCTTCGGTGTGTTTGTAGCGTAGTAGCCTATTATATTTAGAGGTTTCCTGGGATTTGAAGCGCTATTTGGTACGTACCCAAACAATCGGGAGAACAAGTGCCAGTTGATGGCACGATCACTGCTCCGAGAAGTGACTGAGCCCGCGGTTTTCGACCCAGAAGTTGCTAAGCAACATGACGTATTTATTTCGCACAATTGCTTCCGGAGTATTCGTGAGCGCTTGCTCTTGTTTTTGATTGGATAAGATAATTCGGACACTCTTCGAGTGCTTCAACGAAGATTTGCCGAAACTGGCACTTCAAGTGTTCCTCCGATTGCAAACGACTGCATGCATCGTGGCATAACTCCTTTAATGTGCCTGCAATGAGCAGCGATTCCTCCCAAAGTGTTGTTTTTTATCATTAATAACGTAAAAATCGACACGTCGTTGTTTTTATCAATCTCAATCTCAGCTCCTACTGAATGCATCGTGAACACCAAACTCAGTGAAGCAAATCGCGCCTCGGGCGTCTTGAGAAGAAGCTTTCTCAAATGCGACAGCAGGCATCTGCCAACAGTTGGAAAATGGCATCAATTTGTGGGAGATGCTGGCACCAAGATGCCCAACTCCTGTGTCCCCACGCAACGCTGTGGTACTCACGCCCCTGGATGGATGCAGGGAGAGCATCCCAAGAAGGAGGACGGTGTGGTCGACAGGAAGGTCTGCTTCCACTGGAGCCAAAACTGCTGTCGATGGAGCGTCATGATCAAAGTGCGAAACTGTGGTGGACATTACGTGTACAAGCTCGAGAAGCCACAAGCCTGCTATCTGCGATTTTGCGGCGATAAAGGACACAGTAAGTAACGGATTCTTATTGAATGGTGCAGCTTGAACAATTTAACCTGCAGGCATTTGTCAAGGCTGCTATTCGTAATCCGTGTCAATCTTCTCCAATCTTAAACCATCCTTGTTCCTTTTTAGTTTATTATAACTTCTTTGTTGTTTTGGACATATTCATCTTGTTTTCGATTTAGATGTGATACCGTAAACCGCCGCTTATGTGGCGCCTTGTTATAGGCCCATCTACCTGTAAACAAAGAAATACATCCGGTTATAAGCCCTCCCCCCCCGGATATAAGCCCCCTCTGCTGGACGACAGTACTGAACAGGGCTAAATGGTGCTTTATAATGACGATTTATATTAAAAAAGTATTTCGATCAACACTGCTGTGGCTCATTTCGAAACGTTTTTTTATTCCGCTTATAAGCCCCCCTTCTCCCCTCCGGATATAAGCTCCTCCGCTTATAAGCCCACCAAAAACCCCTGACGAAGTTTTATAAGCCCAGAGCCTATAAGCGCAGTTTACGGTATGTTGTGACTACAAAAAAATCACTTAAAGCCCAGTTAACTGCAAGAACAGACAAACAAAATGTTCATCTAGAACCTGTACAGTCGTTTGCTTTGCACATGAAAGACAACAGATAATTGTGAATTTCCACTGTCTGAGCTTTGTTGTTCTCTTTATCTATAGATGTGTGTGAACCAAAGAACCCGTGTCAAAATGGCGGTGTATGTAAACCACAAGATGACAGCTACTATTGCCAGTGTAAACCAGGATACCAAGGAAAGAACTGTGATAAAGGTAAGCTGCTGGGAGTTGTATGTACTAGTCTTACCATTTCTATAATACAACGAATTACATAATGAGTTTTTTTATTAGTACATAATTCATCAAATACCCCATTCACACCAAAGCTTAAACATGTTTAAATGTTGTTTAGTTAAACACGGTTTAAAATTGTTTTCTTCATGGCAGTTGCTGACTGAGTTAGAGTTAGAGCATACTTGAACCCTATATAAAATTTAGTCTGTCAGTTGTCTGTTGCTGATTTTCATTTTCTTGAACGTCGTTTAAATAAACATGTTTTGTTGGTGTGAATCAGGTAAAAGTCATCGAGGAATAGGTCGATGTAGAATGCGTTTTTCTTGTAATATATCAAACACTCGAGACAGCGTTTCATCGGGATACCCAAACAACGAGAAGAGAGTTGAAAATACGACGTAGCGGAGTATTTTTGACGAAATTCGAGGTGTTTGGATAGCCGATGAAACACTGTCTTGAGTGTTTGATATATCTTCTCAATCGAAACAAAAACCAAGGAGTAAACGGAGAAATAAAATCGTAAAAATCTATGCTAATATTCCCAAAGCGGCAGAGATTAGTGAAAGAATATCCACGTAAGAACAGCATGCCCACTTGAGTGCCAGAGATTTTTGTAGAATTCCTCGTAAACGATCAGGCTTGAGGGTGAGTGAACTACAGGATTAACGGTGTTTAACTGTGTACACGTTTCACTAGATATCAATGAATGTGCCGTCAACAACCCATGCAAGAATGGAGGAACGTGTTCCAACATTCCTGGAAGCTATAAGTGCTCATGTGGAGCGAAATTTACTGGAAGGAACTGCGAAACAGGTAGTTAAGAAGAACCTCGTATTATTCTGCGATAATGATTGCAGTATTGTTTTGCCGGGTTTTTTTTTTTTCAGAACTTTGGTTAAAAGCAAAACTTTCAACTATAATTAACGCCTTGCGGAAAACAGGGGCCAGTTTTCCCCAGCGAAGTTCAACACAAGTCGCTGCACTGTTCTGTCAAGAGCAATAAGTGTAGCAGAAATGAGAGGAAAAGTTGTTGATATTTCATTTGATGCGTTCGTTTCCATTTGGTTTAGAGTCTGATTCATTTAACAAACGGACTTAAAATGTTATCGAGTAAGTCGAAACCTAAACAGACAAGGAAAACGCCATTCTTTTAAATACAATTCCGAACAGTAAAACTTAAACAATTGAACTGCTTTGGTTTTATAGAAAACACAAAATAACATAACACGAAAGTCGAATTCCATTGGAGTTAGAAACTAGGCAAACTGTATACCTCTGTGTTGAGCCACTGTGATAAAATATAAATCTTTGTTTGTAGTAATGCAATTGAGTATGGCCTCTAATTGTACACGACTTCATTTTGACTTTAAACTTCAGATGTGAACGAGTGTACAGTACACAAGCCGTGTAAGAATAGAGGCACCTGTGTAAACACTGTTGGTGGCTACATCTGCAAGTGTCCTGCTAATTATCAAGGAAAACACTGCGATGAAGGTAACAAAGGCTATAACACGCCATCTTTTCCAGTGAACGTTAAAAGAGGCTTTACGAAAGTACTGAAAGCTACCAATCGAGGATTTTCTTACGCGACAGCTCGTAGAGAAGGAGGATTACACACCTGAAAGTCGCACATTTTAAATTGCACTACAAATTTTAAATTGACTTTGGTTTAAGCCTTTGAAAACTTTACTCGTGCTGATTTGTCCCAAATTGCACTGGAAATCATGTGATTACCTATACTAATAAGATAATAACACCAAATGAGTCTTGCTCGACATCCAAAACCTCTGTTGCTTTTGAACTCAAATGGGACTAAAATTTCAGTTGTTTTCTTTCAAAACCAACGCTTTTTCTTGATAAAGCGCCAGAAATCATTCGCGTTCTCTTTTGCTAATTTCTTAGATGTGGACGAGTGTGCAGTGAACAAGCCATGCAAGAATGGCGGCAAGTGTGAGAACAGCAAAGGGAGTTACAAGTGTACGTGTGTCGGTGGCTGGTTCACTGGAAAACACTGCGATGAAGGTAACAAGATGTTATGTCAAAGAACATCCCCTGTATCAAGTTAACCTGTAGAAACCTTACTACACACCTACCTTACTTACTTTTGAGAACCGTTGGAAGTTACTTGGAGCACAAGTAAACCGAACGGTAAAATAAGTATATCTAGAGCGCTTTCCACTTGTGCAGAAAAAACAAGGTTGTGCCGGTGAAAAATCAGATTCTAAATGCAGCTTCTAAATACTCAAGGGATTTTTCAAACTTTTTGATTACTATTTACAAGCGGGAAATTTAAACGATCGGCAGTACCAAGAGGCAAATTTTCTGCAGGGGTGGTAGTGCTGGTAGAGTTTTTTTTTGTGCAAAAAATTACGCTGGGGTGGCTGGTAGGGGTGACAGTTGCTCTCATAAAGCAAAAACCACAACTTACAAGCGTGATAACTCCAGTGATCAGACAGCTTTAACGTTCAACTTTTTGTTCTTAAAATGAATTAACATTCCTCCGTTTCAGATCCCAAGGAATGTTCAAGCTACACCAAGCTCAGCTCCGCTGATCGTGCCGCGGGCTCCTACAGAGGCCGCTTGAGTCCAAAATGTGACCAGAGGGACTTCCCGCCCGCTGCCAAATGGTACCGCTTCACCGATGCTGCCGGCACCAGAATGCCAACTTCACCTGTAGCCATAAATCACTGCGGAACGCATGCTGCCGGCTGGCTGAATGGCCAACATCCTAAAAAGGAAGATGGCGTTGTGATGAGAAAGGTTTGTTTCCATTGGTCAAGTAACACCTGTAGATGGAGCATACACGTCAGTGTTCGCAACTGTGGAGCATTTTACGTGTACCACTTGGGAAGGACGCCTGGTTGTTCATTCCGTTATTGCGGAAACAAGGGGCACAGTAAGTTTCTTTTACTGTATTATCTAAAAAGAACAATATTTTCTTTTTTAGCAACAGCAATTCTTTGAAACCTGGCAATAGAAAAACAAGCTGAGCAAAAATTGCAACGACAGCATTACCGTGCAACGCTTTCTCATTTGAGGACATTTTTAGTATTATCAGTCAGTAAACGCTTACCAAGAGATTTCATCATATTCTCGATTATTAAGCATTAAAAAAGTAATTCATTCCATTCCATTCTATTGTTTTTTTTTCTGCTGAATTTGATGAATAATAAGAATAATAAGCACGTTTGTTTCGTGTTCATTCATTGTCGTTTTTTTTTTAAACCCAGTTTTGCTTCAAGGCAAGATTTTGTTTTCCCTCGCAGGTATCAGTAGCTAGACAAGTGTATTGCGAGCTAGTTTATGGCCCTTTGTTCTATAGTGGGCTGTACTACGGTATATACCATACCAAGTGCATGTTTCCTCAAAAAAATAGAGACTTCCATAAACGTATACAAAAGTGCAGAGATTTTTGAAAAGATAGTTGTATAGCTTTTGTATGGATGGGTGAAATAGGAACTGTTTTCACACTCTTGCACGATTCCGAGTGTTGATCGTGTCAGCAATGAATAAATGGTACGTAAGTTGACTTTTCGGTTAACTAGTCGTGATTATCCTCACTTTAAAGTTTTACGTTCGCGTTATGTCAAACCCCCATCGTTTTTGGAACATATGAAAAGAATAGTGGGGATAGAGTGTAACACGAATGGAGACGGAAGCTTTTTAAAACGTATAAGTGTATGCGAAACATAAATTACGTTATATCTTTTAGATGTATGCAAGGCTCGCAACCCGTGTAAAAATGGAGCAACTTGTCAACCAAATGGCGATAGTCAAACATGTCAATGCACGCCTAACTTCCAAGGAGACTTCTGCGATAAAGGTAAGCCTTGTTCAATAGAGATCAATGGGGGAATGAGTACCAGTTAATGAGGAGCCCGCGGTCTTTGTCGACGAAGTTGCTAAGCAACCTGACGTTTTCTTATTACCTCATATATTCTGACTCATTTGTCCCCCCGAGTAAGAGTACGTTTGTGCTTCTTTTCATCATATGCTTAAGCTCAATCAACATATCGCAAAAAATTGCTTTTGAATTATTAATAACAAAAATAAACAGTCTTAGCAAAGAACAGAAAGAAGAACAGACTTGAGGCCACTATCTAATTTTTGAGAAGACTTGATCATTTTAATTATGTTCACAAATCGACGATCTTTTCTGGAATGTTTTCAGATGTTAACGAATGTGCCGCCAATCCTTGCAAGAATGGAGCCAAGTATAAGCATTAAGCATAATGTATAAGCATTATTTTTAGTAAACTGACGATGGCATAAGTCATGCCAAAACAAGTCTTTAAAAGGTTAAAAACTGTTTTCGAAGTTCGCTGAAACAGCAATTTTGTTGATGTTGTTGGTGTTATTGCCACTTTGCACACAAAACATAACTTACTAAACATGACAGTCATTACTGAAAATACTGGAACCAGTATTGCGATCGGTAGAAGACATTTATAAAAAAAAGGGTTTTTAAGCTCCAACGAACTATTAATCGCTCTGATGAACGTGAACTGAAGTCACCGACAATTAAGTAAAGAAAACAAACAGATAGCCTTAAAAAACCTTTTTTATATAAATGACAGTTATTTCATGTCATGCCATGCCATTTTATGTCATGCAACGCCATGTCATGTCATGTCATGCAAAATGACTTTTGAATTAGTACTAACAAAGTGAACAGTTTTAGCAAAAGTAAAGGACGGGAGAAGAACAGACTTAATGTCATTAAACTAAATCATTATTTAAGTATTCTTATTAAAGACTTGATCATTAATTTTCAACAGTGTTCACAAATTCACGATCTTTTCTTGTTGGAATCTTTTCAGATGTTAACGAATGTACCGCCAATCCTTGTAAGAATGGAGCCAAGTGTACCAACACTCACGGAAGCTACAGGTGTACTTGTGACAGCAGATTTACTGGAAAGAACTGTGATCGAGGTACGCAAAATCATACGGCATAAGTTTTTGTGATCCAAACTGGAGTGTTTTAATACTTTGTTTTCGTTTTAGCTCTTTTTACTTACGAACAACAACTTGTTAATAAATGAAGAAGCGGTCTCAAAGCGGCCTCTTCATTTATTTCACATTTATCCAAGTCGCCATTCCAGGTAATAAATTGTTATTTCGTTTCTTTTTTATTGTTTTAGACGTGGACGAGTGCAAAGTGCGTAATCCGTGCAAGAATGGAGCCAAGTGTGTTAACTCTGTTGGTGGGTATAGCTGCCAATGCCCTGCAAATTACAAAGGAAAACATTGTGATGAAGGTAACAATATGCTGACTATTCTTTTCATAACTTCATAGATTAAAGATTATTGATCGGTGTTATTGCAGGGTTCGCACAGTCTTGAAAAGCCTTGTGTTTTAGGGGGAGTCCTTGAAAAGTCCTTGAATTCCATTTTTCCTTGAAAATTCATTGAATTTCTGTGTAAGTCCTTGAAAAGTCCTTGAATTTTCTTAACCTTTAAATGTAGTAGGGTCGAAAACAAATTGCCTTGCATAGATTTTGGTATCCCTTCCTGTGCAAAGCATTTTTAGACACTGCAAAACCCGAGTGTTAAAGCAGCTAATAAAGAGAAAAGACAAGTGAACTGAAAAATGTAGAGAAGGAGATGAAACAAACACTTGAAGCCTTAAAAACCTGTTAGCCTCGACTGGGAATGTGCATTTATATACCATCTGTAAAATTATATTCCTGGTCGGTGGTCCTTGAAAATTCATTTTGATCCTTGAGAAGTCCTGGAAAAATGTTTGCAATTTTTTGTACCAACCCTGTATTGTCTCTTTGCACGATATACCATAATTATTATTTTGTGTTCTTAGACGTGGATGAGTGCGCTGTGAAGAAGCCTTGTAAGAACGGTGCTAAGTGTGAAAACACCCGAGGTGGTTACAAATGTACTTGTGTAGGAAATTGGTTTACTGGGAAACACTGCGACCAAGGTAAACGAAAAATGCACACATTGTAACGCCTTCTTTTTCGATTTGTTAAATTAAAAGAGGTTTGGAGATTGAAGTAGTGCGCATTCTGTATCACAAGACGTTGTTAAACAAGAAGTTTCGGGTATAAAAGGGGCCTGGCCTTGCCATTCTCACGCCCAGTTTTCAATAAACCATCAAAGCGTAAACAGCTGACAAACAACTCGTGCTTTCTCTATGACAGTTGCTGGTAAAAATGTGCTTCATTTTTGCTGAGAATGTTATGCTAAAATGTTAACAAGTTATATCTTATTTTTGTAAAGGGTATCTTTTGGTTTCATAAGACTTTAAAGCGTTTTGTTTAATCACTGGGCTTTTTTGGCCAGGAAAAATTTGAAATGGTTCAGCGGCAGCTCTGGAAAAGAGAAGCCATTTTTCTTGAAAGTGGACACAATTACACATGAGCAGAATATTATCTTCTTGCCTAATGCGCGTGAGCGGACCATTGTTTGTAGGCAGCTATTTGTAAATCACGCGGAGGGCTCTCGGCCAATGACAAGGAAGGAAAAAAGATATATCGAATGCTAATAAAAATTCACTTGTTTTCTTTTGAAGCACCAACTGAATGTTCCAGCTACACTAAACTCAGTGAGGCGAATCGTGCTTCGGGTGCACACAGAGGGAACCTGCTCAAGTGTGACCGCAACGACCTTGCCGTTGCGTGGTATCGATTCACGGATGCTGCTGGCACCAGAATGCCTACTTCAGAAGTTCCGAAACATCATTGTGGAACGCATGCACCGGGCTGGATGGTTGGTCAACATCCTAACAAACAAGATGGAGTTGTTAAGCGAAAGGTTTGCTTCCACTGGAGCAACAGTTTTTGCCACTGGCGTGTATACATCGATGTCCGCAACTGTGGAGCATTCTACGTGTATAAGTTGCCCAAAACTCCTGGCTGTTGGTTCCGTTACTGTGGAAACAAGGGACATAGTAAGTTTTAAAGGAGCTACATCACGCGGGGACTTCGCGGTAGTCTTGTACGTAACCCATGGAAAGCACTATCTTAGAACATCTAAAGGAAGATATCACCTTAATTGGCGAAGAGAAATCAAAGCACGGCTATTAATATCCTTTTTTTGAAGACGCGCGAAAACAACATGAAAAGATTAGCCTTAATTTTTCAATTGTAACCCATTTCCATCATAGCTATCCCCAGCTAAATACGCTTGTTAACAGTTTCGGTGCTCTAATATAGCAATTGTTAATAAAAATGGACCATCATTTTTCGGTTTTCTACGACACCAATACATATTTTGGCTAATCAAAAATCTGCGACACAGTCCCGTTAATATCCCATTAATTGAAAAAGTGTGACACTTTTAGAGTTAATTCTAGATTTCTACCCGCTGAGGTACGTATCCTAGCTGGCTACCCTTTGGTCCACGCAAATGTTAAGGCCCGCAAGTAGACGTAAGGTGAAGACTATCGTCTATTTGTGATAAGTTACTTTGACTCACTGTGGTCGTGTCCAGATTTGCATCTAAATCGGCGTAAGTTCTTTACCCGTTTGACCGCCGGATTCGAGTCAGCGCAAGTTGACCTCACACTATTCGTTTGCATTTTAGTTACATTTTGACCGCCTTGAAATGCCTCTTTGAAATGCGTGTCCTTGCAAGTAAACTTGCGATTGCCTGTTTTGATCTGACCAATAATCCTGTTTTTAATTTTTTGACAGACGTCTGTAAGGCTCGTAATCAATGTAAGAATGGAGCGACATGCAGTCCAAATGGTGATGGATACACTTGCAAGTGTACGGCTAACTTCCAAGGACAGAATTGTGACAAAGGTATTGTTTTACATGAGATTTCTGGATGTAATTTGGATGTAATTTTAGGTTTTCTTAGAAGGATCTTCCCTCAGCTAGTCACATTACGACACTTGAATAAAAAAAATGTAATTTATTTACCAAGTTACGCAGAGGAGCTCAGAAGCTCGTTTAGACGTGTACGTACATTAAGATCGAATTGGAATTTAGAAAGTTTTTATTATTCTTAGTTCTTTATTTCTCCACTGGGTTTGAGAGAGGCGCTATGAGAGTAAAGGGTTTTGCCCAAGAACACAATGCAGTGCCTCGGTCAGGGCTCGAACCTGGACCGCTCGATCCGGAGTCCAACGCACTAACTAACCATTAGGCCTTTGCGCGTCCCCAAACGTCTTGTAGTAATAGATGAATTTGGAGAAACGGGAATGAAACGAAATGTATAATTCCTGTTGTTCGGAGGATATTTGAATATAATTGTTGCGGCTTGCAACTGAAACAATGTCCAAGTTTAGCTGCAATTATACTAATGTAAAAACATGATCGTAATGAGTGCTAAATACGTGTCACAGTACCCATTTTACCCTTTCAGCGTTGGAATATGGTAAAGTAAAAGTACAGAAGTTACTTAGTCTTTGTTCATTAGCCTTACAATTCATAAATCAAATGTATTTTGTTTCATTTGATTGTTTTCAGATGTCAACGAATGTGCGGCCAATCCTTGTAAGAATGGAGCCAAGTGTACCAACACTCACGGAAGCTACAGGTGTACTTGTGACAGCAGATTTACTGGAAAGAACTGTGATCAAGGTAAGGGAAATTCGTCTTGTTGATACAGCATAAGTTATTGTGATCAAAACCGGAGTGCTTTAATAGTTTGTTTTCGTTTTAGCTCTTTTTACTTTCGAACAACAACTTGTTAATAAATGAAGAAGTGGTCTCAAAGCAAATTTCGCGGAAAACGACTTGAGACCGCCTCTTCATTTATTTCACATTTATCCAGTCGCCATTCCAGGTAACAAATTGCTATTTCGTTTCTTTTTTATTGTTTTAGACGTGGACGAGTGCAAAGTGCGTAATCCGTGCAAGAATGGAGCCAAATGTGTTAACTCTGTTGGTGGGTACAGCTGCCAATGCCCTGCAAACTACAAAGGAAAACATTGTGATGAAGGTAAGAATGTGCTGAACTTTATTTTCATAACTTCATAGATTAAAGATTATTGATCGATGTTATTGCAGGGTTCGCACAGTCTTGAAATTTCCTTGTGTTTTAGGGGGAGTCCTTGAAAAGTCCTTGAATTCCATTTTTCTTTGAAAATTCCTTGAATTTCTGTGTAAGTCCTTGAAAAGTCCTTGAATTTTCTTCAACTTTAAATGTAGTAGGGTCGAAAGCAAATTGCTTTGCATAAATTTTCGTATCCCTTCCTGTGTAAAGCAGTTTTAGACACTGGAATCAAAACCCGAGTGTTAAAGCAGCTTTAGAATAAAGAGAAAAGATAAGTGAACTGAAAAATGTAGAGAAGGAGATTAAACAAACACTTGAAGCCTTAAAAACCTTTTAGCCTCGACTGGGAATGTGCATTTATACACCATCTATAAAATTACATTCCTGGTCGGTGGTCCTTGAAAATACATTTTGATCCTTGAGAAGTCCTGGAAAAATGTTTGCAACTTTTTTGTACGAACCCTGTATTGTCTCTTTGCACAATATACCATAATTATTGTTTTGTGTTCTTAGACGTGGATGAGTGCGCTGTGAAGAAGCCTTGTAAGAACGGTGCTAAGTGTGAAAACACCCGAGGTGGTTACAGATGTACTTGTGTAGGAAATTGGTTTACTGGGAAACACTGCGACCAAGGTAAACGAAAAATGTACACATTGTAACGCCTTCTTTTTCGATTTGTTAAATTAAAAGAGGTTTGGAGATTGAAGTAATGCGCATTCTGTATCACAAGACGTTGTTAAACAAGAAGTTTCGGGTATAAAAGGGGCCTGGCCTTACCATTCTCACGCCCAGTTTTCAATAAACCAAAGCGTAAACAGCTGACAAACAACTCGTGCTTTCTCTATGACAGTTGCTGGTAAAAATGTGCTTCATTTTTGCTGAGAATGTTATGCTAAAATGTTAACAAGTTATATCTTATTTTTGTAAAGGGTATCTTTTGGTTTCATAAGACTTTAAAGCGTTTTGTTTAATCACTGGGCTTTTTTGGCCAGGAAAAATTTGAAGTGGTTCAGCGGCAGCTCTGGAAAAGAGAAGCCATTTTTCTTGAAAGTGGACACAATTACACATGAGCAGAATATTATCTTCTTGCCTAATGCGCGTGAGCGGACCATTGTTTGTAGGCAGCTATTTGTAAATCACGCGGAGGGCTCTCGGCCAATGACAAGGAAGGAAAAAAGATATATCGAATGCTAATAAAAATTCACTTGTTTTCTTTTGAAGCACCAACTGAATGTTCCAGCTACACCAAACTCAGTGAGGCGAATCGTGCTTCGGGTGCACACAGAGGGAACCTGCTCAAGTGTGACCGCAACGACCTTGCCGTTGCGTGGTATCGATTCACGGATGCTGCTGGCACCAGAATGCCTACTTCAGAAGTTCCGAAACATCATTGTGGAACGCATGCACCGGGCTGGATGGTTGGTCAACATCCTAACAAACAAGATGGAGTTGTTAAGCGAAAGGTTTGCTTCCACTGGAGCAACAGTTTTTGCCACTGGCGTGTATACATCGATGTCCGCAACTGTGGAGCATTCTACGTGTATAAGTTGCCCAAAACTCCTGGCTGTTGGTTCCGTTACTGTGGAAACAAGGGACATAGTAAGTTTTAAAGGAGCTACGTCGCGCGGGGACTTCGCGGTAGTCTTGTACGTAACCCATGGAAAGCACTATCTTAGAACATCTAAAGGAAGATATCACCTTAATTGGCCAGGGTTCGCACAGTCTTGAAAAGTCCTTGAATTTTAGGGGGAGTCCTTGAAAAGTCCTTGAATTCCATTTTTCCTTGAAAAGTCATTGAATTTCTGTGTAAGTCCTTGAAAAGTCCTTGAATTTTCTTCAACTTTAAATGTAGAGGCATCGAAACCAATTTTGCTGTGCATAGACTGATTTTCTTTTCCTGTGTGAAGCAACTTCAACTACTGTAAAACACGGTTGTAAAAGCAGCTAATAAAGAGAAAAGACAAGTGAACTGAAAAATGTAAAGAAGGAGGTAGAGCAAACACTTGAAGCCTTAGAAACCTGTCAGCTTGGACTGGGAATGTGTATTTATATACCATCTGTGAAATTACAATCCTGGTAGGTGGTCCTTGAAAATTCAATTTGGTCCTTGAAAAGTCCTTGAAAAGTCCTGGAAAAATGGTTGCGATTTTTTGTATGAACCCTGTTGGCGAAGAGAAATCAAAGCACGGCTATTAATATCCTTTTTTGAAGACGCGCGAAAACAACATGAAAAGATTAGCCTTAATTTTTCAATTGTAATCCATTTTCATCATAGCTATCCCCAGCTAAATACGCTTGTTAACAGTTTCGGTGCTCTAATATAGCAATTGTTAATAAAAATGGACCATCATTTTTCGGTTTTCTACGACACCAATACATATTTTGGCTAATCAAAAATCTGCGACACAGTCCCGTTGATATCCCATTAATTGAAAAAGTGTGACACTTTTAGAGTTAATTCTAGATTTCTACCCGCTGAGGTACGTATCCTAGCTGGCTACCCTTTGGTCCACGCAAATGTTAAGGCCCGCAAGTAGACGTAAGGTGAAGACTATCGTCTATTTGTGATAAGTTACGTTGACTCACTGTGGTCGTGTCCAGATTTGCATCTAAATCGGCGTAAGTTCTTTACCCGTTTGACCGCCGGATTCGAGTCAGCGCAAGTTGACCTCACACCATTCGTTTGCATTTTCGTTACATTTTGACCGCCTTGAAATGCCTCTTTGAAATGCGTGTCCTTGCAAGTAAACTTGCGATTGCCTGTTTTGATCTGACCAATAATCCTGTTTTTAATTTTTTGACAGACGTCTGTAAGGCTCGTAATCAATGTAAGAATGGAGCGACATGCAGTCCAAATGGTGATGGATACACTTGCAAGTGTACGGCTAACTTCCAAGGACAGAATTGTGACAAAGGTATTGTTTTACATGAGATTTCTGGATTTAATTTGGATGTAATTTTAGGTTTTCTTAGAGGGATCTTCCCTCAGCTAGTCACATTACGACACTTGAATAAAAAAAAATGTAATTTATTTACCAAGTTACGCAGAGGAGCTCAGAAGCTCGTTTAGACGTGTACGTACATTAAGATCGAATTGGAATTTAGAAAGTTTTTATTATTCTTAGTTCTTTATTTCTCCACTGGGTTTGAGAGAGGCGCTATGAGAGTAAAGGGTTTTGCCCAAGAACACAATGCAGTGCCTCGGTCAGGGCTCGAACCTGGACCGCTCGATCCGGAGTCCAACGCACTAACTAACCATTAGGCCTTTGCTCCTCCCCAAACGTCTTGTAGTAATAGATGAATTTGGAGAAACGGGAATGAAACGAAATGTATAATTCCTGTTGTTCGGAGGATATTTGAATATAATCGTTGCGGCTTGCAACTGAAACAATGTCCAAGTTTAGCTGCAATTATACTAATGTAAAAACATGATCGTAACAACTGCTAAATACGTGTCACAGTACCCATTTTACCCTTTCAGCGTTGGAATATGGTAAAGTAAAAGTACAGAAGTTACTTAGTCTTTGTTTGTCAGTCTTACAATTCATAAATCAAATGTTCTTTGTTTCATTTGATTGTTTTCAGATGTCAACGAATGTGCCGCCAATCCTTGTAAGAATGGAGCCAAGTGTACCAACACTCACGGAAGCTACAAGTGTACTTGTGACAGCAGATTTACTGGAAAGAACTGTGATCAAGGTACGCAAATGTTTCAGTTTATTTTCTACTTGAAGTTGATAAATATAAATTAATCACGTGGCGGTCTTCGATTCGAGAGGTCTGGAACCACTGTCAAAACGGAGTGTGAGACTGGGGAGAGACGCTAAATTTTCACAAGAAAAATCTCAGTGTTGGGTAAGTTCTTAGCCCCACCCCCCTGCGGGCGTATGAGGCGGATGTTCAATGATTTTAGAGGAAAAACGACTGTTTGGCAGTCTAGGTGGCGTCTTGTGATTTAGTTGGAACAAATTGCTGGAATTCTAGGTCACGTGGGAGGTGTCAGTGAAGTAAGCGTGTTTGCGACTACTATAACAATTACTACTATTGAATAATTTTTGGTAACAGAAAACAAATGAACAAACAGACTAAATGAGTGCGAAGCGTTCAATTTGAAAGATAAATTCATGTTATGAGTGTCTGCGACTTCAGTGTTGTATTGATGAAAAAATCAAACATAAGCAACCACGTTGTCTGAGACTGTGCCACGTAACTTTTTGCCCAGTGAAACTTAAACATTTTTCAGCACGCATGATTGCGACAATATTTAACATATTATTATTTATTTTTCAGATGTGAACGAGTGCAAAGTACGTAATCCGTGCAAGAATGGAGCCAGGTGTGTTAACTCTGTTGGTGGATACAACTGCCAGTGTCCTGCAAACTACAAAGGAAAGCATTGTGATGAAGGTATTAGAGCGAGCGCTCCGTACGAATAGTATAGAATTACTCTTTTTCCTATAGCTAGCAACAATTCCGTTGTTTTCATCGGCGGACATAACAGACAAAAAAACAGACAGCTTTCACAAACATTTATCAAAATCTAAACACGCGAAAATATCAATTTCTGAAGTTGGACACATATGAAAACATTTTCAAAAGAGTTTATCCGTTGTTTTGATAGATGTCGATGAATGTGCCGCAGTAAATCCTTGTAAAAACGGTGGAAGGTGCCAGAATACAAGAGGAGGTTATCAATGCGCCTGTGTCGGACGATGGTTTAGTGGAAAGAACTGTGACCAAGGTAAAATTTTCAAATGTCCAGCACCATTTGTAAGCGGTTCTTCAGTTATCTAAACTTGTTCTCACGCGATTATATTATTGCCGACTTCGAGTTCTAATGAAGGAACTACCATCGATATTCTCTTAACTTGCTATAAATAAATAACGATTACGAGAACTTGGATTTAAAAATCTTCGTAGACCCAGGGGCAGTAAGACGGGGCGAAACGCAGAAGTTGTAGCGGCGAAAGGTCACGAAAGTTTTCAGCCCTTCTTGAAAACTTTCGTCGTCGCTACAGTTTCTTCGCGGTTTGCTTCGTTTACCGCCCGACTAACTGTCCCTGAGTCTACGAGGATGAGATTAAGGGTACACGATAAGTTATTTCATAAAATATATGGTATGGAAAATAAACGTAGTTCAGGTAAAAGGGGTTATTTCCCTGTTTTGTAGCTAGTGCAGAGAAAAGATGAATGGAACTATTTCAAACCTCCCAGTATATCTTTTCTCTCAATAGGCAAGTAATTTGCTATTTAAAAGGTGTTATTTATTTCTCTCAGTTACGTCGCTTTTACTTCCATTTTCATTCTAACAGATTTCATTCATCTTTTTCATTCATTTTCTTTTGAAGGACCAGCCGAATGTTCCAGCTACACCAAACTCAGCGATGCCAATCGTGCTTCAGGTACACACAGAGGAAACTTACTGAAGTGTGACCGCAACGATCTCGCCTCGTCACCCGCGTGGTACCGCTTCACGGATGCTGCTGGCACCAGAATGCCAACTTCACCAGTAGCAATACATCATTGTGGAACTCATGCGCCGGGCTGGATGAGTGGTCAACATCCCACTAAAGATGATGGTGTTGTTCAGCGAAAGGTTTGCTTCCACTGGAGCAACAACGTTTGCCGCTGGAGCGTAAACATCGATGTGCGTAACTGTGGAGCATTCTACGTATATAAGTTGCCAAAAACGCCTTACTGTTGGCTCCGTTACTGTGGAAACAAGGGCCATGGTATGCATTCAATTTATGAACGTGACCTTTTGTTCCTTAATCTGTGCCCGCTGCTTCATGGCGTATACTGAACTTTGTTATCGTGACGTCTAAGTCGCACTTAAAACTACGTCACTTTGGGGACGTGGTTTCATTTTTGCCTTCACATCGATGAAATCTCACACTGATAGTTTACTGCGGTAAAGAAACACCTCACAGATAGTGATACGCGAAACTGGAGCGAGGATGGTTTAAATTTCAGAAGACAAAGGCGATTTCCGAATAGTGAAGTTGACAATTTCATTTATGAACATTTTGAGACAAGCTCGTTTTACTGCCATAGCAGTTCCTTCTGAAAGCTATCGGGTTGTCTTTATGTAATTCAAGATTTCAGTTTTATGTATTGTTGTTGCTGTTGTTGTTGTTGTTGTTTCTATTTGTATTTTTTGGCACACCTTGAAAATTTCCCATGTCTCACTGGCTTAGCCGTCATTGTTTTCTACCGAAAGGAAATGTTATTTTTCGGCTTCCTTCGATTGGAAAGTAACTTTGTCCATTAGACAAAAAGAATTCATATAAAGTATTAAAGCTCATTTAAACTTTCAATCAGAAAGGTAATGCTCTTTCAATAATTGTACTTGATAATGTCATTTAACAGACAGATGCAAGGCTCAAAACCCTTGCAAAAACGGTGGAACCTGTAAACCAGTCGGTGATGACTACCAATGCTCATGTCCAGCATGGTTCAAAGGAAGGAACTGTGAACAAGGTAGGCTTCTCTTCATTTGCATTGTGTGATCTTTGTTTTCTGATTGTTAGTAAAAGATTGCAAGTCTAACGTCTAAAGCCTTCAGGGCGGATCCAGAAAAATCAGAAAGAGGGGGCCGAAAAAATTTCGGCGACAGCACAACCTTGCCCCAAACCTACAGCACAGCCCTGATTGCACAATAGGGAGTTTAAGGTGGCTCGACTGGGTTTTTTAGGGGCAACACCGCTCCAGTTTGAGAACTAACCAGACTGTCATTAACAATGCCATCGAAAAACTATCACCACAGCTGAATTAGGTAAAGATGAAAATTTGTTATGACCAGTGTTATTTTGACATCGGAGTTGTCATAGCAACGTAATGACGTCATCACGTTTATCAATTTCGTTCGTATTGCTCGGCACCAGGAGGTTTTTTCGGAAATCGCTCAAGGGAGCATGTACCTCCTATACCTGCCTCAATGTTGGCAAAGTTTGAACAAATTCTGTGAGAGCGTTATCGAAATTTTTGGGGATGAAGTTTCGAGGGTCATAAATACAGTAAAAAACATACTATTGAGATAATAGGGTAATATCTGAAGAACACGACGCGCTTTGGGAATGCAGTTTCATCTCATAGTAGTTTGATGCCATTTAAAATTGTGTATACAAAATTATGGGGATCGCCACGACCGATTGCGAAAAAAACGGATTTGATGAGCGTGCATTCAGGTGCTCTTGTTGCCACTTTTGTAAATAATTTGGTCTACACCTACAAATGTGATAATTATTTGGAAACCGCTCGATGAATTTTTTTAAAAACTTGTCAATCTCGAGTTTTGTCATCAGTTTATATGGCCTGCAAGTTTCAAGGTCATTGAAAACATGTAAGACAATAAAATCGGGGCTCCAATGTACTACTTTTTTCTCCCAGATTTTGTGTTTACAAGTGAGTGTCCTCATTATTCACGGGCATTGTATTCAACTTTCATTTTCACGTGCACAACTCAGCAAAAAATTCATTTGCATTTTATCAGTGAGTTTAGACTTTTTTCCTGATCTGTTGTTCTACACAAAAATAGCTTTTCGTTTCCTGGAGAAAGAGACCCTCGGCATTGCTGTATTACAGTCTAATGGCGTAACAAATATTATTACAGTTTTCAAGTCATATCAGCATGTTTCCCGAACATTTTTAGAAAGCAATTGAGCGTTCTGTTTAATGCAAATGAATTTTTTGCTGAGTTGTGCACGTGAAAATGAAAGTTGAATACAATGCCCGTAAATAATGAGGACACTCACTTGTAAACACAAAATCTGGGAGAAAAAAGTAGTACATTTGAGCCCCGATTTTATTGTCTTACATGTTTTCAATGACCTTGAAACTTGAGATTGACAAGTTTTTAAAAAAATTCATCGAGCGGTTTCCAAATAATTATCACATTTGTAGGTGTAGACCAAATTATTTACAAAAGTGGCAACAAGAGCACCTGAATGCACGCTCATCAAATCCGTTTTTTTCGTAATCGGTCGTGGCGATCCCCATAATTTTGTATACACAATTTTAAATGGCATCAAACTACTATGAGATGAAACTGCATTCCCAAAGCGCGTCGTGTTCTTCAGATATTACCCTATTATCTCAATAGTATGTTTTTTACTGTATTTATGACCCTCGAAACTTCATCCCCAAAAATTTCGATAACGCTCTCACAGAATTTGTTCAAACTTTGCCAACATTGAGGCAGGTATAGGAGGTACATGCTCCCTTGAGCGATTTCCGAAAAAACCTCCTGGTGCCGAGCAATACGAACGAAATTGATAAACGTGATGACGTCATTACGTTGCTATGACAACCCCGATGTCAAAATAACACTGGTCATAACAAATTTTCATCTTTACCTAATTCAGCTGTGGTGATCGTTTTTCGATGGCATTGTTAATGACAGTCTGGTTAGTTCTCAAACTGGAGCGGTGTTGCCCCTAAAAAACCCAGTCGAGCCACCTTAAGAAACCACGACGGCGACGCCGAGGACAACGTCGACTAAAAAATGAATTTATATTTTAGCTACGAATCTTGCGATACTCTAAAGTCATTTCGTTTGTTTCTCTCTGTCAAAACTGTCTCAAAACTGAATCTGCAACACAGCGATAAATTCGAAATAGAAATTTAAAAAGTTCGCTGTCGTGGTTCACGTTCTCCAGGCAACGCAGAATTTGGTCATTTCACGTTGTTATTTTGCAGAGGACGGCAAAGAAATGTACCAAGAATGAAAAGGCACGTGCACAGCCATTGTTCTACCCATTAAACCTTTCGTTTAGCGACGTTCCCGTTGCCGTTGCCGTTGTGGTTTTCTTAAACTCCCTAATACCACTCGAAAGACGGCTGGTTACAATGGTTTTTAGAATAAATTCGTGGAAAAGGGGGTGGGGGCGGCCCCCTTGGCCCTCCCCCTAAATCCGCCCATGGTCTCAGTGGAAAGCGCAGTGTCCTAGAGCGTTAGATCAAGAGTTGTTTATTGTGTTTTGCTCTTAACTAAGATACTCCACTCTTACAGTACTGCATTCCATCCAGGAGTAGAAATCAATGTCGGCAAATTGGGAAGTGGCTACTTAGAAAGCTATTTTACGCACCAGAGCCCGGTTGCATAAAGCAACTTAAGATTACGTGAGATTTTCTGCAACCATTCCCTGCGTTCTGAAAGTTCTCCTTGCTCGCTGTTATTGATAAATCAGCCGAAGGCGGATAAAAGAGTAAGACAAGCACAATGCTGGTGTGAAAAAATCTTCTAGGATACAGAGAACAGTTGCACAAAATCCCACTTAATCTTAAGTTGCTTTATACAACCGTGCCCTGCAACTCTTTAATATCAATTAATTACACTTTATACGGGTGCCGCGCGGTCCTTTCTATATATGCTATCATATATATCTACTAATCCCGCACTTTCCTGTTTTCTTTCTTTTCTTAAAATTCCCAGTAGTTTACCTTCTCGTCGGCTTTCTGTGGGTTTATAAAGACCGCAATACTCATTTATGTCCTTCAGCGTTTAACAATTTATTTTTCAACTTCATTCTGTTTCTTTACAGCTATCTGTCGACAAAGAACGGATAACAAGGATGGCCGTTGCTGCGCTTTCCCCTTTACATACAAAGGCAGAACGTTCACTTCGTGTACCACATACAAACACAACAGACCATGGTGCTCACTGGATCGCAACTACAATGGAAAGTGGGCTAACTGCGGTAAGAAAGGTTTTGGGTTAACCTTGGTTTTGATATAATGATCTACCAAATTGCTCCGACCAAAATGGTATTTTTTTTTCAACCAATAGGGAGCAAAGAAAAATTGTGTGAATCGCGTTTTTCTGAGCTTGGCATCGTTTACGAGTTTTCCCGTTCTTGGGTAATTTCTTGGTAGTTGAGTGCGGTGTAATGCCTCTACCCAAACACAATTGTTAACCAACAAAAGTTACAGGTTTTCCCGCACTAAGCATTGGTTATATGTTTTCCCGCGCTTTGCACCGGTTACACGTTTCCCGCGCTTTCCACGTGCATACACTAGAAGGCAATCGATAACTTTAAGAAAAAATACTACACTTTTAAGTTTTAAGGAAGACATGTTTCGACAGTCTTTACTGTCATCGTCAGTTACAAAGAAGTAAAATTCGGAACGATTACGTCTTATAAACTAAGATTGTAAATGAATTTTCTTAAAACGTTTTTATTACTTTCTCATCGTTCAGTGTATCCATGTGACAAGAAACCGTGCCAGAATGGAGGGACCTGTAAAAACACCGGAGTGGACACCTACCAGTGTCAATGTCCAAACGGATTCCACGGAACCAATTGCGAGAAAGGTATACGTTCTTCTTAGTGTATAAATAAGGTTGCATTTTACATGGTGTCTCGATTGACTACGACCATGCAAGTGTAGACATAAATTTGGTTGATGTTTTCCAGAGCCGTAATTCATTGAAGCAACATCTTCTCCACCTTTAGATTCTGAAATATTAGTAAAGGGTTTTTACGTGAATCTCCTTAACGGTGAATCTTGATTTGAGAGTTACGTAAACGAGAAAGGAACGGCCGACTCTTTCTATAGTTGTATGTTCCTGTTTCTATTTTGAACTCTCTTTTCAGGTATGCGCCCAGAAATTCAGTGATTGTGCGGTATAAATAAAGTGAAGTACTCATAGTTGTAGCTCTTTTGCCCCGAAAACGCCCACGTTTGTTCCTCGGTTTATTATACTCAGGGCAACAAAATGGTCATGGTTAGTTCCGGTCAATGAAATATTAAATTCCTCTTCACGCCTGTAACGTTTTTATACGGTGTCCAAACTTCGTACTATCTGCCCTTCTGGTTTGGGAATCGAACACTGATCGAGACAATTTTTAACCGCCTTTTCTAAATCAGTTTGTATCAAAGCTGTAATTTCTTTCTCCTTTTGATAATGTGATTATAAAACGCACAGATCAATAATTTAACCATCTGTAAAATAGAAAAGGTTACCATGAAGTGCCCAGAGCACACCCAAAACCTTTTACCAAGTCGTACAAGCCCTAGCCTGCGTTGCAGACGAAATAAACCCCGGTATAGTCCGGGGTAAAGTTCGTCTGCAACGCAGGCTTTACAAGCCAAGGATTTCTATGTATATGTTACTTGAAAGATGATGTTTTTCAGTGAGTGACACAGGTATACGCGGAAAAATAAAATGTTATGTTACTTCAGTATATGTACCTTGTGGCGGAAAGGGTTATTATGACAATTTACACTGATGCTCAATGACTTGATTATTTATAGACGTGGATGAGTGCGCAACTGTGAAGCCCTGCAAAAATGGAGCAAGATGCCAAAACACCCGAGGAAGCTACACTTGTGCCTGTGCTCAGAGATTCACTGGCAAAAACTGCGATCAGCGTACGTACATCTTTACTGTTAAAGTATTAAAAAATAAACCACTATTTCACATACTTGTGAGGAGACGCGGTGATCCAACGGTTTCTCCGAATCGAATTGCGTAGCATCTTGAAGTGAAATAAAAGAAATTTAAGTTGCTTATGTCAAAATCGGAAGCTTCGGCGGCGCTGCCTTCATCACGGTCACTAAACAGGTCATTAAATATTGGTTTTGACATGCATATAGTTGAAACGGGCAGAAGGCAGTTTTTAGTAGTTTCCTGGTGTTACTGGGAGGCGCGGTGACCTAATGGTAGTGCGATGGACTCCGGATCAAACGGCCCGGGCTCGAGCCCTGGTGGGGGTCATTGCTTTGTGTTCTTGGGCAAGACACTTTACTCTCATAGTGCCTCTCTCCGCCCAGGTGCACTCATCAATGGGTGCTGGTGAATTAAATTCCGGGGGGTAGCCCTGCGATGGACTAGACTAGTTAGAATCCCATCCAGGGGTGGGTGTAGAAAATCTTCTAGTCACTTCATGCTACAGAAACTGGGAAAAGCACTCGTGGTATGGGCCACTTGGCTCGACGCAGACTTTTTTACCTAGCCTTACTGACTTGGTTACGTATGGATTTGGCATTATTTTCAGTTTATGTTCCACCGGAATGCAAGAATCCTGTGATAATCAGTGATGCGAGTCGTTCAAAGAACAATGTTGGTGGACGTGTGTCTTGCGACCAGAGGAATCTTCCCACGGTTGGAAAATGGCACCGGTTCATGGGCGCGGCGGGAAATTCGATGCCTACGTCATGCGTTCCGAAAAATCGCTGTGGTACGCATGCTCCTGGTTGGCTTTCCGGAGGCCACCCCAGTGAGGAGCAGGGAGTTGTGACGAGAAAGGTCTGCTTCCATTGGAATAACAACTGCTGTTTATGGAGTGTGAACATCAAAGTACGAAACTGTGGAGAATATTACGTCTATCAGTTGCTCAAGACACCCGTATGTAACCTTCGCTACTGCGCTGAGAAAACAGGTAAAATGTCTATGCTGTTTTTGACAGGAAAAAAGACAGTTTTACTGTTCTTCTGCGGGTTGTCAGATTTTAACCTCAAAAAGTGCCCTGTCATGACGCATATTGTTAATTTTATTTTACAATAGCTCCTGGACCTCCCTCGTCCTGCAAACGAGCGATGGATATTGGTGTGATTATGGACCGCTCTGGCTCGGTCGGTGCAGCAAATTTTGAAAAGGCCAAACAATTCGTCATATCCCTGGTTCACAAACTGCAGATCTCCTCCCACGGTACCCGCATTGGCATCATCCCCTACCATTCCAATGCCCAGGTCGCGGTTAAATTTGCCGATGTCGCTCACCAATCACCCGACGCCATGACCAGGCTGATAAAGGGAATTCCGTACACTTCCGGTATGACGCGTACTGACATAGCCATTGAACTGGCCAATAGTCATCTATTTAGCGGCGCTGGCGGTCTTCGCAGCGACAAACCAAACGTGCTTATTGTGATGACGGACGGGAAGACAAACGCTGGAAGTAAGCCGTACAAAACAGTTCTTGCTCCTCTGAAGGTGAGCCGTGCCTTTAATTATTCTATTCCTGTTCCTATCATCTTCGGATATTTTCGGGAATCTGTCGAGATCTCAGGCAGTGTTTTTGTTTCCGGTATCCGGAAGTTTTCTGAAAGCGTTCAGAAAAATCTTGGGTAATTTTTGGAATATTGTCGGCAATTCGTGGACTTATCTCTGTATGAAAGAGGTGGTTACACTGCCTAAATTCTGACCTAAAATGCAAGCTGCTAACTTCTGGTTTCTATAAAGTATCTGTAAGTTTTAGCATTAAAGATGAAGCAAACTTCCCGTGATAGTGTCGCTTTAATTTCGTGCCATAATTCATGAACTGTTTAGAGCTGGTTAGAGTGGATGGTAGTGAACACTGATCAAAATATGATCGATGTTTTCGCATTCCTGCCTTAATTAACAAGTTACAGAAAACTAGACAAATGGTAACAGCAGTTATATTAAACGCTGTGAAAATAAAGTAGTTAAGGACAACTTCTATTCGTTTCACAGAACAAGCAAGTAAGAATGATAGCCGTGGGTGTGGGATCAGGGATTAATGAAGACGAGTTGGAAGAGATCGCTGATGGAAAACGTGAAAATGTTGTTCATGTTGACAAGTTTGACGAACTTGTTAACAATGAGAACAATGTACTTTTTGCATCTTGCCAACCAGGTAATAAATGATACAGATTGGATTCTGTGCGCGCTTTTTTCGGTTAAAGAGATCTATCAAAGTTTTGTTGGTTCTTTTATCTTTATTTTTCCTGATTTTTTTTCAGGCTTCTTTATTCCAATTGCTTAAATTGGAAATTCACTGCGAAGATCACATATCACCTTCATATATATCCGCAGTTCATATATGAATCATTTCATATACATTACATCATTGCACTCCTTTCACGGGAAAAATATGAACTCACAATTGACCTCGCTCCCAATGTGTGGCTTCATAGCTTAGTTGGTAGAGCATCGCACCGGTATCGCGGAGGTCACGGGTTCGAACCCCGTTGAAGCCCTGATTTTTTTCAGGCTTCTTTATTCCAATTGCTTAAATTGGAAATTCACTGCGAAGATCACATATCACCTTCTTTATCATTTGTTGTTGATTCTCGTCCTTTCCTCGAGGGTTTTTCTCCGGTTTTCCTCCGTCCACAAAAACCTAAATTCCAATTCGATCAGGGAACAGTGGATGAAAAGCCACTTTGTGGAAAAGCCGCTGCAAATTCCCATTGGTTATTATCTTATGTGGTTTTCGGGACCTTTATTTGTTAATTGACCTTCAATTGATATTCAATTTCCACTGAAAATAATAAAAAATTAATACAGTAACTTTGTTTTTCTACAAGATGAGCCTCCCCCACCCTGTCAACACGCCATGGATGTGGGTATCATCATGGACCGCTCGGGATCTGTTGGCTCTGAAAACTTCAAAAAGTCCAAAAAATTTGTTCGTACCCTTGTCCACCGATTCCAGATCTCTTCTCATGGAACGCGCGTTGGCATCATCGCTTACCAGTCCAGCTCGCACTTGGCTGTGAAATTTGGCGACGTTCACGCGCAAACCCCATCCGCGATGTCCGCTCTCATCGACAGGATCAGCTACACCGGTGGAGGGACGCGCACAGACATTGCCCTCGAGATGGCCAACTCTGGACTGTTTAGTTCTGGGGGTGGGGACCGTGGGGATAAACCAAACGTGCTTGTAGTAATCACAGATGGAAAGACGAATCACGGAAGCAAAGCTTATAGCACCGTCCTAAGACCACTAATTGTAAGTGTAGTATATTTTTTTATTTTTCTCCGAGTTAATCATGCTACCGCAATTCAAACATGATTTCACAATGGTGGTGTTCACTAGAGCTAGTCACTTAAGACGATGATCATGCTACACGATAACACCAGCTGGTTTAGGCGATTTTAGGCTTTCGTTGTTAAATAATAGTCTCGTCTTTTAAATGTCTTGAAAATTGATTGAGTAACGTAAACGTTTGCTAACTGGGCCAATTCCTAACTTTGTCATATCTTTATTTATTTTAATACCTTTTCAGAGCAAAAAGGTGAAGCTGATTGCCGTCGGAGTTGGCTCAGGCATTGATTACAATGAACTGAAGGAAATCGCTAACGGCAAAGCAGTAAATGTTATCCACGTTGACAAGTTCGAGGACCTCTTTGTGAGATTAAACAATGTGCTCCGAGCTTCATGTGAGGTTGAATGAGAGTGTAAGTTGCGTAAATGTTGTTTATGGTTGAGTTTATTCTATGGTAGCACAAGACCATGTGTACGGCGAAATGCAGGAACTAGACTCCCTGGGGTACTTCCTTTAGTGGGCTATACGGGGAGGCTCCGCCGGGAGAGAGTACCTTTTTCAAGCCGTAGGTATACAAAAGGTTGTGATTTCACGAGCTGGTACATAGAAACGGGTAGGGCAATGTCATTTAGGAATTTAAAACAACCTTTCAAAATATCTGGAATAGACCCACCTAACGGTCGATTCGATTCATCTATGTATTTAAAAGGCTATTCATGTGAAAAATTAAGACAATAGATGCAGTACTTTCATTGTTACAAAAATGACTTTGAACGTTCTACACAACTTACAGGTGTAATGTAACACTTGGTCTAGAAATCGTTTAATAATTTCTTTGTTCTCTTTTATTCTCCAAACAGATTTTTCGACTGCACAAGTTTACCAGGAAGACGTTTGCTTACAAAATAGTAACTAAATAGAGGAATCAAGAGATATTAGAATGACTCATTTTTATCTCATTAAGTTTCAATAAAACTTATGTGAGGTGTAGAGAAGTCTGTGTCTTTTCTTGCAATGCTCTGAAATCTCCAACAGCAATTCGAGCAACCATTTAGACCGTGCCAGCTTTGGTGTGGGCTTTGACATTAGGTTTTTGCAGAAAAAAAATCAAAACTCCGGTTTTTGGACGGTTTTTTTTTAATTCTGTTATATGAAAGAGTCTTCCAATGACTGCTAGTTGCAATGTTGTCAAAGTCAAAGATGTTCAACAAGGCAGATCCTGGTTTAATTCATTAGCTTGATCAAGCTTTGAGAAACCGAACCAAGAAGATATCTCTTTGAGGGTATCTCTTTAATGGGAATTGCGGAAATTATAACGTATACCCTCCAACTTGGGCGTGTGAAATAGTTCTTTACACTTCCTTGAAATAAACCTTGATACACCGTTTGGCATACTTAGTTAAGCAAAAAAAAAAAAAAACAGGAATTATCACCAAAGGCCCTCATTTTTAAAACAAATGATCAAATTCTCTTAATGAACACTTAAAAAATGCATAGAACCAGTATGAAGAAGTCACGAGTTGATATCAAGATCTATAAGCTGTTCAGAAGTGGCTCAAAAGCTGCCGTAGAGTGAGCTTGTGAAATGCTTTCCCCACTGCTTGGCGAACCTAGCTGTGACGCAAGAGGACGGTTAGCGGTCGTTTTCATTATAAATTACTTCTTCTCAGCCCTTCAAAATGTTCATAATAGAATCAATTTGTTAAACAGGCGTAGTGCTTTGGTTTTTCAAAAGACAAGGGAATAATTCTGCCTTCGCATGTTAAAAACTTTAACCTGACCTCTTCAAGCTCGTCGCTGTGTAATCTCTCTCAATCTTCCCCGGTCTTGACCAGCCTTGTTTCTTTCGGTTTATTATCGTCTCTTTAATAGTTTTTGTTCTATATTTTTGCCTTAAATTTTTTTGAAAGTTTTCTTCAATATGAATGTAATTTGCTTCGATAGTACTAAGTTCCATGTGAAGGCAAACCGTGAATGTTTTTCAGGCGACGTATCTCCAGTGTATCTGTAATTGCCTAATTTGCAAGGACAACTGCAAGGATGATTTCTCCACTAGTAGTTTTCACCATCGCAAACTTCAAAAGAGTGACAATAATATTTTGAGATCATAACTCAAAGGAGATGAAAATACCATGTTTCTGCTAATTGCATTACCTTTGAGATTTTTAAAAAAGCTCAGTCAATGTTTAAGGCGGTAGATAAATCAGTGTTAAACATACATCCGGTTTAATTTTAATTTAGACTATTTGCTTTGCAATCAATGCAATTGAAAGACGAGACATTTGATGTCTGTAAATCGTTTTTAACTGAATCGGTTGGTTGGTTGGGAGGTCTAAGATTTTCACAATACTCAAAGAACTCGTTTGGAAGTGGGAAGATATCGTAGATATGATAAAGTTTTAATCATTTACAAACACAATATATCTAATTTCAATACCGCCTACTTACTCTGATTTTGCTAAACTGTGAAAATCAGTGAGTGTTCAGGATAAGCTGTCTCTTTTTGTGCAAACATTCACTGACAACTTTTGTCACCCTAACTTAATTAAAGCACCCAAAAGTCTTAACATTTTTCAATTATGTCGAATTATTGTTTACAATTTTCGGCAATTTTCTGGGAAAGGAAAAGTTAGCAAACGCTGTTATGAAAACGGCAGTATTGTATCATCTAGTTTAAACTATTGATATTTTCTTAGCGGCAGACAATGTTTACAGAGTAAACCAAACAGAAGTTTGCGCAGAATTAACGTCCTCGTTTAAGTCGTTTGTAAAACTCTAGGTTTAAAACAGCATACAACGGCGAGAGAATAACCAAACGTACAAAGGATCTTTGATATCAATGACTGTGTGATCTTCGATTTCAAATTTTTTTTCAAAAATCTGGCTCTGTTCTCTAAAAGGGGATGCGCTATATCTATGGGCGAATTATTCACAAGAGGTTTTAATAAAATAAATAAACTACCTTTAAATAGTAACTACCTTTCTCGTTATTTATTTTCTCCAGACTTAATTTCCGCGATTGCAAAACAAAAAATAATGTCCTTGTTTTAGTCGTTTGTAAAACTCTAGGTTTAAAACTGCATACAACGGCGAGAGAATAACTAATCGTACAAAGAACTGTGTGATCTTTGATATCCAAAATTCTTTCAAAAATCTGGCTCTGTTCTCAAAAAAGGGATGACGCTATACCTATTGAATGAATTATTATCCACAGGAAGTTTTAATAAAATAAATAAACTTGTTAAATTAACAATGTTAATAACTACCTTTGTCGTTATTTATTTTCGCCCGACTTAATTTCCGCGATTGCAAAAAAAATCGCAAAATTAAAGGGCCAAGAGAAAAACTATTGCGTTAATAAATGTCGCAAGATTTAATACCCGGTTGGAAAGTTTTTTTTAATCACTGTAAAGTCAGTTTACATGGTCAACAGATTCACACTCTTTTACGCAGTCTCATGCTACAATGAAAAACATATCGTGAGTATGACATACCTGTATAGTATATCATTGAACTTTGCAGCAAAAGAACATGCTACCTATTTTAAGCGTATGTTCCATATCATGTTTTAGTAGAAACTCAGCCGTGTTATATTGGAAATCCACGAATCTGATTGGTTCTCCCATTGGTTTTTATTTAACAATCAGACTACCCCACCCTCAAAGTATATGTGTAGACTAAAGAGTCGTTGCTGATGCGTGACACTTGGTTACAAACGATTGAAACGATACTGGAGGTGTAGAGTAGTCTGATTGTTAAGTAAAATATGGGTTGAAATATGTAGCGTCGATTCTGAAAGTACCCCTTTGTTTGCGCGGATCAAAATTTTTGCGAAATTTTGTTCTTTCAACTCGAGCTTTGCTGCGAAATCTCGAAAGTGAAGTCGCGCGAAATTTGCCTCTCCCATTTCGAATTCCGCGAAATTACGTTCAGTTGACTGTTCCTCGCAATAATAAGTAACAATTTATCATAAGTTAGATGGTAATTTATTCGATTGATACCGTCCTGGTGTCAACATACAACTGAATTCTCTTTATTAATTTCTATACATTCCTTATGGAGTTTATTGGAAGTTTGTCTACTTTGATTATTTTTCACATTCTTAGCTTAGGATTGTGAGCCCAACTTTGTACTGGTAAATCTCGGGAAAAAATAGATTTTGATCTAATCTGGGGCTTAAAAAGCTAACTTTGCTGGTTCCACGTTTTTAAACAATGCCAATAAACCGATGCCTAAAGTTAAATATTTTTCTTTCACGGTTGTGTTAATATTATATGGACAAAGTGGCAATATCCTTGTTTGTGTCTCCTTCGGTTTTTAATGCTGGTTTTCAATGACGCCGGGGTCGTAGTTGGAGTGTCATAGCGTTACTAACTAGTAAAAATCAAACCGACGGTGTCATGAAAGAAATTGGAAGAAAATGAAAACGCTCTTATCCTTCCTGACTTCGATTTCATCGAGCTTATGACTCCGCTTACGACTTGGCCGATTTTCGATTCTCACTAGGTCGTGGGTCCGACTAAGAATTCGTTACTTGAGAAAACCAGCCTAAGAAAAAATTGTGTCGGTTAACATCGCTAAAAATGTTAGCATTTTAATATTTTGTTTTCCGGATTTTCGAATTGGTCCCATTTCCCCTTTTACTAGCTCAACCAGTCTGAAGTTCTAGTAAACAGTTAACCCACTTTGAGAGAAGCTGAAAAATCAATTTTCATAAACAATATTCATTTGATGATAATAGTTATAGCGACGAAAAAACAAGACCCAGCAAATTTCTGTCAGTATCCACGTTGGCAGCGGCAACAGTGCACTGAATGTCAGACCTGTTTTCCAAAGTCTACAACTCGGTCAGCTTCCGAAAGGTTTTGCACTTTTATAATATTATGCTTCCTTTTATGTAATTGTGCGTGTTTTGATTTAGTAGTCAAATCATATCGTGCACTCTTGGCCGATTCATAAAGCTGTTGTAACCTTTGTATTAAACCCCGTTTCAGTCCGGTCAAAAACGACAAAGCATGTGGCATTGTCAGTGGTAGTAGTATTTCTTAAAAGGAAAAAACGTTTCTGATTTCGACGTAAGGAGATTTTTTTCTTCTGATAAAAACAGTAGACCCGTATAAGTTCAATTGAAAGGCAGAATTAATTTCCCAAAATGTAAATTACCTTTAAGTGCTTTGCCTTAACAACTTAAAATTTCCCACAGAGAAAGACATCCGGCAAAGGTTTTCGTCTAGACTAAGTACTTTTACTTTGGGGGCGCACGTTATTAGTAACCGTTGCTAATAAAGGTTGCAGGCAAGCAAATAACAACAACAGCTTTCATTGGATATTGAAAACAGCTGATCATGCCAGGAATTGATTACAGGATATTGTCACTGATTTGAGCAAATAAAACAAGGATATTACACTCAGTTTGAAGCGTCAACAGCAAGAGATGTGAATTCTAATAAAGATTAAACGGAATACCATTTTTTTACTTTAAACAAAACCTTGTCAAGAATGAGTTCACTTTGAGGTCAACCGCACGTTGTAAAGTCAATCTTGAGTCGTGCATTCCGCTGTGGTGCTTCTCCTGGAAAAGTTATATAAAAGGAGTTTGCTATGGTATTATCTGAAAAATCGCTGTTGAAATTAATTAAAGCAAAAGGGATGCAATAAAGGTCTGCATGCGAACATACTGCACGATGTTTGCATCATATTGAGCCGTATAGCCCCCACAGGCCAATACTTCGTTTCCTAACAAGTAAGGTACATGTCATATCAGTTTGTTTAGGATAATAGTGCTGTATATTCTTACTAGTTGCGTTTTATTTTCTTTAGGCCTGAGGGTTCGGAGTACATCAAATTTTCAAAGGCTGTTTTTTAATAAAAAGAAAAAACATTCTTTCGAAGTGACATTCGCGCCGTCAGCAAGACAAATATGATGTGATAGTTGTACCTTGTACAACGAACATTTTTCCTGCAGCGTACAATTTCCTTTTTTTTTTTAGAAAAAAAAAATCACAAGAATCACATTTTACATTACAATTAATTTATACCGCCCACTAGATTTAAACCGGTCTAGCTTGTTTTCATTTGTTAATAACACAAATTGTCGTCGTTAGGTTATGCGGCGAAACGTTTCATTGAAAGATGCAGGCCTTTATAAATGGTAGTCAAGATTTCTGGCACCAGAAGAGACTGAATGATTATTTTTTCTTGTTTCAAGTCTTGTTATTCAAAATAAAAGCTTTACATTTTCGTAATGACAAAACGTTTTCTTAACAAAGTAAACAAGCATTTTTGTTTAATTTTTTTTCCTCGAGGCTCCCGGAGAATATATCCCTTATTAAATTACATTGTAAAGCTCTTTTTTATCGACCTCCTTCAAAGAACTAGAAATAATGGTCCCTTTGTAAAATGTATGGCAGTTTTCTTTTTAATTCCCCACCTTTCAACTCCTTTTGCTGAAAAATGACACTAATTACAACAAATTTTAATAACTAGTGTCTGCTCGGTAAGATTGATTATACGGTGCAATTAGTGAAAATTTTTATCAAACGTGTAAAAAAAAATAAATACAAAATATCATACTTCGGGTCCGGTAATTTATATAACACTGGTCATGTTGAATTTCAATAAGAAGAGTGCCGGAGTTTTGTTAACTTACACTTTCTGCTTGTTAAGGACATCTTGATTAACATCTCTTCCCTTTGTTGGCAATATCATGAAAGTAAGAAGTGGCAAACAGTTTAAATGACGTTTTTGTTTTAGCTCTCGACCTCTTGTGATAAAGCGAAATACTTTTGTCTAAAAGCAACGCGCCTTGAATACAAATTAAAAGCAATAAAATTAGTTGAAAAACGACACTCGACTACATTTGACAATTATACAAACGGGCCTAAACGCAAAATGAATAATTAAAATAAAATATAAACGTAAGATAGGTAATTACTTCTCCCGGCGAGAACAGAAAGTTTCACTTCTATGACATAAATCTCTCTTTGGAGACTTTGACTGGTAACTCGAGCGGAAAAAATAAAACTGTAGGATATATCTAACATATAGCTATTTGCTATAGTATAAAACAGGATTTTCTTTGGCGGAGTCATTTGATTCTGAAATGCCCATTCGACGGCTAATTCCTGTTTACACTTTTTTAATTAACAATTTTCGCAGTTGGTAGAAAAGTTACACAAAACTGAGAAGTAAAAGATTGCAAAGCAAACCTGAAAGCGCGACCGAGTAATTTGCTCTCTTGCGAAACCGTTTCGAAATTTATATTGCCCAAGCGTGCTCCAGATTAGCGAATCACTCGGAAAACACTTGTGATCTGCTGGAAGATTCGACACTTCAATAAAATTTCTGTCTGCCTGCTGTCGTTTTCAGATTCAGCGAAAAAAAAGCCACCTGTCGTTCTTAGTATTTGCAGAGTTCACAACACATATAATTTACCTCGGCAAAATGGAGCCAGCATTGTGACTGACAGCACATCGTAAAAAATGACATGGCGTTGATTCTCGACCAATGGCCCTTGAAAATTCTATAATTCATGTTCGGTTTTCAACGTGTCACCAAAGACCGATCAAACCGTGTGACTAATTTCTGTCGTAAATCGTCCTTCCAATTTTATTGAAATGCCAAGCTCGAATTAACACAAGCCGACAATCGCAATCTACTTCAGCTCATCGCTTTTAGCAAGACAGGCTGATCCATTTGGAACATCACCAGGAAAAAAAGAAAAAGGACTAATACCATACAGGGATTGAGGATTGCCTTTTGTCTGAGTAAGTTAACTTAGAATAGATTCTCGTATGATTTTGTATTCAACTCTTCATATAAGGCATGCCTTAGTGATATTTTTCAAAGTGAATTTTTCTAACTTACAACAAAATTTAAATGCTTATAGATAACAAGTATTTCTTATTTTCCACTAGTTCACAGTTCCAGATGAATTGTTCCGTGTGAAGCTTTTAAGATTATCATTAGGTGGTAAAATAATTCACAGCTCAAGAAACATTTCGCACTTGAGTCCCTTGTTTTTTCATTGGCATGAAATCCTTTGCTTGAATTGCTAAGATTGAAACCACGAGTGCAAAGATTTTTTCTGTATCTTATATACTATTCTCATTTCTCATATTCACTAATCATTCTGTTTTTGCCACTGCCCATGGAACATAAACTCACAAAATGGCCTGCTCCAATATGTGTGGTTTGATATACATGTCGGGTTGGTAGAACGCAGATATTGGATTTACACACATAACATTGAAACGCTGGATTTCTTTTCAGACATTGCTTCACCTCACATTTATCCGCAATTCACAAATGATTTCATTCGCAATCGTCACTTGTCATGACATGAATTTATCATCGAATTAGTGCACAGGACATTTCGTAAGGACAAGGTTATTAGTGTCTTCAGTTCGCTCCGAGCCGATTGGGCGAAGGCAGGTTGCCGGGCAGACTATATATTAATTCTTAGCGAGAAAGACAATCTGTCAAAAAAGAAATTATAGCATACACGAAACAGTTTGTCTCGGTGAGAAAATATATATAATATTCTCAGAAATAGTCATACTGGAGTCAACGTTTATCCAAATCTGTTTGAACGCTCTAGTAGTTATACGCTGTACAGAACGATTACAGATTTTCTCTTTAGTAAATCATCGTGGGACTCAAATCAGATGATATGAAAAATAATGAAATCCAGCTACCATAACAAATCATTTTTCTCCTGGTTGCTTGAGGGTTAGATATTTTCTAGCACATTTAGTTACTGGTTTAGAAGTTTCGGCGAAGAAATTCCCTTCAGAATGCTTCACAAACTGATAGCAAATAAAGGATGGATTCAAATTTACATATTGGGCTTTTAAGGCAACCATTTCGAGACGAAGGAGTTGTGAATAAACTTGTAATTTTAGTTTCACTGCCGCCATTTCGATGTCTAATACAAAACGTTCTATCAACAAGCTTGTCATATCACCGATTTCTCACGTTTTAGTGCAAAAGGTTTCTTTGTGTGTGACTGTATGTGGAGAAAGTTTTGCGCTATTCCTGTATAAAAAACGCCTAGGCAGCTGAAAACCCCTTATCATTTAGTTCAGTTGTTTAGTTTGTTAGTTTCGTATTTGCTTAGCTTTATTGATAAACATAAACGTCAAATTTTATTCAATCTGTTGTTTTACTTTCGCGTAAAATATTGCCTTACTGAAGATGGATCCATTTTTCCACCACAATTGACAATTGTCTGACTTTACTAATTTGCCGGTGTAAAAGTCTCTACGGGAAACCACTGCGCTTAAACCTTTGAAATTACTGTTTACCTTTGACCAATTTACCACCCGAAACATTCAAGTGTCATGTTCTTTTTTAACGAAATTTCAATTTGATGAATAATCTCACTAAATTGCACTCGATTGCACAGAGAACTAGAAGAAATGACAACTTTTCAGTGAAAATAAATGAGATCCAAATCTATTGTTTTTTTCCTTCCGTAGAAAAAAAGGAGATGTAAATATTTTGAGTTATATATTACATAGTTCGGAAAGATAAAAGAAAGAAAGTGTTTTCAGGGTGAATACTTATGATAATGAAATTCACGGCACGTCAATATGCAGGTCTATAATGAGCGGTATCAACCGGATATTATTTCTTAAAGTGACACTGCAATTTCATCATTACATCACAACGAAATCTTTCTGAGCCAGAACTATTCAGATGGCTGTAAGTGGATGCCATTTGCTCAGGCACTGGCAGGCTACTTTTGTCTTTCCGATCATAATCGTTTCTGCCCGTGGGGCCATCCAAAGAAACATTTCCTCATAAAAGGAATACACAATTTGGTGGGTGGAAATTCTTGGGTCATTTTTTACTTGGGCGTTTCCCAAAGGGAGCCCAAGTTTAAAATTGGCCTTCGTTTTTGTTGTTTTCTTCGTTCAGTCACAAATCGCCTTCTGGGCCTTAAAACGCATGCGTGCCTTTTTATTGTGTAATCCCTGGCGCAGACCAGAAGGATCGCGTGCTATGGATAGGAGAGTGAGCACAGCAAGCACATGGTAAATTATGGTGGATTTATCTCAAGCGTCGTCCTTGAAAGAAAGTACGAATATTATGATTTCTTCCACGCTCAAACCACATACAAATGCACACAGCATTTGCGGTAGACCCAGAGAAAACGTTTTGGAGCTGTTTATGAAAGGGTCGCTCCGCGGACGTTACAAGAGATCAATTTACGAGCGAACATTTCCAAGTGAACGTATCGAGAACCATGCTATATCAAATGCGCTATCCAAAGTTAAACGTGTAAAGAAGCACCTTAACAAGCATTATCGTGTATTTAGACGTGATGGCGAACCCAGCAGAATACCAATACGAATTCTGGAATCCCGGGTCTGGAACGCTTGTTTTGTAATTGTAATTCGTAGTTTACATTATGATTATTGAAGCGGCGTTGTGTGAAACCTTGAAGAATTTGCATAATCGGATTGAAATTTGAACCAAACTTACAATTGTGTAATGTTGCTTTCATCGAGATGCGTGGGAATTTTGATTTTCAAGATTGTGGTGTCACTTACCAGTATTCTTCATCTGCAGCTTTTGTTTTGTTTGTTTCTCGTAGCATGTTCACTGAGATTAAGTATTATAAACAGCTCACTTCAAAAGCTCCCGCTTCAATGGATGGGCAGCCAATTGAAGATATGCCAAGCACCTCCATAGAATTAGTCCCAGTGTTTCGAATCCAAAACCAAGTTAAAACGACCTCCAGCCACAATACCAGTGACAAAACTGCTCCGTTGATAAATAGTTTGCCTGAAGGTGACGAACATCCCAGCACTCCTGTGAGGCCACTGATATTGAAACGTGACCAAGCTTGGAAATGAATAAACCATATGGTCCAATGCTGTTCGTTCATTCCGTTATAGATTCACTTGGAAATTTGCAGAAGAGCTCTCACGATCCAGAGTTTCTATCAGCTTTCACTGGCTTTTCTTATATCCACCCTTCTTCCTGAACGTATCCATCACTCGATAAATTAAATGCACACTGTGTAATGTGCCATTTCTCAAATATACCAAGATTATAAGCCTTTTTTTCTTCGGCGCCTTCACCATCCATTGACAATATCGTGATGTTGCGATGGGATTTCTGCAATCCTGAGTTTCCAGCCGACGTGGACAGATTCTTTATTAATCGTACATTGTTTAAAATCAAGGCCTTCTGAGCCCGGGGAGAAGTAATTCTGCGTTTTTGCCAATGTGGGCAGTTTCCCAGATATCGCACATTGTATAAACCCAGACCTTTCCTTAACACGGTCAGTCAAAGATCAAGACTTGGCATGGATAGCAAACTTTTATGTTAGTAAGCTCAGGTTCAAACCCTTCACCTGCGCTTGTTATTTTATCTTTGGTTAACAATGGACAAGAAAATTAACAACAGCCCCATCTCCCCAGTGTATATATTAACCAAAGTGGAGCGAAGGAACACACATCATTTCTGGCCGGGAGATATGTGACAATGACTGGCTCTATACTGCACTTAATGTGTGACAAAACAAGGCTGTTTCAGGTTGCTTCAGAAACGGCTAAAAATACTCGTTAAAAAGTGAAGGATACGTTTTTGTACCGAAAATCGTCGACCAAAACGTAAAGAAAACGCATCCCGCAGGTTTGGAGAATACCGCAATACCGCAATTCAAGATTAAAATTACCGAAATACCGCATGAAAAATTGGCCAATACCGCAATACCGCAAACCCCAATGTCCCCCTCTAAAAGGAATACACAATTTGGTGGGTGGAAATTCTTGGGTCATTTTTTACTTGGGCGTTTCCCAAAGGGAGCCCAAGTTTAAAATTGGCCTTCGTTTTTGTTGTTTTCTTCGTTCAGTCACAAATCGCCTTCTGGGCCTTAAAACGCATGCGTGCCTATTTATTGTGTAATCCCTGGCGCAGACCAGAAGGATCGCGTGCTATGGATAGGAGAGTGAGCACAGCAAGCACATGGTAAATTATGGTGGATTTATCTCAAGCGTCGTCCTTGAAAGAAAGTACGAATATTATGATTTCTTCTACCCTCAAACCACATACAAATGCATACAGCATTTGCGGTAGACCCAGAGAAAACGTTTTGGAGCTTTTTATGAAAGGGTCGCTCCGCGGACTTTACAAGAGATCAATTTACGAGCGAACATTTCTAAGTGAACGTATCGAGAACCATGCTATATCAAATGCGCTATCCAAAGTTAAACGTGTAAAGAAGCACCTTAACAAGCATTATCGTGTATTTAGACGTGATGGCGAACCCAGCAGAATACCAATACGAATTCTGAAACCCCGGGTCTGGAACGCTTGTTTTGTAATTGTAATTCGTAGTTTACATTATGATTATTGAAGCGGCGTTGTGTGAAACCTTGAAGAATTTGCATAATCGGATTGAAATTTGAACCAAACTTACAATTGTGTAATGTTGCTTTCATCGAGATGCGTGGGAATTTTGATTTTCAAGATTGTGGTGTCACTTACCAGTATTCTTCATCTGCAGCTTTTGTTTTGTTTGTTTCTCGTAGCATGTTCACTGAGATTAAGTATTATAAACAGCTCGCTTCAAAAGCTCCCGTCGGAAACGTCTGACACGTCTGATTTCATTCACAGAATTTAAACCTTTTGAAACAAGATTTTTTAGCTTTTTCTTTTATACAAACCCTTGCAAATCGCATGATTGTAACTCAACACCGCTCGAAGACAAGAGTCGCGTTCGAAAGTACGTTTCATGGAGGGGCTTTTGAAATACTTTATCCAGTGCTTGCATTTCCATTTCTATTTATTTCCCGGCATAGTCAATCGAACCCAATCGAACTAAATTTCAATCGAACTCAATCGAACTTAATCGAACTCAATTCATGGATTGAGTTCGATTGAGTTCGATTGGGTTCGATTTTCGAACGTTCGATTGACTATGCCAGGTTATTTGCACGTAAAAAACAAAATGTGACTTGTGGAAGGCCATTCAATCGACAAAAGACAACTGAGATTTGTCATTTCTTCGTGTCGACTTTCTGGTGTTTACAGCTGGATAAACCTACCCTGGGTGCCAGAGGGTTTTTTTGTTTTTGTTTTGTTTTGGATCGCGGCTTCGCCGCTCACTGTCGTCGCAAAACAAAACAAAAAAACCCTCTGGCACCCAGGGTAGGATACACCAGGAAAGAAGCCCAAGTTCACGCAGATATGCGTCTTGTTTACTTTTTATTTCCTCAGATCGTCAGTGAGTATAGATAAGCAATGATAATCATTCACACATTGGAACGATTGTCAAATTTCTTTACTTAATACCCCGGATCACTGTAATTGATTTTTTCCCCAGGAGCTATCCTTGGAAACTTCATATCTCAGAAATCTCTGTCATCCACAGAGAATCCTTCAGTGGAGCGGGGCTTTAAGGCGAAAAAAACAAGTGTCGCCTGCGCGCTTTCGTTCCCCTTCTTCCCAGGCTCTGCGCGCTTACTTTTCACCTCTCCCCATTCCCAACCTCGTACGAAAAGAAAGAGGCCTCTGCGGAAGAGAGATTCCCAGGAATCGTAGTCTCAAAAAACCGGCTGACACAGCTTGGTTTGCGGGAAACACTAGAAGTTTTTTCACCAGTTATTTTCAAGGAGTAAAATATGCAATAATATATTTTTAATCATCTGAAATATTAAGTTCTACGACTGCAACAATTATTTCGTGCAAGAAGAATTATTTAAAGTCGCGCAGTTTCAAGTCATCGTGAAAAAAGGAGCATGCAATACGACGTGGAGTCATCTTCGGTGTACAGCTAGTATTGTCAAAAAATTGAATGAAACATTCAACTACTTGCTCGCCGAAAGTCAAAAGACACCAAAAGGTAATATTCAATCAAACAGAACCAAGGATGGCTAAAAATGGAAAAGATTGAAACAGATTACGAACGGATGAGCTTAGATTCTAGGTGCACCATCCGTGACGTACATGCTTGTACTAAGAGCTCTTCTAAATCACTGAGCAGCTGCACGGACAAATATCTGTTAGTCTGTCCTCACCAACCGAACATGCTGAGTGAATTCAGGTTTTAAAAATCAAGTCGGAAACAGTGCTCGAAAGAAAAGCCTGATTGCACTCTTACATTTTGTGGTTAATATTGGGGAACACCTAATTCTGCCAATTAGCAACATTTACGGGAAGTTCCGATAATAAACCTTTCGAAAAAATGCCACTCGAAAAAAAAAAAACCCTCAAAATATCTCAGACGCCAAAATATCCTTCCAAAAATAGCCCCTCGCGAATATTAGCTCATGCGCTCGACCAGTTATATTAAAGAAAGTTATAACTTTTCCAAGTATAGGTAAGGTAAAAAAGGTAAAGTCTGCGTCGAGCCTACTAGTGGCTCATACCGCTGGAGCTTATCCCGGTTTCCGTAGCATTAAGCGACTAGGAGTATTTCTACTCCCCCCTGGATGGGATGCTAGTACCCATTTATACACCTGGGTGGAGAGAAGCACTATGAGAGTTAAGTGCCTTGCTTATAAGAACACAACACAGTGACCCCGACCAGGACTCGAACCCGGACCGTTCGATTGTTTTGAACTTCATATCGTAATGTTTAGAGGTTTACCATGTAGTATTCTTGTATGCACCAAAACATTTCCAGACACAGAACGTATCCTGTCCGTTTAGAAACCCACCTATGTATACTTTTAACAATTTCCTGAAGATAAGCAGTCTACTTTGTTTACAACTGGCTTTTATTGTGTTAATTTTGTTTAATTCATGTTAAATTTTTACAGCCATAAATGATGGACAACGACGATGCAACCGACCCCACACCAGACAGCCCAACTTCTGACCCTCTGGGACGAACGCAGCTGCAAATGTGGATCGAATTGTCTCTAGGAATCCTGATTTGTTTGGTAGCATTTACTGGAAACATCTTAGTGGTGATCGCTATTCATTACGACCAAAGACTCAACACTATCACCAATATGCTGATCGAGAATCTGGCCTTCACAGATATATTCATGGCATCTCTTCACATGCCCTTTTGGATTATCAGCCTGCGCTATGGCCGATGGATATTTGGTCACGCACTTTGCCAGTTGGTTGGTTTAACGCAGTTGGTATTTGGTATCTCGTCACTGTTTACCATGACTGGGATCGCCTTCAATCGCTACTTCAACATAGTCAGACGTAATCTGTATTTGAAGTACTTTTCCACTAAGAAGGTCACTTACTTCATGATCCTCTTTGCATGGGTGGGTCCCATAGTCGCCACCACACCGCAGCTCTACGGATGGGGGAAGATCGACTACCATGATCTCTTCTCGGACTGTACATGCGTATGGAACCTACCAGACGTGTCTTTCATCGTAACCCTTTGTGTTGTGACCATTTTCCTCGCAGCTGCAGTGATATCGTGGTGTTACTACACTATTTACAAAACGGTTAAAGCCAGTGCACAGAGGATGCAAGGACATGCTGCTAAGAGCAACGTGCGAAGCAATGCGGCTAACAAATCTGGAATGGAGACAAAAGTCCTCAAGACCTCGTTTGTAGTCGTGTGTGTTTACATGACGTGTTGGACGCCTGTCTCTGTCATGGGATTTATCGAGGTGTTTGGAGCAGAGTCTCCACGCTGGGCCCATCTACTTGCCTACTATTTCGTGTTCTGCAGCAGCCTCATGAACCCCTTCATATACGGCATCATGAATCCGCAGTTCCAGCATACCTTCAAAAAGTTGTTTCGTATAAGAGTCAACGATGTACAACCGGTCTCGAGTCGTGCAAACGAGAAAGGAACGAAGAGTACCGCGTTGGATGGCCAGCCAATTGAAGATATGCCAAGCACCTCCATAGAATTAGTCCCAGTGTTTCGAATCCAAAACCAAGTTAAAACGACCTCCAGCCACAATACCAGTGACAAAACTGCTCCGTTGATAAATAGTTTGCCTGAAGGTGACGAACATCCCAGCACTCCTGTGAGGCCACTGATATTGAAACGTGACCAAGCTTGGAAATGATTAAACCATATGTTCCAATGCTGTTCGTTCATTCCGTTATAGATTCACTTGGAAATTTGCAGAAGAGCTCTCACGATCCAGAGTTTCTATCAGCTTTCACTGGCTTTTCTTATATCCACCCTTCTTCCTGAAGGTATCCATCACTCGATAAATTAAATGCACACTGTGTAATGTGCCATTTCTCAAATATACCAAGATTATAAGCCTGTTTTTCTTCGGCGCCTTCACCATCCATTGACAATATCGTGATTTTTTTTTTTTTTTTTTTTTTTTTTATTATCTATTTTTTACAGCACGCATACTTACATTATTAATTACAAAAAACTACATATAAAACTACAACAATACAGCTACTTACGCTAATTACAACTTGCTCTAATTACAATGCTTGAATAAACAACAGTATTATTTAAACCGCTTACGTTACACTACTTTTTAATCGCGGACAATTACTACAAACTTTTACTACGGTTACTAGAACTAGTGAAAACTGCAAAAACAAAAACAAAACAAACAAAAACAAACAAAAAAACAAAACAAAAACAAAATGACAAAAAAGCGACAATTTACAGTATATATAGCTATATTTACAGTTTAACTTGCACCTTTGCTCTGCTAGTTTCTATTTCTATTTTGTTTTTAAGGATAGCCAAGAAAGCGTCTAAGAAATAATCTTCCTCATTTTTTGAAGCGGTGTAAATATAATATTTTGCAATTATTGTACAGAGGTTTAAACCGAGACACAGAGGCACGGTGTCTGTGATGCCGTAAAGTATTTGTGCTTCAGAGAGCGTGATTACAGTATTGTTTTTTCTGTACCACCAATCAGTAAACTCTGTCCAAAACAGCTGGACGTTGGGGCAAGTTACGAAGAGATGTGTAATTGTTTGCTTTTCAGCACATAAATGACAGCGGTCGTGCTCTTTAATACCGAATTTATGTAATGCAGCATTGGTGGGTAAAATATGGTGTACAATCTTGAACTGAAACATCGAGAGTTGAATATCTTTAGTGGCCTTGAAAGGCATCATGTACGTTTGATAAATTTGCTGGTCGTTTAATTTAGCTCTTTTCAGTCTTTTTTCGGCGGAACAATATCGTGATGTTGCGATGGGATTTCTGCAATCCTGAGTTTCCAGCCGACGTGGACAGATTCTTTATTAATCGTACATTGTTTAAAATCAAGGCCTTCTGAGCCCGGGAAGAAGTAATTCTGCGTTTTTGCCAATGTGGGCAGTTTCCCAGATATCGCACATTGTATAAACCCAGACCTTTCCTTAACACGGTCAGTCAAAGATCAAGACTTGGCATGGATAGCAAACCTTATGTTAGTAAGCTCAGGTTCAAACCCTTCACCTGCGCTTGTTATTTCATCTTTGGTTAACAATGGACAAGAAAATTAACAACAGCCCCATCTCCCCAGTGTATATATTAACCAAATTGGAGCGAAGGAACACATATCATTTCTGGCCGGGAGATATGTGACAATGACTGGCTCTATACTGCACTTAGTGCATCCATAAATATTAAAAATGTGTCAATTACGAACTATTTTTTTCTTTTGTAATTACTGTATGTATAATGTATTGTAGTTAAGAAATGGAAAGACAATTTTGTGTTTACGAAGTCTTTATAAAGCAGACACGAACTTGAGTTGGGAGAACTGGAGAGGCAGAGGCTCTATAAACTTGAGTCCCACGCGATGGTTTTCATTTGAGGACTGCGAGACAAACACTGTATTCAAACAGTTGCATATTAAAGACTAGAGGAATATGCTTTATAGCTGCAAATATAATTACGTTTCTGCACTGAAATCGTTCATGTCCCTTATCTACAAATGTTATGAATTCTCCAGTCTTTGAAAGGGACTTAATTTCTTTTTTGATATGCTCTCGTTGATGTCACCAGAACGATGTTGTATTCAATATCTGCCGTATCCCGTTACGGTCTTGTGATAAGAGTAAACATGTAAACATGCTCTGAACATGCATTTGTTCATTTGAATATATAGAAAGTTGATTTTATGTCTTTTATCTCGAGGATACATTTATGCCTCAATAAATTCAATCAATGCTCTTAAACCAGGGTTTATGCATGCGTCTAGATATGAGCCACTGAAAACCTACATGCGATCATTGGACCGCGTTGCTGGACCTCTTGTTAGCGACCACCAGGGCTTGACACCTCAGTCAAGTAGGTCGCCTACAGGAGATTCAAATGCATAAAAACGTATCCTATTTCTTTCCTCCATCTTTAGACCGAACGCTTTGGCATTGCTTATCCTAGCAGTATGCAGGACGCGTGTCACACATAAAACTAGTTAATGGCCTAGCTCGCCACAAGCGCCCCTATTGATCAGTGGCTAGAGCATTCTACCCATATGCGGCAGGTCATGGTTTCGACTCGTGTTAGAGACTCAGATTTTTGTCTTTGTCTCGTGCTCATGATGAAAGAATTAACATCTTTCACATATATCCAAGTACCATATTTGAAAATACAAAGAGTTTGTACGTGAATGATTTACAGACGTAACGACACACGCAATAAAATTTTCGGTTTTGCGGCCTAATGGCAGTAAATTACTAACAGAAACTAAAGAAATTCATTAAGAGTATCAAAGTGAAGTTCTCCAGACCATTAAATGACGATGAAACAGAAGATTTTAACCAAATTTAACTTTATTCGACCAAAGTTGTTTATAAACAAGATTACACCATTTAGCGCGAGCTAGCGCGCGCTGTGAATTTAATCCAAATATTACAATTTTGATTGGTTGATTTTTTTCTCGTGATTTTCCAAATATGGTACTTAATTAAAACAAATATGCAGACGCTTTGCACAATACGAATCATAGGGAGTTAAACTTTTCAACCCTTATGGGTTTCTGTTTGATCTGAAAAAGGGCATGGTTCGTGCTTTCGGGTTTGCAAGTAGCAAGCAGCAAGCAAGTAACTATTTAACATATTGTTACATTCTTCTCTTCAGGAGAGCGATTTCTGAATTAGCATCGAGTATTGAAAGCTCTTCCCAAATATTCACGCAAGCTAAAACAGTTACTGGGTAGGGTGTGTAAGAGAGTATCGATTCTTGGATCAAGTCTAGCGTAGAGTGGAATAAATCGAATATTTTGGTCTGATTTTCAGGAAGTGTTCCTCACACCCTACACAAACCCCGCCGGTATTAATTTCCCTGAAAGCACAGTTCTAGTGCGCCGCTAAAGTCAACTTACCCAAAATTCCTCGCAGTCCTGGTTAACAAAGAGTCAACTAGATGGTAATTATTTTCTACCTCTTTTGGCGCAAATGGTTTTAATTCAGACACATGAAGAGAAAGCGACAATCTTTCGGGAAAAAATACAGTAAAATATGAACTTGGCGAAACGCAAAGCAGAATTTGTGTGAGGAAATTTTATACGAATTTGCAAGTTAATTTCTCCGAGCAAGCTAGTAGCTAGTATCGAAACATTTTGCCACAGCATTGCAAAGTTAAGCGCTTTGAGTGCACGCAACCCTCTGTTATAGGCCTCCCTCTAAAGCTTCTGCACACCATCTCTGATTATGCACCACCCCCCACCCTTCCCGCCCTCCCCACCCTCCCCTCCTGCTACCACAGATGCCCGGCCAGACCAGTTTATTCGAAAACAAAATAAATAAGTGGTAGGTACGTGGGCAAATCTCGTGACAAGGGCCCATTTCACACTCAAAACCACCGGATCTGCTGGCCAGTTCTGACAAATGGAAAGTGTCACAAGACAAATTATGAAAGTAAACAGTTCTAAAAAAAGGTTCTGTAACCAGGTGGTTGATTCATGATTGAAAATAAAAGCGTTACTCTGGTTTAAAGTGTAAAAATGTTAGTCAAATTTCGTAAAAGCCCCAACGTTTTGGCTAAAATTTCAGACTTCATACATCAGATGAAAGTGACAAGGAATTTGTGAAAGCACGTTCTTACACTATGCAAATCGGAGCTAATTAAGTTCTTTCCCTCAAGGTTTAATAATTGCTTAAAATTCGCTTGATCAGTTCCGTTTGGTAGTACCTTTCAAGTACGGTAAAATACAGAAACGTTTTTGTACGTGTGTGTGTGTGTGTTGTTGTTGTTTGTTTTGTTTTTTTTTTTGTCATCCGGTGCAGTTGCAGGCATTTGTTAAAAAGTTCGTTTAATAGGGGGTGGCCGCTTAATGGATGGTCGCTTAATAGGGGTTATTTAGCCATCAAATATAAAAATCATTCAAATTGTTATGTAACAGATGTTTACCTTTTTATATCAGCAATTAATACTAACCTTGGCCCTAACCAGTGTGCTGGTGTCTACGAAGGCCTATAAAACTAGAACAAGCTAATTAAGACAAGCTCAGGATCAACGTACCCCGGGGGGGGGGGGGGGGGGGTACTTGGCCCAATCTTTGTTGGGTATGTGCCGCTGGTCTCTCAGAACCCCTACCCCATTATAGTCATATTCTATGGCCAATTATAGACCCCATCTTAGTCACTTTTGGGTAGATGTAATTTTCACGACCTCAACTTAGTCACTTAATGGGAGCCGTTTGTCAAATAACAGCAATGAATACGGTAACATTTTTTTTTCGGCGAATCTTTCCGTTTATAAATCACAACTTGCCAGATTTTTCTTACTCTCAAAATCCCGCAAAAGTGCGACCCCATTCTAGTCACCCTATAAAAAATGCTTGAAAAGGCGACCCCATTATAGTCAGTCCTGTCGTGAAAATGCGACCCCATCCAGCGGCACATCCCCATTAGCCCATTTATAGGAAGTGCCCCCCCCCCCCCCCCCCCCGGGCAACGTACCAACTCTTTCACTGATTATAAAGGTACAGTAGCAAAATTCTTGGTATATCTTAAACACCTCGAATAATGACTACTTCGAATTTCTCGTTAATATTCTAACTCCTGGCGCTATCTCCAGCATTTTTTTCTTAACCTCGACTGCGCTTACTGCATATGATTCAATGACTGTCTCTTATTTCTCGCTATACTTTAAGTGGAAATTCGGTATCCTAACGTTTTCGCTGTTTTACCTGAACTAGCATTACAAGCACAGGTTAGGAAACGCGGGCGGAATACTACTAGTCTGTCGAATAAGTTTTCCATTATTCAAATTACTTACAATGCTAAAACATTTCACGACGGAATCCTGTGGAATTTATTTTACTCTGACGGGTAACGCGACTTCGCTCCAAATTTTATTTAACTATTCAGTGTGAAATCTAGCAAACTTTAGCTAGTAGCTTTAGCCAGGAGTTCTTTGGAGAAATTACTCAGAGAAAATCGCTTTTATGTCTGAATATAAAATTTACTCTTTTACTCCCAGTGACAAAACACACAATACCAGTGACTTAAAACATTTAAAGTCTTAAGAGATGGGTTTATGCGCATATATACGAGCTCGAGAGCGAAGAGAAAGGGCTTTCATCGCAAAAGTGAATTTCAGATGGTTTGGCTGATTTGCAGCGGCCATGTTGGTGTACCAAAGTTGTACACCCATATGACCAGATGACGTCTCCATACAAAGCTCTATAAAGTCGCGTGAAACATTTTGGCAAAGAATTAAGAAACGGCGTACCACAGAGACCTGTGACTTGGAGAGGTTTTGCAATGTAAGTCTGTTAAAACATTTCATTTTCTTGGCTTCTTTCATTGAACTGTTTCGAATTTATTATTTTATGGCGCGTGACAGTGCAAGCCAGCAATTCTCGCAAGCTGAAACAGTTGTTGAGTTGTTGACTGTATCGATTCTTGGATCAGGTCTAGCATAGGGTGGGGAGAATCGAATAATTTGGTCTGAGACATGGTAAGATTTTCAGGAAGCGTTCCGCACACTCCACACAAACCCCACTAAGCACAGTTCTAGTGCGCCAAAGTCAACCTACCAAAAAATTCCTTGCAGTCCTAGTTAATAATGATTTAACCAGATGGTAATCATTTTCTACCTCTTTTGATGCAAGTGGTTTAATTCGGTCAAACAAAAGAAAAAATATAGTAAAATATGAACTTGACAAAACGGGAACCAGAACTTGTGTGAGGGCATTATTTTATTCAAATTTGCAAGTTTCCCCGAGCACGCTAGCGGCAACTAGTTATACGCTTCCCTCTAGAGCTTCAAATTTTTAAGGCACTCCATCTCTATTAGGACCGCCCCCACCCCCCTGCGTCCACAGATGCGGCGCACTAATAGCGCTTTCCATTTCTCAGAACTGGCCAGCCAGGTCAGTTTATTCGAAAACAGAATAAATAAATATTAGACATTGTTATGGTGGATTTGTGGAGAAATCTCGTGAAAGGGGCCCATTTTCATTCACATTTAAAATCTACCGGACCAGCTGACCAGTTCAGACAAATGGAAGGCGCCACAAGACAAATTATTAAAGGAAAGAGTTCATTTTGGACCAGCAATAGACGCTTTTAGAGATATCCGTCCATCAAATTCTCAATTATGATATACGATTGACTCAATGTTGTCAAGTTGAACTTATGTAAGCTAATAAACGTGGTTTTCACTGCGTTATATTAAAGCGAACTGTAATTGTAGCTGCTCAGACAAACTGTCAAGCACCCCATCTAAATTTTAATTTTAATTTTTAATTTTTAATTTAAGCACCCCATCTAAATTTTAATTTTAATTTTTAATTTTTAATTTAAGCACCCCATCTAAATTTTAATTTAGATGGGGTGCTTGACACGTACAGCACGTACTGGTTATGAATAACGCATATTCATTTTGAAGAAACCGGTTATTTAAGTGATATCGACACATGAAAGTCACATTATAAGACAGATAAACGCAGTGTTGTTCAGTTTAAAATAAAGCTAATAAACGTGGGTTTCAGGGTGTGCCGACACGGTGTTAACAAAACGGTACGTATTTGATCGAAATTGTCCATATGCATGCTGGCTGCTCAGACATGTCAAGACAACGAAAAGGAAAAAAAATTGGAACCAAAAATTAAAGACTTCTCTCAAGTAAAATTCATGCACGTTTAGTTTAATTTTCACATGACTATAAAGACCGGCGGTGAAGCAGCCATGCAGTCATAAATCGTGAAACATCAGCAGAGAAAACAAACTTATCTGCTTATTTTGAGTGGAATAGTTCGTTCGTGTCCTGTTACTTTTACCAGCTGGTAGGTGGTAAGTATCTGTGAGTGTTTAAGACGGAATCCACCAGGAAGTTGAGTAATATTTATTTAAGTTGGACAAAAATCGAGTACCAGAATAATTTAAATCCTATTGCGTTATTTTCTACCCTAAATAAAAGGTAAAGATGTAAGTAACAATCCCTGATAACACCGACAACAACTTCTTATCAGAGTCTTAGAAAATGAATTTCAAAGTTCACAAGGTATAGGCAAATTCTCACGGCAGCCATTTTGTAAAATCGTCTTTAAGCGATTCAGTGGAATTCAGTGGGAAATTCGAAATTTGTTTTCGGTGTTTGGTGTTGTTAGAAAAGATTTCTTTTAATAAGATATTTGAAGCAGCAACACAAAAGTTTGCAATAAGGTGTAAATAATTTTAGTACAACAATTTCTTATCAGAGCCTGAGAAAATGAAATTCAAAGTTCACAAGCTATAGGCAGAAGCTCACGTCTTTTAAGCGATTTAGTGGAATTCAGCGGAACTTCGAAATCGGTTTTCGATGTTTGGTGTTGTTAGAAAAGATTTCTTTTGATAAGACATTTGAAGCAGTAACACAAAAGATTGCAATAAGGTGTAAATAATTTTGGTACATAATTTCGTCCAATAACTACTCGAAGTCCTGGCGGATTCCGTCTTAATTTTCTATTTTCGCTTGCTATGCGATGGTTATTTTATGTAACAATTATCTATTTTTCCTTGGTCGAAGTATTGAATATTCCTTTACGTTTTACGTTACGTTTACAATATTTCTGTCAAATTACATGTCAGGCCGGAGTAAAAGCCATTCAAATTGTTCTGTCTTAACTAGTGTGCTGGTGTCTGCGAAGGCCTATAAAACTAGAACAAGCTAAGAAAAGCTCAGGATCAACGTACCATCTCTTTCACTAGGGACTTTAAGGTCGCGCAGGACCCTTGCTATAATTATGTATGTATTATTTTAAGAGTATGCGCGAACTGCGACGACTGAAGCCGACAACAATCGAAATATTCATGAGAATATATTTCTTAAAGTTCTTTGTATAAGTAATTACACGTCATTGTTCTTAGTTTTGTGTCCCGTGCGCTGGAACGTAGCGAATTATCATAATTCAGCATAATTAGATTCGAAGGTTCGAATAAAGCGCACGTTGTTGTAAACACTGGCTCGGAAGGTCTTCGGAAGCGGCAAAACCTGCAATTTTGTGTCCAAGTTTTCTCCACCGATACAGAATTTCGGGAGTTGATTCGCTAGGAACATAAACTTGGTTTACTCTATTGTGCCCTGACAGAAGCGAATTTACCAAACTCCCTTTCAAAAAACAGATATAACGTTTCAAAGTTAAGAATTCGCATTTTTACTCTTTTAGAAGTCAATAACTTCTAGGAATTTATGAATTCGAGAAATGTCTTTCTGTCAGGGCACAAAAGAGGTTATGATTTATCACTAGGTTATACAGTCATTTAAATTGGTGCGCTATTCCAGCAGAAAACTCTGACACAAAATCGCATTATCTGCAGTTTAGATTTGAGATCACCGTCACCGGCGAGCTGCCAGTTAAACTACAACCATGATGTAATTCAATCATTCCCTAATATCCTTGATAAGATTTTGAGGAATCGATGTTCAAAATTCGGAGAATTAAAGCTTTACAACATAACACCCCCTCACGAAATTTTGCTAATAAATTTATTAATGAGCAAGGGTCCTGCGCGGCCTTAAAGGTCAAATGAACCAAAATTTCGAATTTTCTTTTTTTTAGGCCAATTTGTTGATTAAGAACCAAATAAACATATTCCGAAGTTTCAAAGGAATTGGACTTTGCAAAACAGAGAAATTTCAAGTTGAAAAATGCTCAGGTTTGGCCTTCATAATCGTAGAGCGCTCGGGAAAATTGTCGGGAAATTTTCGGAACATAAAACTGTGACGTCAGTATTGGTGCGCTGTGAAATTGCGGGAAATTCAAAGTCTTTTAGTGATGAAACTCACAAGAATCGAACATCATGGTGTTTTGTGCAGCACTAAACTGCTTAAATTATTCTAAGTCGAAAGTAAGTACGTTTAAGATTCCAGCAAATTCAAAGCTCAGGAAACAATGGCTTTTGAAAATGAAAAGAAAAGAATTTCAGCCAGAAAAGAACTCTCGCATTTGTGCGGTTCATTTTACCGAAGACTACTTCAGATAAAATCTGGCAATACGTAGTTTTCTGGGTTCTGATTTCAAGCCGCTAAGGCTCCAAATCAAAGAGGATGCTGAGCCGCGGACTATTTTTTTTTTGTTCGGAAAAGAAATGTTGTTATTGCGAAAGTATTTGACGGATGTTATTTGAATTTTAATGTATTTCACAGGAATTGTTAATTCAGCTTTTCATTGGTCTAGACGTTTTTCCCTTTTGTTATTCAACAATTGTTTTTTTTTCCATTCAAATTAGCATTTATATATGTGTTGTATTTTTCCTTTCTGTGTATAACCGTTTTCGAGTAAAGTTGTTTAACGCTGTAAAATTAATAAGAAATCACGGGGAAGAATTTCTTGCGAAGCACAAAGACCCCACTGTCCGTAAGGCTTTTGCCCTAACGAAAGAAGTTAGAGGTATGCATTTTGCACCTTTCTTATTCTACCAAGAGCTAGATAGAGTATTTGTTATGATTATTAGCACTTTTACTTTGTTGATTTGGCTGGTCATGATCAGGCATTAGAATTTGAATTCGTTAGTTCAATATCCTCGTCAAATAATTTGCTTACATGCACGTGCACGTGCTTTTTGACCCGTATAAAATGAAGCTTCAAATGTTGTATTTATGTTGGGTTTACAACCGTTAATTTCGAGCCCTAAAAAACATGTACCGGCTAAATAAATATGGATCAAAAAACAGCTGATACAAACAGAACTCACAGTGTCCGCGGGGACAGTGTGTAAACGCTCAGTATTTATTTCAACACTGAATTTTCCTTCAGCTGAAAACGACATGAATTTATTCATTGAACGTTTTACCCTGCGTGATGATTTGCAGTTTCGAATTTGCATTGAGAAATACCCTTTCATTCAAGTTAAATTTTTGTGTACAAATTTATTTTTGTGTTTTGTGCGACTCTCGAGTACAGAAAAGAAACATTGAATTCAATCTTTGCTTTTGGCCACATCCTAGGATACCTTCGCGCTGCATACCGATCCGGGTTGCAAGCCGCACACGTCCTGATAAGAATTACGTGCAAATCCAGAAAAAACTGCATTTAGATTGGGGTATATAACAAAACTAATTGTTCTATACCAAGCTGAGCAGACTGTTGATTTTTATACGCCATCTAGTGTTTGAAAACCTCCCATATCGTACAATGCTTACAATTTTACTCAGTGCTTTGATAATTATTAATCTTTGAAACTGGATTACAATGTAGTAAAAAATATAATATTCATGTTTAAAAAAAAGCTAAGATTCTTTCAGAATTACTTAGACTGACTCAAACTCTCAAACTTTACATTGTTCGCTCTTTAAACGACGATCGTCTCTTCGATCGCAAAGCCGTGAAATAAAACTATTACGTCACAAAATTCAAAGCTCGATCCATTCCTTCCATTCCAGTGCGCGGTCATTTTGGAAACGTTTTCGTGAAGTCTTCGGAAATCTTCGTAGTTTTTGCCATAGTTCGCGCTTTAAGGCTCAGAAAGCAAAATTTCTTCTTAAGTTTAGTTAATAATGAGTTCTTCTAGCGTTTGGTTGCTTTAAAATCGCTAAAGAAAGAATGTCGGAATTTTGGTTCATTTGACCTTTAAGATACACTACGGCGAGGCGCTACTACGGCTGGCGGAAGTAAAATTTCACACAAGATAAGACACTGTGCATGTCAGTCGGTCGAGTCCAGCCGTAGCGTGAAATCTGACTACCTGAGCTGGGAGGTTTTACCGTAGTGGCTAGTACGCTGCTCTGTCCTTTTTCTACGAATTTCTCAGCATTTTCAGAGTTCCAACGCAAAATGTATCCTTTGAAGTCAACTTCAGTCGAATATTTATTGAGTTTGTCGCTCATACGCTTGTAAATTTTCAATTGAATTCGTTTGATGAAAGTGTCGGCATGCGAAGATAAACATTCTTGTTAAGCGGGAGATGTTTTTCGTTAAAATCTTGCTTTGAGAGTTCAGTGAAGATGCACTATATCTGGAAAAGTATTCGATAGCATTTTGCTTTCGTGAGTACCGGTATATTTCAGTTCTTAACTCGATATTCTTTGAGATATTCGTCTCTTTCAAATTATCAGAAATTATATACATTTGATCGATCAAATTCTGAAATTGTTGTCATTGTAGAAAGTGTATGGCATAAGCTTTCGTTCAGAACTAATCTATTCGATATTCCAAAGCAAACAACAGCCATATTTCTTTAAGCGAAGCCATTCTGCGGTGAGAAACTAAATAAAAATAGACCTTTTATTCCATAGACTGTGCTTCTTTGAATTTTGTTTGATCATTACACTAAATTTGGCAGACTGCCGAGACGTACTCTACCCCAAACCTTTCCGGCCATGGTCGCCGTAGTAGCGCCTCGCCGTAGTGTATCTTAAAGTCCCTACTGATTATAAAGGTACGGTAGCAAAATTCCAGGTACATCTCAAATATCTCGAACAATGGCTACTTCGAATTTCTCGTCAACATTCCAACTCCTGGCGCTATCTCGAACAATTTATTTTGTTAACCTCGAGTGCGTTTACTGCTTATGACTCCATGGTTGTCTCTTATTTCTCGCTATACTATAATCCGTTATCCTAACATTGTCGCTGTTTTACCTGAACTAGCAGAAAGCACAGGTTACGAAGTGTGGGCGAAAAACTACTGCTTCTGAACATGTTCTAGACAAGCTTATTATTTCGCCATTTTCTTAATTTTACAATCTTTAAATTACATGTATTTATGTATTTCGCCTGCCACTTTACTTACACTGATAAAACATTTTACGACGGAATCCTGTGGAGTTTATTTTACTCTTGAAATGGGAAACTCCTTTACCGATGGAAAACGCGACTTCACTCCAATTTTACTTGTTTGCTTCCAATTCCAATGTGCTTGGTGTGTTAAGAAATTTTTCTGTCGTGGCGATAGATGACAGCGATAAGCGATGCCCATCGGACGATGCTTTTCTCCTCTCTAGGCTTTAAAATGTTTTCCAGTTTATATTTAGTGCATTCCCGTTTTATTTCTATTTACAGAAATGATGAACCACCCAAATTCAACCGACCCCACACCCGACAACCCAACTTCTGACCCTCTGGGACGAACGCAGCTGCAAGTATGGTTCGAATTGTCTTTGGGAATCCTGATTTGTTTGGTAGCATTTGTTGGAAACATCGTAGTGGTGATCGCTATTCATTACGACCAAAGACTCAACACTATCACCAATATGCTGATCGAGAATCTGGCCTTCACAGATATATTCATGTCATCTCTTCACATGCCCTTTTGGATTATCAGCCTGCGCTATGGCCGATGGATATTTAGTCACGAACTTTGCCAGTTGGTTGGTTTAACGCAGTTGGTATTTGGTATCTCATCACTGTTTACCATGACTGGGATCGCCTTCAATCGCTACTTCAACATAGTCAGACGTAATCTGTATTTGAAGTACTTTTCCACTAAGAAGGTCACTTACTTCATGATCCTCTTTGCATGGGTAGGTCCCATAGTCGTCACCACACCGCAGCTCTACGGATGGGGGAAGATCGACTACCATAATCTCTTCTCGGACTGTACATGCGTATGGAACCTACCAGACGTGTCTTTCATCGTAACCCTTTGTGTTGTGACCATTTTCCTCGCAGCTGCAGTGATATCGTGGAGTTACTACACTATTTACAAAACGGTTAAAGCCAGTGCACAGAGGATGCAAGGACATGCTGCTAAGAGCAACGTGCGAAGCAATGCGGCCAACAAATCTGGAATGGAGACAAAAGTCCTCAAGACCTCGTTTGTAGTCGTGTGTGTTTACATGACGTGTTGGACGCCTGTCTCTGTCATGGGATTTATCGAGGTGTTTGGAGCAGAGTCTCCACGCTGGGCCCATCTATTTGCCTACTATTTCGTGTTCTGCAGCAGCCTTATGAACCCCTTCATATACGGCATCATGAATCCGCAGTTCCAGCATACCTTCAAAAAGTTGTTTCGTATAAGAGTCAACGATGTACAACCGGTCTCGAGTCGTGCAAACGAGAAAGGAACGAAGAGTACCGCGTTGGATGGCCAGCCAATTGAAGATATGCCAAGCACCTCCATAGAATTAGTCCCAGTGTTTCGAATCCAAAACCAAGTTAAAACGACCTCCAGCCACAATACCAGTGACAAAACTGGTCCGTTGATAAATAGTTTGCCTGAAGGTGACGAACATCCCAGCACTCCTGTGAGGCCACTGATATTGAAACGTGACCAAGCTTGGAAATGATTAAACCATATGGTCCAATGCTGTTCGTTCATTCCGTTATAGATTCACTTGGAAATTTGCAGAAGAGCTCTCACGATCCAGAGTTTCTATCAGCTTTCACTGGCTTTTCTTATATCCACCCTTCTTCCTGAACGTATCCATCACTCGATAAATTAAATGCACACTGTGTAATGTGCCATTTCTCAAATATACCAAGATTATAAGCCTTTTTTTCTTCGGCGCCTTCACCATCCATTGACAATATCGTGATGTTGCGATGGGATTTCTGCAATCCTGAGTTTCAGCCGACGTGGACAGATTCTTTATTAATCGTACATTGTTTAAAATCAAGGCCTTCTGAGCCCGGGGAGAAGTAATTCTGCGTTTTTGCCAATGTGGGCAGTTTCCCAGATATCGCACATTGTATAAACCCAGACCTTTCCTTAACACGGTCAGTCAAAGATCAAGACTTGGCATGGATAGCAAACTTTATGTTAGTAAGCTCAGGTTCAAACCCTTCACCTGCGCTTGTTATTTCATCTTTGGTTAACAATGGACAAGAAAATTAACAACAGCCCCATCTCCCCAGTGTATATATTAACCAAAGTGGAGCGAAGGAACACACATCATTTCTGGCCGGGAGATATGTGACAATGACTGGCTCTATACTGCACTTAGTGCATCCATAAATATTAAAAATGTGTCAATTACGAACTATTTTTTTTCTTTTGTAATTATTGTATGTACAATGTATTGTAGTTAAGAAATGGAAAGAAAATTTTGTGTTTACAAAGTCTTTATAAAGCAGACACGAACTTGAGTTGGGAGAACTGGAGAGGCAGAGGCTCTATAAACTTGAGTCCCACGCGAGGGTTTTTATTTGAGGACTGCGAGACAAACACTGTATTTAAACAGTTGCATATTAAAGACTAGAGGAATATGCTTTATAGCTGCAAATATAATTACGTTTCTGCACTGAAATCGTTCATGTCCCTTATCTACAAATGTTATGAATTCTCCAGTCTTTGAAAGGGACTTAATTTCTTTTTTGATATGCTCTCGTTGATGTCACCAGAACGATGTTGTATTCAATATCTGCCGTATCCCGTTACGGTCTTGTGATAAGAGTAAACATGTAAACATGCTCTGAACATGCATTTGTTCATTTGAATATATAGAAAGTTGATTTTATGTCTTTTATCTCGAGGATACATTTATGCCTCAATAAATTCAATCAATGCTCTTAAACCAGGGTTTATGCATGCGTCTAGATATGAGCCACTGAAAACCTACATGCGATCATTGGACCGCGTTGCTGGACCTCTTGTTAGCGACCACCAGGGCTTGACACCTCCGTCAAGTAGGTCGCCTACAGGAGATTCAAATGCATAAAAACGTACCCTATTTCTTTCCTCCATCTTTAGACCGAACGCTTTGGCATTGCTTATCCTAGCAGTATGCAGGACGCGTGTCACACATAAAACTAGTTAATGGCCTAGCTCGCCACAAGCGCCCCTGTTGATCAGTGGCTAGAGCATTCTACCCATATGCGGCAGGTCATGGATTCGACTCGTGTTAGAGACTCAGATTTTTGTCTTTGTCTCGTACTCATGATGAAAGAATTAACATCTTTCAAATATATATTCAAGTTTCTAGTCTGAGTCACGTGGTTCAACTGTTGGTTGGCATCCCGGAAGATTAGGTGGGGGATCCCTTATATAATAAGAAGCTGTAAGAGATATATGGACAGTGCACGTCTGTCCGTCGATTTGATCCAGAAACTCATAAGGAGTTGAAAAGTGTAACGCGCTTTCACAGCGTTCGAATATTCAGTTTTGCCAAGTACCATATTTGAAAATACAAAGAGTTTGTACGTGAATGATTTACAGACGTAACGACACACGCAATAAAATTTTCGGTTTTGCGGCCTAATCGCAGTAAATTGCTAACAGAAACTAAAGAAATTCATTAAGAGTATCAAAGTGAAGTTCTCCAGACCACTAAATGACGATGAAACAGAAGATTTTAACCAAATTTAACTTTATTCGACCAAAGTTGTTTATAAACAAGATTACACCATTTAGCGCGAGCTAGCGCGCGCTGTGATTTTAATCCAAATATTACAGTTTTGATTGGTTGATTTTTTTCTCGTGATTTTCCAAATATGGTACTTAATGAAAACAAATATGCAGACGCTTTGCACAATACGAATCATAGGGAGTTAAACGTTTCAACCCTTATGGGTTTCTGTTTGATCTGAAAAAGGGCATGGTTCGTGCTTTCGGGTTTGCAAGTAGCAAGCAGCAAGCAAGTAACTATTTAACATATTGTTACATTCTTCTCTTCAGGAGAGCGATTTCTGAATTAGCATCGAGTATTGAAAGCTCTTCCCAAATATTCACGCAAGCTAAAACAGTTACTGGGTAGGGTGTGTAAGAGAGTATCGATTCTTGGATCAAGTCTAACGTAGAGTGGAATAAATCGAATATTTTGGTCTGATTTTCAGGAAGTGTTCCTCACACCCTACACAAACCCCGCCGGTATTAATTTCCCTGAAAGCACAGTTCTAGTGCGCCGCTAAAGTCAACTTACCCAAAATTCCTCGCAGTCCTGGTTAACAAAGAGTCAACTAGATGGTAATTATTTTCTACCTCTTTTGGCGCAAATGGTTTTAATTCAGACACATGAAGAGAAAGCGACAATCTTTCGGGAAAAAATACAGTTAAATATGAACTTGGCGAAACGCAAAGCAGAATTTGTGTGAGGAAATTTTATACGAATTTGCAAGTTAATTTCTCCGAGCAAGCTAGTAGCTAGTATCGAAACATTTTGCCACAGCATTGCAAAGTTAAGCGCTTTGAGTGCACGCAACCCTCTGTTATAGGCCTCCCTCTAAAGCTTCTGCACACCATCTCTGATTATGCACCACCGCTTAATGGATGGTCGCTTAATAGGGGTTATTTAGCCATCAAATATAAAAATCATTCAAATTGTTATGTAACAGATGTTAACCTTTTTATATCAGCAATTAATACTAACCTTGGCCCTAACCAGTGTGCTGGTGTCTACGAAGGCCTATAAAACTGGAACAAGCTAAGACAAGCTCAGGATCAACGCACCATCTCTTTGACTGATTATAAAGGTACGGTAGCAAAATTCTTGGTATATCTTAAACACCTCGAATAATGACTACTTCGAATTTCTCGTACTATTTCCAAAACGAGAGCGAGTGTTTCATCGGGGTATCCAAACACCGAGAAACAAATGAAAGCACGAGGCCGTAGGCCGAGTGCTTTTATTGTTGCGAGGTGTTTGGATACCACGATGAAACACGAGCTCGAGTTTTGGAAATAACTTCTCAAATGCAACAATAGGAAATTATGCAGTGACATGTTTTGTCAAATGAAACAATAAGAAATTATGCAGTGTCAAATTTTTGCCCTTTTCTGTGAGAACGCGATTGCATGCATGATTCATTAGCGTCCCAGCCATGAGCGAGGAAGGAGCGGCGTAGTTTAGGAACCGAAAATGGTTTACGAGGAAGAGAATTAAGTCAAGAAAGCCGTATTCCCCGTCAACAAGGTATAAAAACAAATACGTGTTAACGTTTTTAAACAATGGCGAAGAACTCGGGTGGAGAAAAATTTCCATTCTTTCAGGAGGCCCGTTTAGAGATTACAATTTGCATTAGGTTTCGAAGCATTCGACTCTCTGAATTGTTGCCAAAGCAAATTTGTCATTGAAGTAGAGCAAAAAGAACGAAGAGATGTATCCACCAAAAACAATTCATGTAATAGTATTTAGTATCCGACGCTATCTTTATTAAAGGAATTGTTGTACTATTTCGGATTTCATGAGTTGTATTGTTAAAAAATTTCAAGGTTACTACGGACTAATAAATATTCATTGTTTTGTGCAAGTTGTCGATGTGCATAACGAAGTGGTATATACCACTCTCACTGGAGATTGGTATACTGTTTTTCATTGGGTATCCAAATGCATGCACGTGATGTGGTATACATCTCGTGATTGGAAGTTAACTTAATGAATTATTAATGAGTTTGAGAAGTTAATATTCTAACTCCTGGCGCTATCTCCAGCATTTTTTGTTAACCTCGACTGCGCTTACTGCATATGATTCAATGACTGTCTCTTATTTCTCGCTATACTTTAAGTGGAAATTCGGTATCCTAACGTTTTCGCTGTTTTACCTGAACTAGCATTACAAGCACAGGTTAGGAAACGCGGGCGGAATACTACTAGTCTGTCGAATAAGTTTTCCATTATTCAAATTACTTACAATACTAAAACATTTCACGACGGAATCCTGTGGAATTTATTTTACTCTGACGGGTAACGCGACTTCGCTCCAAATTTTATTTAACTATTCAGTGTGAAATCTAACAAACTTTTGCTAGTAGCTTTAGCCAGGAGTTCTTTGGAGAAATTACTCAGAGAAAATCGCTTTTATGTCTGAATATAAAATTTACTCTTTTACTCCCAGTGACAATACACACAATACCAGTGACTTTAAACATTTAAAGTCTTAGGAGATGAGTTTATGCGCATATATACGAGCTCGAGAGCGAAGAGAAAGGGCTTTCATCGCAAAAGTGAATTTCAGATGGTTTGGCTGATTTGCAGAGGCCATGTTGGTGTACCAAAGTTGTACAACCATATGACCAGATGACGTCTCCATACAAAGCTCTATAAAGTCGCGTGAAACATTTTGGCAAAGAATTAAGAAATGGCGTACCACAGAGACCTGTGACTTGGAGAGGTTTTTGCAATGTAAGTCTGTTAAAACATTTCATTTTCTCGGCTTCTTTCATTGAACTGTTTCGAATTTAATATATAGATTTAGGCAGGCCTAAAAGCGGAGCTCCCATTTATCATTAGCAAGTAAGTAGCCACACTATTTCTAAGCTTATACAGTGGTACAAAATAAATTAGTTTTTAATCGCTCATGGTTAAACTTTTAAGTATAAAATATCTTACATGTAAAAACCTCTCACGGTTTTGTTGACGAAAGCGATGTCAACATATTTCGAGGTAAACCGAAATTGACGAGTGCACTTTATTGGGTTCCTCACGTACGCACGTAGGAGCACACAACAGATATCTTTGTAAAACTTTTTACAACGTTTACTGTACACTACATTAATACACCTTTATGAGTTATTCAATGTAAAAAGGACCTTGATCTTGTTTTGATTTAATACAAAACAGTAAGGGCAAAAAATCAACTCAAGGCAAAAAAAAGTACAGAAAAATAAAGTAAATCGCTGCTAAACACAGTAAACCAAATAAACTCACATCACGGCAAACTGAGAAAATCACCACAGCAAAACAAACTCTGCAAATTGATGGTGCCGGTTTTGTAAGTCAGATTTTGTGTAAGAATTGTGACAGTTTGTGATTTGGGAAGTAGTGCACGCTAACTTAGAATAAAGCTTACAATGTTGTTTTGAACCGTCCTCTGTCTTTTCGCTGCGGTTTGAGTTGCATGATAATAATCTAATTCTGTTTTATCGTATGCGTTGCTAAATACCTAAGGGAATTTTACGCAGAGAACTGATTCAATTTTCTTCATTTCTGGTAAGCAAATATGCGGTAGGGAAAGCCCGGGAGGTAGTCTGAACTCACTGAGCCAAACACGGGTAACTTGCAACGAAATCGGCGAAATATATATTGGTTTACCCGTGCAAGATTTCAAGATCATTTCAACGCACTCGCTGGTAAGAGAAACAAAACAAATGCAATCGAGTATCAAAAAGAGCGGTTGGATAATAGACCACTTAAAAATATCTTGGTGTGCAGTATCGCTGAGTAGTTTTACTCGTTTTTGTTTGCAGGATTTTTACAAATCGAAATCGTGATTTTGAAGCTTAATAATTTAATATTGTTTTTAAAATCCAATAATGAACATCACAGTTAACTCGACTAACTAAAACACCAAACAATTAGTCCAAATGAACTATTTAATAAACAATGTCTGTATAAAATGTACAAACATTTTCAAGTTTGAGAGCAGCATTAATTGAATTGTAAATATTTACGAAAAGATGCGAAACCGACACAACTTCAAATTCGCTCATAAATGAAGTATAAACAGATTCTCATGCACAACAAAAAAGACTAATGCTTAGTGCATACATTTACGTTTGTTACCTCATGTTTGGAGAAGGCTTGTAAATTCTGCAGGGCTAAAATTTCAAACCAGCACAATAATATCGGAAGCGAACACGCCACTCGTTGTAAGCTTACTCCACACCACCGACATATAAGTTCTTACAGTGTTTTGAATTATCGGCGAAGATCGATCTCTCCTTTCCTTTCGGTGTAGCTGTTAGGTCTGTTAGCAGTCTTTTGTCCATCACTTAGTGAACTTCACCGGCTCTGAGCTCGCTTTTATTCCAGTTCAATTAACTTTTCAGCAGCTTTTCAGCCAAGGTCAGCCGCAGTGCTTCAACTCTCGGTGTTTTCCGATGTATATCATATTCAAGTCGGCAATTATTTCGGATCATCCCGTTAAGCGGTTGTCCTAGATCATTTGGCATGAGGTTTCCATAAAGTTGATGAGTAAATAGAGTGAGAAATATTCACGAAGCACTATGTTTTCCAGCATGCTCTCTTCACGTCTTTCATTCAGGTTAAAAGGTGAACAACGTACCAACTATTTTAGCGCCCTTTCATCCAATCGCTTCGTTTAAGTTGCAATGTAATGTCCAGATCATAAGAAAACGCGAGAAAAAACAACCTGAAGTGACACAGTGTTTTAACAAATTTCTACGACAAATAAGTTAACTCTCGACAAACCAAAAAATGTTTTTGTGTTACTGTTTGCCAGAGAAGGACTCCAAATCAAGGACAAAGACAAACTCGTCCCCAGCCCTAATCCGTGCGTACGGACGGACGGACGGACGGACGGACGTGACATCCAAATTTTCTCGGCTTGATGGGTTACCAATTTCTATAGCAATGGTGCTCCGCCCGCGGGCGCCTTCGGCGCCCGCGGGAGCTCCGCTATTATTTTATGGCGCGTGACAGTGCAAGCCAGCAATTCTCGCAAGCTGAAACAGTTGTTGAGTTGTTGACTGTATCGATTCTTGGATCAGGTCTAGCATAGGGTGGGAAGAATCGAATAATTTGGTCTGAGATCTGAGATAGGGTAAGATTTTCAGGAAGCGTTCCGCACACCCCACACAAACCCCACCAAGCACAGTTCTAGTGCGCCAAAGTCAACCTACCAAAAAATTCCTTGCAGTCCTAGTTAATAAAGATTTAACCAGATGGTAATCATTTTCTACCTCTTTTGATGCAAGTGGTTTAATTCGGTCTAACAAAAGAAAAAATATAGTAAAATATGAACTTGACAAAACGGGAACCAGAACTTGTGTGAGGGCATTATTTTATTCAAATTTGCAAGTTTCCCCGAGCACGCTAGCGGAAACTAGTTATACGCTTCCCTCTAGAGCTTCAAATTTTTAAGGCACTCCATCTCTATTAGGACCGCCCCCACCCCCCTGCGTCCACAGATGCGGCGCACTAATAGCGCTTTCCATTTCTCAGAACTGGCCGGCCAGGCCAGTTTATTCGAAAACAGAATAAATAAATATTATACATTGTTATGGTGGATTTGTGGAGAAATCTCGTGAAAGGGGCCCATTTTCATTCACATTTAAAATCTACCGGACCAGCTGACCAGTTCAGACAAATGGAAGGCGCCACAAGACAAATTATTAAAGGAAAGAGTTCATTTTGGACCAGCAATAGACGCTTTTAGAGATATCCGTCCATCAAATTCTCAATTATGATATACGATTGACTCAATGTTGTCAAGTTGAACTTTAAGCTAATAAACGTGGTTTTCACTGCGTTATATTAAAGCGAACTGTAATTGTAGCTGCTCAGACAAACTGTCAAGCACCCCATCTAAATTTTAATTTTAATTTTTAAGTTTTAATTTAAGCACCCCATCTAAATTTTAATTTAGATGGGGTGCTTGACACGTACAGCACGTACTGGTTATGAATAACGCATATTCATTTTGAAGAAACCGGTTATTTAAGGGATATCGACACATGAAAGTCACATTATAAGACAGATAAACGCAGTGTTGTTCAGTTTAAAATAAAGCTAATAAACGTGGGTTTCAGGGTGTGCCGACACGGTGTTAACAAAACGGTACGTATTTGATCGAAATTGTCCATATGCATGCTGGCTGCTCAGACATGTCAAGACAACGAAAAGGAAAAAAAATTGGAACCAAAAATTAAAGACTTCTCTCAAGGAGGGGGACATTGGGGTCTACGGTATTGCGGTATTGGGCTTATTTTCAGGCGGTATTTCGGTAATTCAAGTCCCAAGCTACGGTATTGCGGTATGCGGTAGCCCCACGGTATGCGGTTTTTCATCGTTTTGACTGACGGTAATCGGTAAAAATGATATTTCGCGGTATTGCGGTACTGTTACTATGCGCTTTCCTAGCCTGTATGACATTTTACCAAACACACAGGAAGTGGAAAAGGTAATAAAGGTCAATAAAAGTTAATATTTTTTTAGGTATTTGAAGACTGTTTGTGATTGTTACTACGTAATAGACTAGCTCCAGTTTTGTTTCGTGTAATTATAACATAGCAAACCAATCGTGATTTGCTTCATATCATTGTTGCTCTACAAAAATTACTTTAATACGAAAACATCGGCACATGAAAGAGATAACTGAATGCACTTAGTGGATGTAGCGTGGCCGATTGAAAGTGCGGTATCGGTATTTTGTAGATTTTGCACACGGTATTTCGGTATTTGCATTTTTTTCTTACGGTATTGCGGTATTGGGTACCTCCCAATGTCCCCCTCCTCAAGTAAAATTCATGCACGTTTAGTTTAATTTTCACATGACTATAAAGACCGGCGGTGAAGCAGCCATGCAGTCATAAATCGTGAAACATCAGCAGAGAAAACAAACTTATCTGCTTATTGTGAGTGGAATAGTTCGTTCGTGCCCTGTTACTTTTACCAGCTGGTAGGTGGTAAGTATCTGTGAGTGTTTAAGACGGAATCCACCAGGACGTCGAGTAATATTTATTTAAGTTGGACAAAAATCCAGTACCAGAATAATTTAAATCCCATTGCGTTATTTTCTACCCTAAATAAAAGGTAAAGATGTAAGTAACAATCCCTGATAACACCGACAACAATTTCATATCAGAGTCTTAGAAAATGAATTTCAAAGTTCATAAGGTATAGGCAAATTCTCACGTGCAGCCATTTTGTAAAATCGTCTTTAAGCGATTCAGTGGAATTCAGTGGGAAATTCGAAATTTGTTTTCGGTGTTTGGTGTTGTTAGAAAAGATTTCTTTTGATAAGATATTTGAAGCAGTAACACAAAAGCTTGCAATAAGGTGTAAATAATTTTGGAACATAATTTTGTCCAATAACTACTCGAAGTCCTGGCGGATTCCGTCTTAATTTTCTATTTTCGCTTGCTATGCGATGGTTATTTTATATGTAACAATTATCTATTTTTCCTTGGTCGAAGTATTGAATATTCCTTTACGTTTTACGTTACGTTTACAATATTTCTGTCAAATTACATGTCAGGCCGGAGTAAAAGCCATTCAAATTGTTCTGTCTTAACTAGTGTGCTGGTGTCTGCGAAGGCCTATAAAACTAGAACAAGCTAAGAATAGATCAACGTACCATCTCTTTCACTAGGGACTTTAAGGTCGCGCTGGACCCTTGCTATAATTATGTATGTATTATTTAAGAGTATGCACGAACTGCGACGACTGAAGCCGACAACAATCGAAATATTCATGAGAATATATTTCTTAAAGTTCTTTGTATAAGTAATTACACGTCATTGTTCTTAGTTTTGTGTCCCGTTCGCTGGAACGTAGCGAATTATCATAATTCAGCATAATTAGATTCGAAGGTTCGAATAAAGCGCACGTTGTTGTAAACACTGGCTCGGAAGGTCTTCGGAAGCGGCAAAACCTGCAATTTTGTGTCCAAGTTTTCTCCACCGATACAGAATTTCGGGAGTTGATTCGCTAGGAACATAAACTTGGTTTACTCTATTGTGCCCTGACAGAAGCGAATTTACCAAACTCCCTTTCAAAAAACAGATATAACGTTTCAAAGTTAAGAATTCGCATTTTTACTCTTTTAGAAGTCAATAACTTCTAGGAATTTATGAATTCGAGAAATGTCTTTCTGTCAGGGCACAAAAGAGGTTATGATTTATCACTAGGTTATACAGTCATTTAAATTGGTGCGCTATTCCAGCTGAAAACTCTGACACAAAATCGCATTATCTGCAGTTTAGCTTTGAGATCACCGTCACCGGCGAGCTGCAAGTTAAACTACAACCATGATGTAATTCAATCATTCCCTAATATCCTTGATAAGATTTTGAGGAATCGATGTTCAAAATTCGGAGAATTAAAGCTTTACAACATAACACCCCCTTTGCTAATAAAATGTATTAATGAGCAAGGGTCCTGCGCGGCCTTAAGATACACTACGGCGAGGCGCTACTACGGCTGGCGGAAGTAAAATTTCACACAAGATAAGACGCTGCGCATGTCAGTCGGTCGAGTCCAGCCGTAGCGTGAAATCTGACTACCTGAGCTAGGAGGTTTTACCGTAGTGGCTAGTACGCTGCTCTGTCCTTTCCAACGCAAAATGTATCCTTTGAAGTCAACTTCAGTCGAATATTTATTGAGTTTGTCGCTCATACGCTTGTAAATTTTCAATTGAATTCGTTTGATGAAAGTGTCGGCATGCGAAGATAAACATTCCTGTTAAGCGGGAGATGTTTTTCGTTAAAATCTTGCTTTGAGAGTTCAGTGAAGATGCACTATATCTGGAAAAGTATTCGATAGCATTTTGCTTTCGTGAGTACCGGTATATTTCAGTTCTTAACTCGATATTCTTTGAGATATTCGTCTCTTTCAAATTATCAGAAATTATATACATTTGATCGATCAAATTCTGAAATTGTTATCATTGTAGAAAGTGTATGGCATAAGCTTTCGTTCAGAACTAATCTTTTCGATATTCCAAAGCAAACAACAGTCATATTTCTTTAAGCGAAGCCATTCTGCGGTGAGAAACTAAATAAAAATAGACCTTTTATTCCATAGACTGTGCTTCTTTGAATTTTGTTTGATCATTACACTAAATTTGGCAGACTGCCGAGACGTACTCTACCCCAAACCTTTCCGGCCATGGTCGCCGTAGTAGCGCCTCGCCGTAGTGTATCTTAAAGTCCCTACTGATTATAAAGGTACGGTAGCAAAATTCCAGGTACATCTCAAATATCTCGAACAATGGCTACTTCGAATTTCTCGTCAACATTCCAACTCCTGGCGCTATCTCGAACAATTTATTTTGTTAACCTCGAGTGCGTTTACTGCTTATGATTCCATGGTTGTCTCTTATTTCTCGCTATACTATAATCCGTTATCCTAACATTGTCGCTGTTTTACCTGAACTAGCAGAAAGCACAGGTTACGAAGTGTGGGCGAAAAACTACTGCTTCTGAACATGTTCTAGACAAGCTTATTATTTCGCCATTTTCTTAATTTTACAACCTTTAACTTACATGTATTTATGTATTTCGCCTGCCACTTTACTTACACTGATAAAACATTTTACGACGGAATCCTGTGGAGTTTATTTTACTCTTGAAATGGGAAACTCCTTTACCGATGGAAAACGCGACTTCACTCCAATTTTACTTGTTTGCTTCCAATTCCAATGTGCTTGGTGTGTTAAGAAATTTTTCTGTCGTGGCGATAGATGACAGCGATAAGCGATGCCCATCGGACGATGCTTTTCTCCTCTCTAGGCTTTAAAATGTTTTCCAGTTTATATTTAGTGCATTCCCGTTTTATTTCTATTTACAGAAATGATGAACCACCCAAATTCAACCGAACCCACACCCGACAACCCAACTTCTGACCCTCTGGGACGAACTCAGCTGCAAGTATGGTTCGAATTGTCTTTGGGAATCTTGATTTGTTTGGTAGCATTTGTTGGAAACATCGTAGTGGTGATCGCTATTCATTACGACCAAAGACTCAACACTATCACCAATATGCTGATCGAGAATCTGGCCTTCACAGATATATTCATGGCATCTCTTCACATGCCCTTTTGGATTATCAGCCTGCGCTATGGCCGATGGATATTTGGTCACGCACTTTGCCAGTTGGTTGGTTTAACGCAGTTGGTATTTGGTATCTCGTCACTGTTTACCATGACTGGGATCGCCTTCAATCGCTACTTCAACATAGTCAGACGTAATCTGTATTTGAAGTACTTTTCCACTAAGAAGGTCACTTACTTCATGATCCTCTTTGCATGGGTGGGTCCTATAGTCGTCACCACACCGCAGCTTTACGGCTGGGGGAAGATCGACTACCATGATCTCTTCGCGGATTGCACGTGCGTATGGAACCTACCAGACGTGTCTTTCATCGTAACCCTTTGTGTGGTGACCATTTTCCTCGCAGCTGCAGTGATATCGTGGTGTTACTACACTATTTACAAAACGGTTAAAGCCAGTGCACAGAGGATGCAAGGACATGCTGCTAAGAGCAACGTGCGAAGCAATGCGGCTAACAAATCTGGAATGGAGACAAAAGTCCTCAAGACCTCGTTTGTAGTCGTGTGTGTTTACATGACGTGTTGGACGCCTGTCTCTGTCATGGGATTTATCGAGGTGTTTGGAGCAGAGTCTCCACGCTGGGCTCATCTATTTGCCTACTACTTCGTGTTCTGCAGCAGCCTCATGAACCCCTTCATATACGGCTTCATGAATCCGCAGTTTCAGCGTACCTTCAAAAAGATGCTTCGCATAAGAGTCAATGATGTGCAACTGGTTCGGGGCTGTGCAAACGAGAAAGGAACGAAGAGTGTCGCGTTCAAATGCCACCCAATTGAAGATAAACCAAGCACCTCCATTCAATCGGCCCCAGTATTTCAAATCCAAAACCAATTGCAAGTTGGAACGACCTCCAGCCACAATGCCAGTGACAAAACAGGTCCGTTTGACAGCCCAGCGCTCCTGTGAAGCCATTGATATTGAAGCGTTGCCAAGCTTGGAAATGATTAAAAGAATCTGTCCATGCTGTGTGTTTTTTCCGTTATGGACTGACACTTGGAAAGTTGCAGGAGAGCGCTCCAATAAGACTAGAGTTTCTCTCAGCTTTCCGTGGCTTCTCTTTCCACCCACCTTCCTGCGTGCATGTATCCGGAATTTAACATTTTTTAAATATACCAAGATATATTCTAATGTTATGAGTCTTCACTGTGCATCGTGATGTTGCGACGGGTTTCCTATGCACAGTTTCCTATGTAACGCATATTGAATAAAATCAGACCTTGGCTAATCGCGGTCAATCATGGTTCAAGACTCGAATACAAAGCTTTCCGTCAGTACGCTTAGGTTAAAACTCGTAACTGTGCATTAACAACAAAGGCCCATGTTACAGTGTGTGCAATAACCAAAGTGGATTGAAAGCACACACATCATTTCTGGCCGGGAAAAAATGTAACAAACTGGATTTATCATGTCGTGCAGTTAGTGCATACATATTCAAAATAAGTGTCAGTTTCGACCATTTTTTCTTCTGTAATATTGTATATATGATATATTGTATTTAAGAAATAGAAAGACGATTTTGTGTTTATTATAAAGCGGACAAGAAAGTGAGTATGAAAGAACTGAAAGGCCTAGTGCTATTTTAGGGTTTCCACGCGAAGGTTAAGAGCACTACGAGAGAAACACGTTATTGTCAAACAGTTGCATTTTGAATTCTAAATCAGCGCATGAAACATACTGTATTTATTGGCTCGGTTATAACTGCGTTGGAAGTGCAATGACACATAGGGTCAACAGTTTCTGTTCTGAATCTGCAAATGCCAAAATTCTTAACGTCTTTAAAAAGGCCACTAAAGGAATTTTCAGTTTTTTGCTTTTGTTGATTTCATGGAAACAAAGCGTGGCATTTTGCACAGTGTTTTATTAGATTGCATTATGTTTCAAAAGCCCTTTATATCACTAGTACAATCCTTTTGCTGTTACATTGTAATAACGTTGAACTACTTTTTTTCGTTTCGCTTCAGAAACTTGTACAATGAGCTAGAACACGCAAACGAGACCAAGGCGACGTCATGTTGGTTAAATATTACTAGTTAGTATGTTTATCAAAAATAAAGACATCATAAATACATATGATATGAAACTTCAGGTTTAGTTATATCAAGTGCATCTGTCCTTGATAAAGAAATACAAACAAATACAACTGAGTTCAATAATGTGGTTTAATGAACCGGACCTATCATGAGGGTGGATGGGAGGGCTAGTTAACTCCTTACTGAAAAAAAAAACAACAGCAAAACAAAACACGTGAGAACTCCGAAAGATTTATCATTCGATCATGCCATCATGACTGGTATTGAGTAACGAGTTATCAGAGTGTACTTCGAAATACACCGCACTTATTATAAAGCTATCAAGTTTTCTTTAGCGAAACGACTTCTTTATTTTGGCCCGAGAAGAACGCTCAGTCATCTCTTTAATAAGGAACGTCTACCCTACCACCAACTATTAACATGACCAGATTTTTTTGGTGCCCCGCTGGTCAGATTAAAGGGGTTCAACTATTCACTGAATATTAAGTTACACACTTATTCTGAATCATCAAATCTTATTTTCTGTCCTTTGAACTCGACCTTCTGAGTTTCTTGTAACCTCCTCCTTTTTGTAGCTTCCCAAGATGGATGCAGCCTTTCATCATGACCCTTCCTTTTGAGGGAATGCTGAGTTTTGACATTTTTCTGTTTCCTTGGTTCTTTACCTTCCTTTGAACTGAGTTCTGTTTTCTTCTTATGTAAATGCTTTGCGCTCTTTCCATGGACCTTTTCCCACATCTGTTGTCGTGCCCGTTGTCCCTTCCGGTTCTTTTTTCCTTTGTCACTGACTGCCTTTCCCTTTTCTTTGCCTTGTTTGCTTTTCGCATTCAAGGTATCCTTCTTCCGACCAGACATTGCTTGGACAAAACAGGATTCTAATCCTTTTGCTTTGAGCTCTAAAGAAGAAATGTTATCAGTATCTTCTCCAATATCACTCTCGCTAAAATCAGAGGTGGGAAAATAGACATTATCGTCTTCGAATTCTTCCAGCTCTGGGTCTTTGCCAGATGCAAGGCTTTTATTCATCGCGGCTTTTTGTTTTGTAGCCTTCTGTTGTTTTGGTACCTCTGCATCACTGTCTGTATTGTCTTCATCTTCTTCTTTCGGTTGTGGTTTAGCGGATGCAAAACTTTTAGTGGCCCTAGCTTTTTGTTTTGTTTTCTTTCTTTGTTTATTCTTGGGTGCTGCATCTGTGTTGCTGCTTCTGTGTTCAGTTTGCGCAGAATCGTCCTCGCCAGCAGATATCTTTTCTAAAAAATTTTGAAGTTTCGTCGATTGAATGATCCTGTCTAAAGCTCTATTCTTAAGATCGATGTTATCATCCGAGACTTCGATCTCTTGATCAACACGTGCACGATGCCCATCTTCACCACCTTCCTTGCTGGTGATTCTTTGAACAATCTCAGTCACCTCAGTGTCCTTTAGAAACTCTAGCTCCTTTTTGAAACGCTCCACTTTCCGTTGGTTCTTCTTTAGCTGAGCTTCTGTTCCCTTCTTGTTAGCTAATTGTCTGATTCGTCTCACGTGTCGTTGTATTTCAAACAACTTGGCGCGTTTCACCTCGCGTTTCAACCCGCTGATTTCTTTCGCCATAATTTCTATTGGTCCATTACAAAGTTTCATAATACCTCAGGCTTTCCCAATACATTTGCTGTTAAAAGTTGGTTAAACAAACGACTATTTGGCCTAGGAAATCTTGTACGAACTAACCTGGCCGCGTCCGCCATCTTGTTTCCAAACTGTACCCCAGTCCAACTCGAACATCTGACAATACCATGATCCTTCGCGTGACATCGTCTTCTTTCAAAATGGCGGACAGAACATATCAGTTTGTGCTCTCTTTCCTTTTAATGTTTCATCGTATTTCTCTGGAAATGGTATCGAATTCTTTAATCCTTATCTTTTATAGTTTCCATTTAATCCTCTATTAGGCTATTTAAGTGATAAACAGGCGCAAAGTTTGTGATTTTGAGAAGTTAACGCAATGATTCTGTTTTCCAGGTTGGAGGATTGGAACCTCGTGGAGATGAATTAGTTTTCAACTTAGATCACTGTTTGACTCAAGGTAAACTTCAACTAAATAAATAATCTGTTTTAAATGATAAAGTTAAATACTGTACACAGCCAATGCGTGTAAAATGACAATCACATGACTGTATCGACTACTAATTAAACTCTGGGAATGTACATACATGTACATTGCACTAGCTAGTTAGTTTAAGCTTTCAATACTTTTTAGCCCGAGAGATCAGAATCTCATTTCTTCTTTAAAAGCAAAGCAATACAAGAAGAATGTCAGGTTACGCCACTGGTTAAAGTGCAGAATATCCTGCAACTTTATCAAATAACAATAGTCCTATTGTTTCATACCTCGTTCTTCAAAGAGTTCCAACTCGGTGAATCTTATTTTAGTTATTTAATTATTTATTTGATTTTATTATTATTATTATTATTATTTTTTTGGGGGGGGGAGGCAGGGGGAGGGGGGTATAATTGTATTCTGAATTTTCTCCATGTCAATTATACTGTTACGTTCACATGAAGAAGAAAAAAACCATTGAATGATCACCCATTTACTACTATTTTTGTGTTACCATGAACGGGTGTTACATTTTTCCACATTTTCTCACATTTAAAACATTCAAGTTTGTCAACATGCACTGCCTCGTTTTACAAATAAACCAATTAACATAAAAAAATCCCCCCAAAGAACAAAAAAAAGCCATCAAAGATCGCTGTTGCAACATTTACCGGGAAAGTAATGCCGCCCTTTGCTGCCTGCATTCATCACAAAAAATATAAAAAGTTGATGCAAAGTTTTCAAAACTCGTGTTTCATGTGCACAAACACTCAGGCGGAGCTGTCCAAACTTGACATGTACATGTTCCAAATGGTAATTAATTGGTTCAGTTCAAAAACGAGATGTCCAGTTTGTTTGGACAACCTTGAATGTGTTATGCATGAAAAATGCAGAAAAAAGTTGCCTGTTCATAGTAGGTCAAAAAATTAATGGTAGTACAGTAAACTCTCTCATAACGGACACCTTATAAGACGGACCCCTGGTGTTGGCCCCATTCCTGCCATTTTTCAGTCTTCTTACTGTAACTAAACGCCCTTTATGACGGACACCACTCTAAGACGGACAGTTGGGGCTGGTCCCAATGGTGTCCATCTTAGAGAGAGTCAACTGTACATGTACATAAATGTACAGTTATGTACAGTTATGTACATATACATAAATGTACAGTTGTGATAGTCTCTGGCTATTTGATGTCACCAGGGCACTTGTAACCAAGTGTGCACTTGCCTTTGAATCTGATGGATGCTGTCAGTCGTGACTTGACTCAACTTAGCTAGGGGGCTTTAAAGTGGGTGCAAATATTAAAGTAATTTTCTCTTCTTTCTTTGAAGAATTGAATATTTAGTGTTTCCTGGCAACAAAACCGTTTTCACAAACCAGGCATAATTATAAAGTCACATAATATGATAGCAGAATCAAAAATCTCCACCTTCCCCACAAAAATGCTTCCCTTCCCTGCTTTCAGGAGGTTCTATAACACACATATTACAAGTGACATTTCTCTCTGGCTTTCCATAGGTGAAAATGCAGTGTTCAAACCAAGGTAGGAAATAATTATTAATAAATTATTATTAAGTGAAACCCCTCTTGCATGTACTTTGTTCTCAATAACCGCTATCAATCAATTTTCCTGATGGCGTTGACTTGGTAATTCAAACAGATAAAAATAATGAATGGAAAACTAAAATAATGTGACTTCAAATGTCTTAGCACATCTAACGTCAGATTAATTTTTGTTGGGCATCTAAGTGTACAGTTTATAAATCAATACATGTCTACAGTAGAATCTTGAGTTCTCAAACCCTTGGTTTTAAACTTTTAACCTTGCACTAATTTAACTTGAATAAAAACTTGTTCCCTTAGAATTGCTTCACTCATGAGTTGAACACTGGGAGAAGGAAAAGTTACAAAATATTGCCAAATCAACTGAAAAAAACTACCGGTATATAAAAAAGATTGAAAAGTTTGTTTCACTCCATCCATCAGCCTATAATTTCTAAAGCTTTCCAAACAGAATGGCGCATACCATTTGAATTTCCATCCGGAGTTTTCGGATTTCACTTCGTGCATGTAAATGGTAAGCACCCCTGATTCCACTGTAAAACAGTGACCTGTTACAGTTTTGGGCTCCATTTTGCTAGTTAGGCAAACCTGTAGCGCTGATATAATATGTTGTGGCTCAATTTTGTCCTTGGTTTGACTTTTATTTTCCTTTGTTTTTAACCCATTATCATACATTACCATACCCAAAAGCAAAGGAAAATAAAATTTGAACCAAGGATAAAATTGAACCACAACATGTAATTTATTATACTCCACGTAACTTTTTCATGCTTGCACCCTTTTGAAAATGGTGGGTAGTTTGTAAACTGGACTAGTAATAATTACATTGTATAATAACTGGTCTACACCCCTGTATTGCTGTTTCCAGGGGAACCATTTATGTAAAAAGCCTTAAGAGTTCCACTGGAGTATTTTCACAGCGAGAAGTACTCTCTTTTGAAGATATAGATAGTCTGAAGGTATGCCTGTACATTTTTAGTCTACAATACTCTTTCAGTCAAGAGTAAAGACTTTTAAAGATAAATTATGATAACAATATAATTATATATATACTACATGTATTAGTGTTTTCCAGTCATAATATTATTATTATTACTCCAGCCATTACCAGATTTTTAAAGAACTTGTATTTTTATTTAATTTTATTTCTTTAAAGTTCAGTTTCATTTCTTTTGATTGTACAATGTACCTAGCCAATTTTCAGCAGTGTGCAACAAATGCGGACTGCAGATCCACAGACTTTATTCAGAGCTAACTACATGTAAACAGGCTAATCAGAGTGTTATTCAGGTTATTTTAAAACCAGAGTGCAAGTCTGCAGGCCAGCTCTGCCCCACACTACATTTTGAGTTGCTACATCGTATGGTTAATGAATACATGTGGGGTATTGTGGTTTCCCACCTAACTGCAGTCAGTGCTTTCAATAAGATTTTAAGTAGGTGGCTTCCCTTGTCATAAAAGAGCTATTCAAGATAAGAAGCTGTAAACACCTCACTTTTCTAGGGAACTGCATGAAGTTTAGCCAGTGATTCACCTCAAAACACCTGCTGGAAATCTGGTGGGTGCCAAGTCTTATTGAAAGCACCGTAACTGTTAAGTTTAATGTGGTCAGTAAATAGCCATGCACTGTCTTGATGGATTATTATTAATAACTGATTACTTTTTGTTGTCCTATTCCTTGTAACATTAAGTTTGTTTTCGAGCCAAGTCGCCCATGCAGCCGGAGCTTATCCTGGTAACTTCTGTAGCATTAAGTGAATAGGAGTATTTCTACTCCTCCCTGGATGGGACGCTATTTCTACTCCTCCCTGGATGGGACGCTAGTCCATCGCAGGGTTACCCCCCCCCCCCCCCCATCCCTGCAGTATCTTGCCGGTACCCATTTATACACCTTGGTAGAAAGAGGCCCTGGAGAGTAAAGTGTCTTGCCCAAGAACACAACACAATGACCCCGGCCAGGGCTCGAACCCAGACCACTCAATCCAGAGTCCAGCGCGCTAACCATTAGGCCATCACGCCTCCCACTGTCCTATTCCTTGTGTCAATAGTACATTAACCAATAATAATTTATAATTCACATTTTATAGGATTTAGCATCAAACGATGGCTATTACAGAATACGGTTACAACCAAAGTCTGCAGAAAGCAGTGATGGCATGGATAGCAGTGTTACTACCTTTGTAAAAGCTGTAAGTCCCAATTTAACAAGAATAAGAACATTTTATACATGTACTGAAGATTAAAATATTATGACATGTATCAAAGATCAAGTTTTGAAAACTGTCTATGTGTTGTTGATGACACACAAACTAGATAGATTGATAGTGAGTTCACATTGTCTAGCAATGTCCAGCAAACATAAAATGAAAGGCCGCAAAAGAAAACGTCCTCCTGGAATTTTGTCAAAATTGAACATTGTCAAAACAACTCCAAATTTTGCATGTAACTTTGTTTATGTGTGTTTAACATTGCCCGGTATTTCTTTTGCTGTTGTTTGGTCTCTTTCTCCATAAATTACGCATGCAAAAAAACACGGCTTTCGCTTGCAACGTCTTAATTGGATAAGGCATAAACAAAAGAAGCCTTTCATTTGTTGAAACAATGAAATCAGCGAAGGTTAACCGGTTAACCAGTTACGGCTGTTTTAAACCAAGCTCTAAGCCCTAGCCTAAACTTTAACTCTAACCCTAACTCCAAGGTTTAGGGTTAGCATTTCAGTTTAGGGTTAAAATTTGGGATTAGGGTTAGCATTTGAGCTATAAACCAAACGCTTAACCCTAGGCCCGCGGTTAGCCTTGAGTGCAGTTTGCTTGCGGTTAGCTTTCACTCCGGTTTGCTTGCGGTTAGCTTTCACTTCGGTTTGCTTGCGGTTAGCTTTCCATCCGGTGTGCTTTCAGTTAGCTGTTTTTTTTGTTTTTTCCTTGTTTGGCTCCACAACACTCGACTACTTTTGTGACACGACACGCGCTCTGTCGATCCGATTTAATGAACGCGAAGTAAACATGCATGGCGGTCGCCGTCGACGTTAAATTTAACGCTGGTTTTCTTACTACATCTTAGTTTTTCTTTCAGTAAAGCACTGTTTGCTCTCACTTCTCCAATCCTTGCATCATCGCATCACACACACTACAAAAAATCCCGCGAAATCAAGACAGGACTTCACGCACTTTTTGGTTTTCGGCTGCATTGATTGATCGATCGATTGATGAATATTTAATGAGGTACCGGGAATTTTGTCGACAGGAGAGGTCCTGCCCGCAACACTCCAACAATTTTGATAAGTCTAAAACCAGCTCGCTTATCGGCAACTTTGATGCCGCAGCATCCCAGCCAACACTGCAAAACTCGTACTGACAAAGTTCCCGACAAGAAACCTGCCTTAGACTTCCCGCCTGGATCAACCTGCCTTTGTCGGACAACTTTCACCTCCAGCGCCTAAAATAGCGCTATTGTGCAAACAAAGCGCAGAACAACCCTCAGTTCTTCGAGAGATGCTATTGACTTGCGAGTATCCAGACTTAATGATGTCCTTCAACCACCAGACGGTTGCACTCAAAGCATTTTATTCTCACAAGCAAATCGCCATCTTTTTTCCTTTTCTCACACGTCAGCTCAACCTCACAATGTGGTATCCAGTCCCTTTCTAACCCCCCCCCCCCCCCCCCCAAGGCAAATCAAAATGAAAACATGGCTGCGGCATTGCAATTTCTTGTAATGGCGCGTTTGAAGTTCTTCTCGCCTTCCCGTTACACTTACAAAACCCTACGAAGAAAGATGACCACGCATTGTGTTGAAAAACTCATACTACTGGCTGACTGTGAAGAATGAAAGCTGCAAGCACTTTATTTTCATTTCTGCATACGATAATTATCGACAGGAAAGCAAAGACACACGAAATGAGATACAGGTCAGTGTAAAGCACACATAAACAAACCTGCATGTGAAATTTGGAATGTTTTTGACAATGTTCAATTTTGCCAAAATTCGAGGGGGACGTTTTCTTTCGCGGCCCTTCAAATGACAGTCACTCTGTTACATAATTTTGCATTAAGTGCAAAATGTATTTTAAGAAAAAAATATAAAATTTATTATTAACATTTATATCACACAAATTTCATGTGAATAATAATGATCAAGTGCTTGTTATTAACAAATATGAAACAAATTAAACATGGCATCTTAAGAATCTCAGCTGGCAGGAGACATTTTAATGTTTAGAAGTAAAATAGAATACAGAAAATAATTTTTAAATTTGAATGAAAGTTACAACTTTCATAAATTTGAACTTACAATTATATTAATATTTCCAACTAAAGACTTCCCATTAATTTATGGAAAGCAAGGCTTTCTAATGACAGTTTGATTTGAAGAAAATCCCAATTGAAAGAATGTCCCACAGACATGGCTTAACTTGTTTTACTATTTTTTCCCCTTTCAAATGGCAGTGTGCATTGTTTGCTTCAAGGCTAACCGAGACAATAACATTATCAGTGGATAGCTCAGGTACTACATGGACTTCTCTGTTATAATTGTAGTACAGACAGCATGATAAACATGATTTTATATAATAATTAATTTTAAAAATTAATTAATTAATTCTATAATTTTAAAAACCATTTTTACTTAATAAATTATATGCGTATCTATGTTGAAGATCGCAACATGCAAAGTTTAGTTTGCCTTCTAGCCTGGGTGTAGTCACTTTAGGCTCCTCTACTAACTATAGTCTAATGGATTTTGTTCTTCACATGCCCAAAGTGAGAGTTTTTGGGGAAACTTTTTGAGGAAATTAATCACGCTTTTATTTTTATGTTATGAGAATTTTTTGGAAAGCTGGAAAACTGATTTTCTTCGCACCCTGAGTTGGTCAATTTTTTTAAGCTCTGCAAATAGATGATAAAGATGAAATTATGTTCATTTGTCATGAACGTTGGACAAAGAAAAACTCCGAGTCCCCAATGGGAGTCGAACCCATGGCCAGATGATCATCTTCATCGGTGCCTATGTTGTGGTTCAACTTTACCCTTGGTACATATGGGACAGCTGATTGGATTTAATCTGTACTAAAGGGTGTTAAATGAATTTAGTGATCACACTTTTGTTGTACTATTAATAAATGGTTATACAAAATGGTACATCCTTCCTATTTGTGTTGTGATGTAATCTTTTTACAGGTCATTTGTATGGTGTTGGATTAATTGTCCCTGATGGTGGCTGCGAAGCAAGCACACTCAACTTGGTTTGTGTCATTTTGTTTGTGTGTTGATCTAAAATTTCAGATGATAGAAAATAAATTCAAAATTTTGCTTGGGTGGGTGCAAGCACCGGAAGCATGAGCATCTAGGGGGGATCCGCGGGGTATATTTTCCCAGGAACTTTTGAAAACTCAAGTTGTTAAAGTCCACTTTTCTTGCATTCTGAGAGTCATTTTAATGCTCCCTCTCAGATTAAGCGAACCTTTGCGGTGCATCAATCAATCAATCAATCAATCAATCAATCAATCAATCAATCAATCAATCAATCAATCAATCAATCAATCGTGAGGGTGTGCGGACACACCCATCTCACCCCCTGCCTATGGCCCTGTCTTGCTATACTCAAAATTATTTTATACAGGAAGCATTGCCCAAAGTCCAAACTCTTACCCTTTTACAATTGACAGGAAATGTAACCCTTTCATTATACCTTCAATATAGAAAATCACACCCTTTTTCCCTTTTTTCTTTTTTGAACTTTTCACTTGAAAAAAAACCTGACAAACTTACAAGATACAAGTCCACCCAACACCCCTAACCAAAATAAATCAGCTGCTAGGTTCATTTGTACACCATACGTGTATTTCCCTACCCTTTTTTATACTCTAACTCATCAATAAAGCACCCCTGGGTGGAGCCTCTACATATAGTCCCCTGTAGGAAGTACCTCACCCCTCCCTTGGGAACTGTTACAGTCATGATGTACAACATCTACATTCAGTCATTTTTTGCCACTTTTAGAAGTTGTGTACTAGTTAGTTATTTGTAAAAGTCTGTCTAGATGGTAATGGCACAGTTTGGATCACCATTGAAATTTGTTGTAGTTGTTGTTGCCATTTAAATGCTACCTTAACAGCCAATGCAAATTGCAATTTTTTTTGTTAGGATGCAGCACCCCTGCCATCAAACTTCAACACATCAGTTGTAGTCATGCTTCAGGGAACTGGACAGCTGTAAGTACACTGTCCTAAATAACTGGAGTAAAACTTGGATCTGTCCTTTTTGCTAAAAAAAACCTGAGTTGATTGTAAAAAATCCTGTAATCTTTTCAGGTGATCAAACAAATAATTTAATTAGAGTCTTACATGTACATAAATGACCAAGTCCTGGGCAAACTCCTTTGATCATAGCGGCATGATTGTGCTGCAACAAAACTGCTGACAGGGTCAGCCCAGTTGTTTTTTAACACTTGCAAACAAATCATACATCCATGGCATGTGGTGCCATTTTTTCATATTTCCCTGAAATCAAGGAACAGTGAACTTAAAACTATCCACAATTACCTTTGGAATTGTCCCCGGCATGTTTTTTCCGACAACCTTTCTTGAAAAGTATAGCTCTAATATCATATCAAGTCTATCATTTCGAATGAAATATCAATATCCACAGTGAAGTCGAGGAGAATAATACACAATAATTATCATTATTATTAATTTTGTTGTTTACACCTGTACTCAGTGTTCCAGATTAGAGAGAGTCGCGGGTTAAAGTCCTGACAAGATCAGCTAACTGAACCAACAAGTTATTTAAAAAAAAAACAAAACTCTGACTAATGATTTGGTGGAAGCAGTGACAATATGACCCATTGGAATTCCTTGTTGACTCTGAGTTTATCTTAAAATCTTATCTTCAACCCTATGTACATGTACATGTACACCCTAGGTAATAATTATGTTCTGTTAGATTCTCTGTCATTTGACTGGCATACAATGTGGTTTTCATCCATTTGTCTGTTTGCTTTCTGCAGTCCCGACACACAGACATACATTCAGAGACTGGAGAAGGAGAAACGAGACAAGGCAGCAGGGCAGACACAGGACAACAGATCATTCTTGGCAAAATATGTAAGTATTTTTTTTTTGTGCAATTCATGTACCTCAACCCTATGCACTGTGTTACAGAGTGAATTCAGTAAGTTTCTTTTGCAAGACAACACTGGCAAAAAATGTTAAATGTGTGTGGTTTCATGCCAAGGTTTTGGCATTGGTTAATTATTTAACAGCTCACCAAGGTCGGCAAACGTAATTATCATTAACCAATTTTATTTATAACATACATTGTACAGTCAATTATTTACCTTCTATTCTTTGAATGGGAATCCAATTTGTCAAAGATATACTTTACACAAAACAATTTCCTCACAAATTACACACTATGAAAGTGATAAATGATCATCACAGTGAATTTCCAATTTAAGCAATTGGAACAAAGAAGCCTGAAAAAAATTCAGGGCTTCAAGATTTTTTTTTTTCAGGCTTCTTTATTCCAATTGCTTAAATTGGAAATTCACTGCGATGATCATTTATCACTTTCATATATATCCACAGTTCATATATGAATCATTTCATTATACATAACAAAATTACGCACTTATTTAATAATAATTTTAAAATCAGTAAAACTTGTCAGACATGCTGAATCACATGAAAAAGATTTCTCCTTCCCATGGCCGAAAATGAGACAGTATTTTGCTTAAAAGATGTTTTGTCAAAGCTCAAATTTGTTGTATACAGTGTACCATCAAATTCATTAAGCTAACAGTCAAAACTTCAGTTACACTGACACATGTTTCGTCATGCAACTGTTTCAAGTTCTCTGAAATTTTCATGCATGTTTCCGTACATTTTTACAGAAAATAATGAATTCAAAATAAATAAATTTCTATTTTTTTATGAAACAAATTTTGGAAATTATTGTCTGTTTCCATAGTCATGTTGTATATGTTGTGGTTCAATTTTGTCCTTGGTTCAAATTTTGTTTTCCTTTGTTTTTGGTTATGGTATTGTATGATAATGAGTTTAAAAGAAAGGAAAATAAAATTTGAACCATGCAAGGATAAAATTGAGCCATAACAAATACGTCTGTACATATTATGGACATGAATGTTGTAGTTCAAAATGCATTTCAGGTCAAAATGATTTCAAACTAGTTTATTTCATAGTTTTCTTTTTTTCCAGATTTATAGTTACCTAATTAGCTGTCCTAAAAGGTAGAAAAGTATAAATCAAACTAGTTTGAAATCATTTTGACCTGAAATTACAGCATCTCATACATGTTGTTTGGAAACTGATAATGTGCCGAGGATGGCTGACCTTTGTTGACTTGTTTATTTTCTTGCAGTGGATGTACATTGTACCTGTTGTTATTTTCATGATGCTAACATCGCAGCAACCAGACCAACAAGGAGAGGGCTCCAGTCAGTAAACCAGTGTTATGTGTATCTGAAGAGCAAGTGACTTGTCTTCATTGGTAGCTGAACTCTTTGTACATGTTGCCCTTATGTGTACAAGTTTCACATTTCTTATGAAAATCCCAGATTTCCAGTACATGCTGGTAGGTCTGGAAAGTTCTCTTTGGTCAACATTGGAATCAGCATGTCATTTGATTTAGCATCCAAGTTCCTTCTATTAATTGTGTGACTGTGTTTTCAAGAACATTTTTATTTGCCCACTTTCAACTCTTTGTGTTAGTAATAATTTTTATTTGCACGTGGCTATATATAAATGTGGTAAACATGCAATCAATATTAGGCTTCTGGTTGTTGAGTCATTTGTAATAGTTTGCAGATTTCTAGTCACTTTCAAGAATCTGCCGGAAATGAAAAGAAAGAAAATGAACTAATAAAACCCCACTTCCTCAGGCCTCTCTAGTCCTGAAAATGCCAGAGCACAAAATTGCAGTCCTAACTGTCCAGCAACTGAACAACCCTTAAAAATAGCACTGACCAGACATTGTCTTTACTGGAAATTATGTCGAGTGTTTCGCTAATTACGTTGAGACACGATATAATGTGCCAAGTGGACTTGGAAAATGCATTGAATATAATGAAAGTATGCTATTCGGGGGCTCTTTTCCAATATATCTTTAAGCGATGATGTCATCACTTAAAATTTCATCTGTTGCGCATGATCGACCGATCAGTAGAACTGAATAGGACTACTGAAACAAACTACAGGCTGGAATAAAAGTTATTAAAAGAATCAAATTGAACTCGACAAGAAAACACCTGCGCAGTTAGAAAGGACTACATGTAATTCAAAGTATTAACAAAAGGGGCAAATATTATATTTGACGAGTTCTTTGACGAGTTCTACACGTAGTAGATTTAGTAGACAGAAATCTTTGCATTCTTTTGAAACCGTGAAAGGGCTGGTGTAAACAATTTCAAGACAGTGTTTGACCTTGTAGTGTATGTCACATATAGATGTCACACTGTCTACAAGATAATGCAACTTTTGTTGAACAGTTATTCAACTCAGAAGTTGTCAGCCACTTTTAGTTACATTACGTTTTTGACAAATTTCCCACAAAATTATTTAAGACCCCCTTCTGAAGCGTTCTGTTTGTCACCTTGGCCGGGGTAAAGAGGTCTGTTTTGGTTGTATTGAGTTCACCTGTATATCATTCTGGATTTTTGTTATATCTTAGTAAATTACACAATAATTTATCTGGGTTACGCTTAAATAGAAAACACCAAGAGCCAATTTAGTTGTTGAGTTATTTAATGAATATTTCACTTTATTATGGGAACAAAAGTCAAGGCTATTTAATTCATGTGAAGAATTGTATCATTGATTGAGTGAAACTATATTGTCGCTTGGATGTTATGAATGTCAAAACCATCAACATAAAAAAGCTACTTTAAACTGTAACCTATAAGTAAAATAAAAGCAATACACTGCAGAAGATGCGTTAAACTCCCTTTATTTTCAATCTATACTTTCAAATAAACTTTCAACAGTAAAAGAATGTAATACGTGTAACTAGATGTTGATAAAAATGGAGATAAATATAATAATTGTTTATAAGACAGTATTGTAAACTTTGTAAATGAGAAAACAGAACCTGATGTTATCTTCTGCAGGACGATCAGTTGAGTTCAAGCCAAAAATGCGACTACCAGTGCTTTCAATAACACCCAGTACCTGCCAGAGCTCAAGCGGGTAATACCTATTGATTTTAAGTTGCATGCGTCATAATAATTGTTTATTTTGTTCCTTTTATGCATCATGCACTTCAACTAAAGAAAAAAAATGACAAAAAGCAAATTGTAAAGCAGTTGATAACTATCTATAAGACGTTGTGGGTCATTAAATAATTGTTGAAAGTTTGCCTAATAATTGACTCTATAATTTCATAAATAAGTTTACAAAGTCTTCAGGTGGTCCTGATCTGTTGAAATACAAATTCCACTGTTTATAAGCCATTCCGTAGCCTTGATGCAGTTATTGTCTTTGTTGTTACAACCCTCCAAGTTTATTTCTTTCCTTAGTGGACATTTGGCCACCGACTACTCAAGTTTGGTCGCCAGTGAAAACTTTTAGTCGCTAAATTAAGCTCTGCTTTCAATCATTCTTCTCAATTTTAGTCGCCAGGCTGGCGACTTTGGTTCCAATTAAGTCGCCAGCTCCAAAAATTTAGGCGCCATGGCGACTAAAATGGTCTTAACTTGGAGGGTTGTGTTACATTAATATTATTATATCTGTCAGGCTTCTGGGTCAAGGATACAACATATCTCACAGTGTATAGGCTTGTTCCCACAAAAATAAGTATTGAAACAATTAGATTCGCCTGCATGTTTCATATACCATACACCAAGTTGTAAAAATTACCTAAATAATTTGAAAAATAAAAATAAAAACTTAGCAGCTAGTTAAAAGTGAATATTAATACAGTAAAAACCTGTGTGTAAGAACCTAGTGGTTTAGAAAAACCTGTTAGCAGAAATGTCTATTTGAATACCCAAAATATAAGAACCTGTTTGGCCAAGCAAGATCAAGCAGGTTCATATTAATTTTATGTGGGTTACAGTTAAATTATGATCAACATTGAGATTGCAAATTTTATAATACAAGAAAATACTACATAGTAAACTGTTATTACAAATAAAAGTGTTAAGTATTAAGTATAATTATTTAATGACCAAACCCAAGTTTATTTATTTTTCTGGTAATCAACAGCTATATCTCCTACATAGAAATTAAGAAGCTATTTAAAAACTTACAAAGCCTAAATTGCTAATAACTAACCCGAAGTACAAGAACCTAGTTTGCCAGATTTCAAAAAATGTAGGTTCTTTCACTGTATGGGCTTTTAATGTTATTTTTATTACTAACAGTATATTACTTAGTCAAGTATGTTCTTAACCCAGAAGATAATTAAATAGAACTAATTGATAATTGATGTTCATGCATTCATCCTGTACGTTTGATATATATTTTTTCTTGCTGTGAAAGTGCTTCTGATAGTTTGATATCCATTTAGTTATCATAACTCAGAGCCAAGAACTCCTCCTTTCTTCTAAAGTACTCATTGAAGCGAGTTATTCCATATCTGAATGAACCAAAAAAAAAATACAAAAATTTATAAAAAAGTGTATTATTTTATGTCTGAAGGTATGACATCTTAATTTGTATAGTTATTGACATTACTTTTTTGCATGCATTATTGGTCAAAATAACAAGTGATTGATTATCCTTCGTCTTTTACATCGATATATCACCCTACTCAAATTATAAACCCCTCCCCCTCCCCTCCCCCTGACATAATTTCCACAGCTAGATCAGCGCATAGGCTTTTAACAGATAACACCTTCACTGTTATTATTAATAAATAGAATTAGAAGACACTGTCATTTAAGGAGGCTCGCAATGATTTCCAGCACTTTCCAGCTCTTAAACTTTGATGGGTCAGTACTACAAATCTTTATCAGTTGCTGCTACAATAATGATATCAAACAAATTCCCAATCATTGCTAAACAAGTTGTGGTTATCATGACGTTACTGGTTACTACTGACCTCAGAGTGGGCCTGTCATCAGCACTACACAATTCACTTACCCTAAGAAATCAAAGTCAATAGCTGAGAAATGTGCTTGAACCAGAGCCCACATGGACCAATAGAAATGAGCCGCCTGTATAAGAAAGACAGGATAAGAAAAAACAATGTGATTACTTTAAATTAATTTTTGAAAAAGTAGTGTTCATGTTTGTCTCTAAATCACATATTAGGGACATCAGGCAATTGTTAATTTGATTAGAGATCAGAGTAATTGCATGACCTTTGATGTCTGAAATTATAATAAATCAAAAACTTTCTGAATTCTTAAAATTAATATCACCCTTCCGAACAAAATGTGAGTTATCAGGAAAAGTTATTCAGTGATTCCCCCCCCCCCCCCCCATCCACCACCACCATGTCACAGAGGGTTATCTGGAGATTCTAGTTAAGGTTCATACTTTCCAACCCCCCCCCCCCCCCACCCCACCCCAGAATTGATCCTTTACAGCCCCAGAACCAAGGAACCACACATTGTATTTAAGATTTCAGAAAATGGCATAATTCTCTGGTGACAAAACTGTTCAAACCGAAACAATTTTAATATTTAGTACAATTAGGAACATGTCCAAAGAATATTCCATGATTTGACTAAAATATATTTTATGCATACATCATACAGGGCAGGTCTATGGGGGGTGCACCCCCACCCCCTGAGATGACCTGCAGCTTTCTAATACAAGCGGTATTCTGCCAAACAAGAAAAACACTATGTGCACCCCCTCTGAAGAAAAATCTTGGATTAGCCCCTGTCATATAATAGTCGAATTTACAAACTTACCAGTGCAAAATGGTTAGCTTGTACATACAACTTCTCTATTTCTGCATCAGATATTTTAGGATTAACTTCACCTTTGGAGCAGAACAAATAATAATATAATTATAGTCACTATCAGTGGTGTTTTTTTTGTGTGCATCTACCTGTAACCCTAAGTCTACAATTCACTTATCAATTTGGCAAAAAAATGTAATTAACACTATACATTGCAATAAATAAATAAATAAATATATGAATAAATAAATGGATTGATATTGGCCAAGTTTTTTTGCGTGTTTATGGACGGAGATGAAGTTCAGCTCTTCCCCCTTTGATGCCTGTTAATTAATGCATTATTATTCATGGGGCTAAAACAGGAACAATTATAATATTATTATCCTCCTATGCTGGCAACTCCACCGTTGAGGAAAGACTAGGGACCAACAAAATGGGGGTGAACAACAAAGACTAGGAATGAAAGCACATCCTACAGCTGTAGGCCTATGCTTGTTATCACATTTTATGAATTAGATGTCATTTTCCGTATATTCAGGTACTACAACATTAAGTACCCTCTGAATGTTTTTTTTTTTTGCTGCCATCAATCATGATGATGATCATTACATCCACTAGCCTTTACATTTTAGTACAAGTACCTCTCAACCTTGCAGCTTCTTCAAGATAAACAGCAATCCATTTTAACTGATGTTCCCTTTTGGGGTACAAACTGTAATTTACTTCATCCACACCTAATGAAAAAATACAGAAAATCTTGTCATGACTTCTTATAATCTGCAGAATCATTACAATTAAATAAATTATCTTTAAAGTAAATATTACTTCATTTTTTTTATTTTTAAATTAAAATGCTCTTGTTTATAAATAATACTATTTAACAACAACAACCTTAAAGCACCATATCCGGGCTGCAACAGTGTCTTGTAATCCAATTATTGGTAACTAAAGTGAGGTCGAATAACTCGAAGTGGTCACTTATCAAAGGTTAATTAAAAACAATTATAGAATTTAGTCATTGTTGCTTTCAAGAGGGGTCGCTTATGAGAGGGTGTCGACGAAAGTAATTGACAAGCAAACTTTTTCATTTTTTGGAAATGTTATCACATGATGGGAGGTGGACCCTTCCAAGATCTTGAGGGGTAGTCTGATCCTACAGGGACTTTCGGCCGTAATGTGTAATGGTTCCCAGCATTTTCCCGCCCTCAGTAACTACCACACTCAGTTGCTGCTACAGTTGTGGTATCAAATAAATGCCCAATCACTGGTGAACAAGTTGTAATGATATTCTTGACAAAAAAGGTTACCATAGCAACAGCATAACCTGTTAAAACACCCTTAATTTAAGCTTTTCAAAACTTAAAACTTATAACTCAAATGAGCATGGTGACCCCCATTGTTTAATTATTGTATTAACGATAAGCATGTAAAGATACGGCTTTTTGCAAAGTCACAAAAATCACCACAACTAATGTCAACCAAACATAAGGCATTTGTTTGATACTGTTATTGTAGCAACTTAGTACTGACTCATCAAAGTATAAGAGCTGAAAAATACTGGAAGCTGCTACCAGCCAACTTTACTCAGAGAAGCCACTATTGTAAACATAATTATAACTTTTTCTATACTTGTCCAAAATTTAAATTATTTTAAAAATGTTGCCATACCTGCATATTCACAGAAGTGGTTTCCAATGTCGTAAGGCAAGAAGTTCATACTGGCGTACTCATAATCAATAGTAAGAGCAATGTCTGAACAAAAAAAAACAACATTGTCTAAAATATTAGCATAGCAGCGCAGGAAAAAACCCAGGTCCAGTTGCCCAGGGCAAGTAATTTTAGGTTTGCTCAACTTGTGCAAGTGAAAATGGAAGTTTTGTGGCCTGGTGGACAAGTGAAATTGGTTATGCATGTTGTGTTCCAATTGGGCAAGTTGTTGCTAGCGAAAACTGAAATTTACTGGCTCATGGGCCATCGACTCTAGTGTCTGTAATGTGCATGCAGAAGCACCCCGTACATAAAAGGTAAGTCTGCATTCAAGCATTCAAGCCAAGTGCAGGCCAGAGCCTATCCCAGTTTCAGGAGCATGAAGCGACCAGGAGTATTGCTACTCCCCCCTGGATGGGATGCTAGTCCATCGCAGGGTTACCCCCAGCAGTAAATTCGCTGGTATCCATTTATACACCTGGGTAGAGAGAGACACTGTGAGAGTACACAACACAATGACCACACCCAGGGCTCCAACCTGGACCACTGTATTTGGAGCCCATTGTAACCATTAGGCCACTGTCCCTCCCACGCTATACATCGACCCTATACATAAGACCTACCTTTCTGTTTATTGTAGAGTATATTCTTACAGAGCATGTCATTATGGCAAAAGACCACTGGGCAGTTATGTTTTAACAAGACACTCTTTAGGTGCTCAATCTCTTCCTTTAGCTTAGCTTTGCTGGGTGCTTGCTTTTCAAACCTTGTGGGTGAAAAATTTATAATGGTACATTTAATTTCCTTCTACATTTGTAGTCTTTATAACAAATAATGGAAGTTTGCAAAATTCTTGGGAGGTGTTTCTATAATTAACAATTATTCCAGGAGCATGCATTGGATATGAGATGGTTTTGGCTTTATCCAACAAGCATGAGTGGAATAATTGTTTTATTAAACACACCCAAATAATCGCAACCCTGAATAGTTAGCTCCTGGGCTGTTCTTGCTGACACATATACTTACTATATTTGTTGGCCAATGGTATATGACCTCATATTGATATACCATGGCCTATAAACCAATCAAAACTGAGGAATTGCAATATAACAGGCTGTTTTTTTTAATAATATAACTAATAACAAGTTATTGGGGAAACTGCATTTTTGTATTGCCTGGTGCCTTAATCAAACTACTGTCACCCAAGTTTGCTCGTTGCTTGTAATAATATTTTTTTGGACAGGAAAAATCAACATAATTGTAAGTTTCAAGAACACATGCATAAAATAAATCATTTCAAATTCAAAACAGTGAGTGTGATCGGCATTCAACCTTTTTGGATTCACACAGTAATACATGTACATGTGCATAACCAAGTAATAATGCTATTTTTTTCTGGTTTATTAAATAAACGCGTACAGTGAATTCACCATGTTCAATATCTGATCAAGTACAACACCCCAGTGCATCACTCCTCCCCACCCCCTCTCCCACCAACAACCCTCCCACACGTACATGTCCTATTTTTTTAATAATAATAATTAAAATGATAGTTCACTAAGAACACTCAAGCCTTTGATTGGCGGGATAACAAGAGCAGGGAGTGAATTTATGAATATTGAAGAAATTTTTGCTGCTTGTAGATCATCCCTGCACCCCTCCCCACCCGCACCCCATCTCACCCTCTCCCCCACCGCTTTGATTATGTCTTACCTGTCGTTCTTTACCGGATCTTCGAATTTTTCCGGCAGCAGATTATGATACTTCATCATTCCATTGAACAACATCGGCTCTGCTTTATGCATTGAGTTCTCGTGGTTAATTTTAATCGCGTGCAAATGAGCCATATGCCGGGCACAAAGCAAAGAGATGTGCGAGTCTGCAATCGTATCGCAGTCGAGTACGTCCCCAGTCAGAAATCCGTAAGCAAGGCCATTTTCTAGTGTTCCATAAACTGGAGGTCCGTAGCCCTTGGAATGCAAAATCTGAAAGGTTTCCAGCTCTTTTTCCCGATCTATAAACAGCTCGGTTTTATTTCCGAAAACTCGAAAAAGGATCATTTCACCAGCTTCTAAACCAGGCATGTTGCAGCCAACGAGCATATTACTAATGCCTTCGTCAAACTGCTTAAATTTGACTTCATTGAGGTTCCATTCCGGTCTGATCTGCTTTAGGATTGGCTTGATGCTTTCTTCGATATTTTTCGGATCCAATCTGTGCTTGAAATGAGGGATTTCCATTTTAAAAGATACTAAGATACGACTACAAGATTCGAAAATTTCAGCACTAAATAAACTGGACAGCTGGACTCTGGACACTGTGGTTTTACCCTTTCGAATGAAGAGCCGCTGACCAACCATAGGCCTCCTCACGTGTACGAGGGAAATGTTCGGATGGAGTTCGGAAGACTTCTCGGACAATTTCGGATTCCGACTGGGAGTTCGAGTTATCCGAGTTCGAGTTACCGGGATTCTGCTGTCTAATTGTCAACAATAATATAAAAAGTAAAACTTACATATGGACCATAAAATAGTATCAAAAAGTTGAAAATAAACAATTTAATTTAATAACCACAGAATGAAGTGTTGATGAACATGACACGAATTTTAACTTCTTGTGATCGATCCACGGCAATTGTAGATCTTTTAAAAAGTATTATGCCCGGGATTATGGCAGCCAAGTTTTTAATTTTATACTGATGTTGTGAATTGCGAAGAGACCTAACGTATTTGAACATGCTTCTGGGCCGAAATAAAAAATAATCGATTCGAACAGAAGTCCATAACTAGAAGTCTACATCTGGTATTGGGGCGCGTGCTATGTCTTTCGCGTGTAGGCTATTTTTAGAAACTGATGTCTCGCGAGAAAATGACGTAACCCACTATTTCGACACGATTGGAGTTCTAAGTTGCGGTTTGGAAAGTGGCAGGTGAAATAAATCAAATCACATCAAAACACTTGACAGGCCATTCTCTTTAATTCTCACATTTCGACAGAAGTAGTATCGTAGATAGTGATTTCAAACGTCTGTTCAGTGGCATTTGAAGGCGAGTGAAAAAGCAACCCGTCGCCGGGTTTCCGTAGACAAACTCACAAAACAAACAGGTCAACTTTTTATAATTTACGAGAGAATTTATGAACAGAAGTTCCCCAAACTTTTAGTAGTTAAGTGTGTCTTTATTTTGTACAGCATATCCTCGTGTTAAAATACTGAACAACATACACAACACAATAGCTACACACTGCGAAGTGCCCGAGAAGCACAACTTGAATTAAACTTTTGACGGATGTGAATGAAATCATCATTGTTCGATGAATTAAACTCGTATTTCTATTCGTATTAAAACAAGTACATTACCTTAGTCAGTCTTTTGTTTTCATGCCGTCCTTATAATTCCAAAAACATGCGAAACTCGCCAAACTTGTCGTTTTCTCTGAATGTTGTTCTCAAACGAATCAAACTTCATTCTGTTCATTCCGCGCTCGATGTTGAGCGCTTCAGGGACCACGGTTTTGTTTTTCAAAATAGCAACGAACCTGTACCAAAATGCACTTGCTCTCTTAATGCCTGTCTTCATCTTGAGAGTACCATTAATCTTTAGTGTCTTCGCATTTTGAATTTGACTCGGAATTAGTCTATCTTGCCCGCTGCCATTTCGTATTCTGACTCCAAAACACTGAGGTCCTCTCGCTTATTTGGATGCTCCGAATTTTTACAACTTCGATGCTATCGTCATCGATGAAAGATGGCCTGATGATTCTTGTCCGGACGGTTTAATCCTCACAAAACGGAAATTATGATGACCAACAAACAGAAATTTCGTAATGCCGTTCGCTCGAGTTCACTCGTCCTCTGCAGTTCTGCTTTTCTTCAAAAATTTGTTCAACCAATCAAAGGCGCGAATTAAAAAATACTTCAATGTGATTGGCTACTTGTTCGCGGCAAAGCTGTTCTAAAAATAGCCTACACGCGAGGAACGCGAGGTACACGCGAAAGACATATCTCAAAGCCTATTACCAGAGATGTAGACTTCTAGTTATGGACTTCTGATTCGAACATAGAATGGGAGCGTTGCTACCCTGCGAGCAGTCTTCCTCGATCTTCCAAGATTAGTCTTCTTCCTCTTCCCGACTAATCTAGGAAGATCGAAGAAGACCCTGCTCGCAGGGTAGAGCGTTGCGTGTCATCCCAAAAAACGGCTGCGAAGGAGACTAGGACTAATTCGCCCAAGAAACGATAAAACACCGCTGAGTTTGTGGCCTACAGTATAAACCGATCAGGCACAACAACTTGTATCTTTTAGGGGGTCGAAAACAACCTGAGCCACTCAGATTTTTTGGAGTCCCCCTCCGGTGGGGGAGCCCATCCAGGGGGAGTAGAAATACTCCTAGTCACTTCATGCTAAGGAAACCAGGATAAGCTCTGGCCTGATGGCCACTAGGCTCGTATGCAGACTTTACCTATCTACCCTGGGGATGGGGGAGTTGGTCTCATTTAGGGTGTTATATTTTCGGGACAGACATGTGGCGGGAACCTGGGAGTACACGGGGCGGGAACTCTACGTGACACAGGGAGAAGGGAGGACGAGAAGCGGCGGAATTACCAACCTCGTTCCCAGGGTCTCTCTCTCCCCGCCCCAAGAGCGAAAGTGGTGAGAACCGTAAGAAATCGGAAACATTTCGCCACATAACGTAATAGTTTGAAATAGAAAAAGAACCAGGGAGGGCAGGGAAGCCACTAATCCTGGAAAATTTAAAACGGAGTCTTTGCCCGGAAAAGGGATGAAATGTTTTCCGTCCACACTATCGTTTTCGTATCGTTTCCAATATTTTCATCGTCCACACAAATCCGGATAAATTTGAAAAGTCTGAAAACGAAACGCGGCATCGGTCCTAGATGAATGGCAGAGCATGCGTACATTATTACTAAAGCCCTCACTAAATTCAAATAGGGGAATTTAATGTTTTTTTGTCGATGCCGCAGAATGCAGAATTAAATGATTTCACGTTGCTCGGAGAACGGCGAAAGAAATGTACCGAGATTTATAACTCACGTGTGGAGCAATTCATCCGCCATTTTAAATTAATGGTCACATCGCCATTTGACGTCAGCGTTTTCGAAAAGCTCCATTTTCGGTGACCGAAAACGCGGTTATTGTGTGGACGGTTGGCAAAACCGGGGAAAAAAAATGCGTTTTCAAATTTATCCGGATTAGTGTGGACGGGGCCTAAGGGACGGGTGGAAACCGGAAGTAATAGTTACAGGACGGGGATATTCAGATTACCCTTCACCTCCTTCCCCGCTCCAAGTATCTATCAATAATTCCTGCAATACGACCCGTGCTAGTTCTGCACGTGGTCGTGTTCTACCTGGGTAGATTGCCACGGCTCAGAAGAAGAGAGGCGATCGCGGCAATGCACTGAAGGTCAACTGGCCTGTGAGAAACGAAATTTTAGTGTAAGTTGCATGCGCAATTAGCACTTGGCATAATATGCGAAAGAATTCCTTCCAACATAATGTGTTTTTGGAAGCGAGTCGTGCGTTCCATTATTGTGCGTGCGGAAGCGAAACGTTCAGCTTCCGTTGCTAATGGCGAGAGGAAGCGAAACGTCTCGCTTCCACGCCCACAATATATGTATTGTTGTTTGGGTGAAAGAAGCGGAACGTTTCGCGTCCAACAACCAATGGAGGAAGGAAGCGAAACGTCTCGCTTCCAATAACCAATGGGGGAAGGAAGCGAAACGTCTCGCTTCCACGCCCACAATATATGTATTGTTGTTTGGGTGAAAGAAGCGAAACGTCTCGCTTCCAACAACCAATAGAGGAAGGAAGCGAAACGTTTCGCTTCCAACAACCAATGGGGGAAGGAAGCGAAACGTCTCGCTTCCACGCCCACAATATATGTGTTGTTGTTTGGGTGAAAGAAGCGGAACGTTTCGCGTCCAACAACCAATGGAGGAAGGAAGCGAAACGTCTCGCTTCCACGCCCACAATATATGTATTGTTGTTTGGGTGAAAGAAGTGAAACGTTTCGCTTCCAACAACCAATGGGGGAAGGAAGCGAACGTCTCCCTTCCACGCCCACGCCCCTTTGTTTGGGTGAAAGAAGCGAAACGTTTCGCTTCCAACAACCAATGGAGGAAGGAAGCGAAACGTCTCGCTTCCAACAACCAATCGGGGTAAGAAGCGAAACGTCTCGCTTCCAACAACCAATGGGGGAAGGAAGCGAAACGTTTCGCTTCCAACAACCAATGGAGGAAGGAAGCGAAACGTCTCGCTTCCAACAACCAATGGGGGTAAGAAGCGAAACGTCTCACTTCCAACAACCAATGGGGGAAGGAAGCGAAACGTCTCGCTTCCAACAACCAATGGGGGTAAGAAGCGAAACGTCTCGCTTCCAACAACCAATGGGGGAAGGAAGCAAAGCATCTCGCTTCCAACAACCAATGGGGGATAAGAAGCGAAACGTCTCGCTCTTAACAGTCACTTCAGCAACTTTTTTCGTCAAGGCACAACATTTTTCGAAGTAACAAAGTCAATGTTAATTTATTAAACGTGTTCCATCGTTGTGTTGCTAATTAACTTTATAGTATTTCTTCATTTGACTGGTTAGACTTTGTGAGCATTCCTGTCTATCTCAAATACCTTAAACCTTCTCTTGTACATGTATCCAATTCTACTTGTGGAACAGTGACCTAGAGAATATTGATATTCCTTTTTTCAAAATCAGAATCATGGGAATGGTAACTTAACGCGTGTCTTTGAGTCGATGAACTCGTACAAATAAATGATAGCTGTCAACTTCAACGTTTTAGCTTAAAACATTACAAAAATTTACTATCCTTGCCGATTCTACTTGTGCAACAGTAACGTAAAGAATATTAATATCCCAGTTTCCAAAATCAGAATCATGGGAATGGCAACTTAACGCGTGTCCCTTGTCTAAATTTAGAGGCTCGATCAACTCGTTCAAATGAATGATATAGCTGTTAGCTTAGAACTTTACAAAAGCTTTATATCATTGGCTGGAATTTTTTTCGCATATATGTATTCTTCTTCATTGATCAGAAAGCGCAAAAGATATCCTAGTCTTTTCTGGTAGGAATCGATTCTTGCGTCGAACCAGCCAAGAGCAACTTTGTCTTCCCCCACGCACTCTACGGAGACCAGCCTACCAAGAAGCTCAGGTTTTCTCTTCTTGCCACTGCTTTCCTGCTGATTAGAAATAGGTCTTTTGTCACCTGCCCGTTCTTGCCTACTTTCTGTTACGTCAGTGTCGGGAGGGCCACTGCTGTCCGACTTTTTCGACAACCTCTGCCTCCTCCATGTTACTTTGGCCATTGCTCTCCGTGCCATAGCTTCCTGCGTATTTGATCGATGGTGAATAGTGATGTCATGTTCAGCTGCCACGTGCTTTTGAGTAGCCAGCCTATCCATTCGATACTGATGCTCCAGTTGCGTTATAAGGTTTGCGGACCCTTTTTGAGATGAACAAAATCGTTAGTTTCTAAAGACATGTCCCTACTTTGTCGGCAGGCAAACAAATCACTTGTTCATGATCATCTAGAAGCTGATCAAGCTAAATTAATTAATGAAGCGCTGTATTGAAGAAATTTCAAGAGCGACATTTCGTTTGTCTGAGCAAAACAAAAGAAAAGCTGGCTGGGTGTTTTAAAATGCTGGGGTATGGACTTTTAAGACACTTACTCCCTTTGAGGATGGTACACTCAAACTGTTTTTCGACTCTACTGCGTTCGTTGTAAATGGTGTAGTGTCCCACACAGTTGCACTCAAATTTTGTGTACAGCAAGTTCGGTATACTGTAGGGGAAATTTACGACGAAACTGCTACGAAACTCAAATCGGCATTCCGGCCCGCATAAATTCCTTGAAACACGAATTCTTCAAAACCACAAAGTAGAAGTCCTCGCCGATAATTTATGGCACTAATCGGTTGGATCATATACATCGTTCAAAATCATCTTGTATTTATGGTACAGACTTCACAAGGCTGATGATTTTAAGTTGATGTGACTAATCGTTTGTCGCTTACTCTGTAAAACTATTTTCATGAGCCTGTGCCTGACTTTTAATTTGTAAATATGCAATGTGCTTGGCCAGTCGATCAGCGTATGAGCTTGACTTGTTTAGCTTCAATGTACTGGTAATTGTCGTCCGATAAATATTGTCTTGTTTACAACAAGATAACAGTAGGTTTCAATCACCCGAGGCCATGCATTCAAGCAGGTAAAAATATAACCTTACTCAATTGATTTAACATATCGAAACATAACAAGAGACGTGTAAGGACATGTAAGAAAAACCGCCACGAAGCTCGGCTACGATCAAAAGGGCCTTTCCTGGTTCTTCACAACATTTCAACAGGAATCTTGCCTGGATTTAAGACGTCTCTGGCCAGTACAGCGGTTCAACATTTACGCGTACACGAACAGTTCTCAGCAAAATGAGTCGTTGTGCGCAAGCTGCGGGACTCGCCGATCAACAAAAACAAAGCACGTGCGATCTCTAGTTTCCAGCTTTCTGCTGAGCCACAGCCACGCTTTCGGCGCGAATTTCAGTTTGAAACCATAGGGCCCCCACCTTGTCTTGCAATATTCCTCATACAGCTTAATTTCACTGTTGACATCACATCAACATAGCTCGCTTAAGAGCGAAATGTCTTGCTTACTTTCTCCCCCCCCCCCCCCCCCCCCCCAATTGGTTGTTGGAAGCGATAGGTCTCGCTTCTTTCACCCAAATAACCATCTGTATATTGTGGGCATGGAAGCGAGACGTTTCGCTTCCTATCCCTCATTGGTTGTTGGAAGCGGGACGTTTCGCTTCTTTCACCCAAACAACAATATATATATTGTGGGCGTGGAAGCGAGACGTTTCGCTTCCTTCCCCCATTGGTTGGTGGAAGCGAAATGTTTCACTTCTTTCACCCAAACAATAATATATATATTGTGGGCGTGGAGGCGAGACGTTTCGCTTCCTTCCCCCATTGGTTGTTGGAAGCGAGACGTTTCGCTTCTTACCCCCATTGGTTGTTGGAAGCGAGACGTTTCGCTTCCTTCCCCCATTAGTTGTTGGAAGCGAAACGTTTCGCTTCTTTCACCCAAACAACAATACATATATTGTGCGCGTGGAAGCGAGACGTTTCGCTTCCTTCCCCCATTGGTTGGTGGAAGCGAAACGTTTCACTTCTTTCACCCAAACAATAATATATATATTGTGGGCGTGGAATCGAGACGTTTCGCTTCCTTCCCCCATTGGTTGTTGGAAGCGAGACGTTTCGCTTCTTACCCCCATTGGTTGTTGGAAGCGAGACGTTTCGCTTCCTTTCCCCATTAGTTGTTGGAAACGAAACGTTTCGCTTCTTTCACCCAAACAACAATACATATATTGTGGGCGTGGAAGCGAGACGTTTCGCTTCCTTCCCCCATTAGTTGTTGGAAGCGAAACGTTTCGCTTCTTTCACCCAAACAACAATACATATATTGTGGGCGTGGAAGCGAGACGTTTCACTTCCTTCCCCCATTGGTTGTTGGAAGCGAGACGTTTCGCTTCTTACCCCCATTGGTTGTTGGAAGCGAAACGTTTCGCTTCTTTCACCCAAACAACAATACATATATTGCGGGCGTGGAAGCGAGACGTTTCGCTTCCTTCCCCCATTGAATGGTGGAAGCGAAACGTTTCGCTTCTTTCACCCAAACAGCAATATATATATATTGTGGACGTGGAAGCGAGACGTTTCGCTTCCTTCCCCCATTGGTTGTTGGAAGCGAAACGTTTCGCTTCTTTCACCCAAACAGCAATATATATATTGTGGGCGTGGAAGCGAGACGTTTCGCTTCCACCCGCCATTAGCAGTGGAAGCTGAACGTTTCGCTTCCGCGCGCACAATAATGGAACGCACGACTCGCTTCTAAAAACACATTATGTTCGAAGGAATTTTTTCGCATATTATGCTAAATACTGCTTTCCCAAGTTGCATAACTATATAGCTAGCTCCACTTATGAGACACGTCATATTGCAGATCAACGTGTTATATGGAAATTTTAAAACAAAGAGTTTATATATAAATTGAAGGAAGACTCAGAAGTTGTACAAAGAAGTAATAACCCGTAAATTAACAAGGATAGCTACGAATGAGGGAAATTAAAGTGGAACGAACGCCAAACTTGAACGGATGTAGCTTTTCTGAATCATCACCAACCTTTATTGAGTCACGTGATCTGCTGTTTGTCAGACATCTCAAGCCACCTGCCACTTTGAACGCGAGGGGGCTTCGGAGCAATGTTGTGGTGACATGAATTCACTGTCACTTAGTTTCAAGATATTAACGTCCTAAAGAACATTGAGCATAACTAATCATTTGTTCCAAACGGAGTTTCATCATAAAGTGAAGAACGTGGGTAGGATTGGTAGGTGTTCTGTTCTAAGTCGCCGACATAACGTGGATCTGAAAACCACAAATACCAGACATACATACATACTTTATTTGATGAGTAGGTTGAGCAAAAGGCAGCCAAAGTGCTGATGTGGACCTACTGTCCTAAAAATTAAGAATTACATTTATAAAAGTTACATTTATAAATTTCGAACTAGTATATACAAATAAGTCAGAATTAACTAATACTGACTAAGAAAAGAAATTTACGTACATCATCAAATAATAAATTTAAAATTTAAAAATATATAAAATCATCCTTTTTGTTAGCGACTACTGTTGCCCCCTTGCCAAATGAGAAATTGTCTTTCAAAAAGGTCTTTCAAAAGCCTTGTTACCATCCTCCGGTCCCTCACCCCTCGCAATTTATTTTCTCTTGCACGCAACACACCCTACACCCTCTTGCGCCCCCGCTGGGGACGAAGTTCTCAGTGAAAAGATATAATATTGTCATGGGATGTTTGCATGCTTTGCTCGGCCGCCATCCAAAGCCGAAATCATCTTTGTGAAGGGAAGAAATGGTAAAATAATCTTCCTCCTCGTCAAACAAGAAGTTGCTATAGCAACTTAAAACCGCGCTTATATTTTTTGCTAATGCACAGCTTTCTTCCTCAAAAGTCAGGTCGAAATTTAATCTGTTTGCACTATGAGTAAAGGAATACCAAAGTAGTCACGCGAGTCACACAATCCATTGTTGCACCATCGTCCATAGCCGTTGTGAAATTTATGATGACGTAATGGTCTTAATCTGGAACTTCGCTGAAGACATGAATGGGCATGAATTAAACAAAAAGAAAACTAGCATTCCACTACTTGGATGCTAGTAATAACTGTTATTTTCTTTAGGTAAAAGTCACGATTAAATGTAATTGGTTTGTGCCGTGAGTGAGAGCCCGCAGGAAGGTAATCACACGATTCTAACATTTCAAGCATTACAATGTTCACGGCTATATTTAGAAGGGCGGTGTACGGCGGTAATTTCCCTACCAATGATGTAATCCTCGCAAGTGCTTACCTTGGGGGTTTTCCCTTCTAATGACGTAACCCCTGCACGTTCGGACACGCTCAATTGTTTACTTAAGCAAATATTTCATTTCCTTTCAAATCTTTGAACTCACTTCGGTGAAATAGCCAAAGAATTCACTTCGATTGCCTAAACCCACAAGAAATACTCGCAGAAGAGGAAACAAATTAAATTAATGGCCGTCGCTTCTGCCGACATAAACATGCAAATAAAACACAATGTTATTTGTCACGTAACGAAAGTGAAACCTGCAACATCAGCACATTCCATGGCTGACGTAATACCTTTTTTCAGTGTATTCAACATTCGCTTTGAATCCAACGCTTCGATAAAACCAAAAGAAAATATACTTTATACACAATAAAGAAAACAATATCCGCAACATTTTCGGTACATTCATGTTTCAACAGCTTTTGGCGAATAAACATCATAGGTTGCGTGATTTCAAAGCCCCAAACACGATTTGGCCGAGTGGAGGTTCGGGTCTGGTCACCGACAAAAAAAAAAATAACAAGAAGTTGCTATAGCAACTTAAAACCGCGCTTATATTTTTCTGCTAATGCACAGCTTTCTTCCTCAAAAGTCATGGCGAAATTTAATGTTCACGGCTATATTTAGAAGGGCGGTGTACGGCGGTAATTTCCCTACCAATGATGTAATCCTTGCAAGTGCTTACCTTGGGGGTTTTCCCTTGTAATGACGTAACCCCTGCACGTTCGGACTCGCTCAATTGTTTACTTAAGCAAATATTTCATTTCCTTTCAAATCTTTGAACTCACTTCGATGAAATAGCCAAAGAATTCACTTCGATTGCCTAAACCCACAAGAAATACTCGCAGAAGAGGAAACAAATTAAATTAATGGCCGTCGCTTCTGCAGACATAAACATGCAAATGAAACACAATGTTATTTGTCACGTAACGAAAGTGAAACCTGCAACATCAGCGCATTCCATGGCTGACGTAATACCTTTTTCAGTGTATTCAACATTCGCTTTGAATCGAACGCTTCAATAAAACCAAAAGAAAATATGCTGTATACACAATAAAGAAAACAATATCCGCAACATTTTCCGTACATTCATGTTTCAACAGCTTTTGGCGAATAAACATCACAGGTTGCGTGATTCAGTCCCGAGCACGATTTGGCCGAGTGGAGGTTTGCGTCTAGTCACCGACAAAAAAAAAAATAACAAGAAGTTGCTATAGCAACTTAAAACCGCGCTTATATTTTTTTGCTAATGCACAGCTTTCTTCCTCAAAAGTCAGGGCGAAATTTAATGTTCACGGCTATATTTAGAAGGGCGGTGTACGGCGGTAATTTCCCTACCAATGATGTAATCCTTGCAAGTGCTTACCTTGGGGGTTTTCCCTTCTAATGACGTAACCCCTGCACGTTCGGACTCGCTCAATTGTTTACTTTAGCAAATATTTCATTTCCTTTCAAATCTTTGAACTCACTTCGATGAAATAGCCAAAGAATTCACTTCGATTGCCTAAACCCACAAGAAATACTCGCAGAAGAGGAAACAAATTAAATTAATGGCCGTCGCTTTTGCAGACATAAACATGCAAATGAAACACAATGTTATTTGTCACGTAACGAAAGTGAAACCTGCAACATCAGCGCATTCCATCGCTGACGTAATACCTTTTTCAGTGTATTCAACATTCGCTTTGAATCGAACGCTTCAATAAAACCAAAAGAAAATATGCTGTATACACAATAAAGAAAACAATATCCGCAACATTTTCCGTACATTCATGTTTCAACAGCTTTTGGCGAATAAACATCACAGGTTGCGTGATTCAGTCCCGAGCACGATTTGGCCGAGTGGAGGTTTGCGTCTGGTCACCGACAAAAAAAAAAATAATAATAAATCCCGTGTAAAACAAGAACCGCGCTCGGCCCATGGCCGCGCGGTTAATAATAAATCCCGTGTAAAACAAGAACCGCGCTCGGCCCATGGCCGCGCGGTTAACAAGAAGTTGCTATAGCAACTTAAAACCGCGCTTATATTTTTGGCTAACAAGAAGTTGCTATAGCAACTTAAAACCGCGCTTATATTTTTGGCTAATTAACAGCTTTCTTTCTCGAAAGTCACGGTTAAATTTAATCTGTTTGCATTTGAGTAAAGGACAAGCAAAGTAGTCACGTTAGTCACACAATCCGAGGCTTACGTTGTCCTCGGCTATCTTTAGCTTGGGGGTTTTTCCCTTCTAATGACGTAACCCCTGCACGTTCGGGCACGCTCAATTGTTTACTTAAGCAAATATTTCATTTCCTTTCAAATATTTGAAAACTCACTTCAAGGAAATAGCCAAAGAATTCACTTGGATTGCCTAAACCCACAGGAAATACTCGCAGAAGAGGAAACAAATTAAATTAATGACCGTCGCTTCTGCCGACATAAACATGCAAATGAAACACAATGTTATTTGTCACGTAACGAAAGTGAAACCTGCAACATCAGCGCATTCCATGGCTGACGTAATACCTTTTTCAGTGTATTCAACATTGGCTTTGAATCGAACGCTTCGATAAAACCAAAAGAAAATATACTTTATATACAATAAAGAAAACAATATCCGTAACAGTTTCCGTACATTTATGTTTCATCAGCTTTTGGCGAGTAAACATCACAGGTTGGGCGATTTCAAGTCGCGATCACGATTTGGCCGAGTGGAGGTTTGGGTCTGGTCACCGGCAAAAAAAATACAAAAAAAAAAAAAAAAATAATAATAATAAATCCCGTGCAAAGCAAGAACCGCGCTCGGCCCATGGCCGCGCGGTTAATAAACAGCTTTCTTTCTCAAAAGTCAGGGCGAAATTTAATCTGTTTGCACTATGAGTAAAAGAATACCAAAGTAATCACGTTAGTCACACAATCCGAAGTTTACGGTGTCCCCGGTTATCTTTAGCTTGGGGGTTTTTCCCTTCTAATGGCGTAACCCCTGCACGTTCGGACACGCTCAATTGTTTACTTAAGCAAATATTTCATTTCCTTTCAAATCCTTGAACTCACTTCGATGAAATAGCCAAAGAATTCACTTCGATTGCCTAAACCCACAAGAAATACTCGCAGAAGAGGAAACAAATTAAATTAATGACCGTCGCTTCTGCCGACATAAACATGCAAATAAAACACAATGTTATTTGTCACCTAACGAAAGTGAAACCTGCAACATCAGCACATTCCATGGCTGACGTAATACCTTTTCAGTGTATTCAACATTCGCTTTGAATCCAACGCTTCGATAAAACCAAAAGAAAATATACTTTATACACAATAAAGAAAACAATATCCGCAACATTTTCCGTACATTAATGTTTCAACAGCTTTTGGCGAATAAACATCATAGGTTGCGTGATTCAGTCCCGATCACGATTTGGCCGAGTGGAGGTTTGCGTCTGGTCACCGACAAAAAAAAACAAGAAGTTGCTATAGCAACTTAAAACCGCGCTTATATTTTTGGCTAATTAACAGCTTTCTTTCTCAAAAGTCACGGTTAAATTTAATCTGTTTGCATTATGAGTAAAGGACTAGCAAAGTAGTCACGTTAGTCACACAATCCGAGGGTTACGTTGTCCCCGGATAGCTTCAGTTAGCTTGGGGGTTTTTCCCTTCTAATGACGTAACCCCTGCACGTTCGGGCACGCTCAATTGTTTACTTAAGCAAATTTTTTTTTTCCTTTCAAATATTTGAACTCACTTCAAGGAAATAGCCAAAGAATTCACTTCGATTGCCTAAACCCACAAGAAATACTCGCAGAAGAGGAAACAAATTAAATTAATGACCGTCGCTTCTGCCGACATAAACATGCAAATGAAACACAATGTTATTTGTCACCTAACGAAAGTGAAACCTGCAACATCAGCGCATTCCATGGCTGACGTAATACCTTTTTCAGTGTATTCAACATTCTCTTTGAATCCAACGCTTCGATAAAACCAAAAGAAAATATACTTTATACACAATAAAGAAAACAATATCCGCAACATTTTCCGTACATTCATGTTTCAACAGCTTTTGGCGAATAAACATCACAGGTTGCGTGATTCAGTCCCGATCACGATTTGGCCGAGTGGAGGTTTGCGTCTGGTCACCGACATAAAAAAAAATAATAATAAATCCCGTGTAAAACAAGAACCGCGCTCGGCCCATGGCCGCGCGGTTAAAAAAATAATAAATCCCGTGTAAAACAAGAACCGCGCTCGGCCCATGGCCGCGCGGTTAATAAACCAATTCTGAATAGGCAAAGTTTCTACCCCATTTCAACACCCACGGATGTGGTTTTATTTTTTGTGCAGTTCTTCAACGGTACAAGCGTTGTCGCCTTGTCTTTGTTATGACTAGATACATCGCACTTTTTCTTGGAACCTCTATACGAGTATTTAAACGAAGTCAAGGCGATCGCAATATGATCTGATTCGAAGTGAAATTTGAGACAGGAAATTCGAGACGAATACCGCTGATGCCACAATTCGGACTGTCACGCAATCAACTATTGTCGATGTTTCATCGTAAAACGACAGAAACGACAGCACCAAAAACCACTTATGCCGCTAGTTTCGACCGGATGGAAATGACTTTGCGATAGGAAAATATTTTTTTTATATGTGAGCAAAAGTAGGGGACCGCATACTAAAATAAGCCGGTTCTCTCGACGGTAACCTGAAATCATGCCCTCCCTCCCTGCGACTAGAAAAAAAAACGCCTGATCGCAGGTTACTCGACGGTGGATTTTTGATGTGACGCTACCAACGTGTTTTGATAACATCAGTTCAGCATCACAACTGTGGCTGTGGAAATACCACAGAATGTAGTTTACACACCAAGTGGACTTCGCCAAACTCCCTTTTAGGAATAGTAACTGCAGAATACCCCGCCACATCGAGTCCCTTACTGAAAAGAGCTGGCTACGCGGTACGCGGTAGGGGAAAAGAATTAAAATCAAGATGGCTAGGTATCGTAAGTAGCTGGCTACGCGGTACGCGGTACGCGGAAAGAATTAAATTCAAGATGGCGAGGTATCTTAAGAAGCTGGCTACGCGGTACGCGGTACGCAGAAAGGATTAAATTCAAGATGGCGAGGTTTCTTTACTAGCTGGCTACGCGGTACGCGGTACGCGGTACGCGGTACGCAGAGAGTAATGAATGCAAGACTGGAAGTTATCTTAGTCGCTGGCTCATGGATTAAAGAACGAGGTATATTCATGTGTGGCGCGCTTGTTTCGGCTCAAGGATGCGTGATTTTCGGTATTTCTTTTTGTTTCACGTTTTTAGAACGAGAAATTTTATAGAGCTTTTTCTCACCGCGTACCGCGTAGCCAGCACATAACATTGCTTGAACTTGAATTAATTAGTTTCTGCGTACCGCGTAGCCAGCTACGTGGAAGTTAGTTCGAGTGGCAGGGTATTCTGCAGTTAAGCCAGGAATGACTTCTTAATTCTACGATGCTTGCTTGTGGGAAAGCCCAGCAGTCACCTTGGTTCGGCACGACCAACGGGCCGGTATGAATTTGTATTCGTTTCAATATACCCGGCATAGTCAATCGAACGTTCGAAAATCGAACTGGATCGTGGATTGAGTTCGATTGAGTTCGGCAATCGAACGAAATCGAACACCAGACTTTCAGTGAGTTCGATTTCCGAACAAATCGAATTCAATCGAAAAAATCGAACTCAATCGAACTCAATCCATCTGATTGTGTTCGATTGGGTTCGGAAACCGAACTCAATCGAACACAATTAAATGGATTGCGTTCGATTGGCTCTGGTAAACCTATACAAAGCAAGCCCAAAGCAAGCCCATCAAAACAGGTTTTTCTTGCGCGTTTTTACAATTTATTCTTATAACAGAAACCCCATTTATAAACTGTCCACGGCATTTAAGAGAACAGAACACGTTGAAGGTGACCTAATCCATGCTCGTTTGCAATTCGGAATGCACGGCCTGTCTCGCCTATTTTTTTTAAAACCTTAAAAGCTTCGCCATCCTTGACGTCAAAGCGGCAGTTCTGGTAGCCTTTTACTACACATTTAAAGCTTACAATCCACAGCGCATCTGGAGCCATTTCTGCGGAATTTCTTCGTTTACGAAAAACACGTGCGCTACACTCCGGGTTGAAGTAACTCGAGCTTCCAAGATCTGGTTATGGATTTTCAACCCCGGGGGGGGGGGGGGGGGGGGGGGGTACTCCCATATATGGGCTATATAGGTATGTGCCGCGGGATAGGGTATGGTTTTTGAGGTTCTCGGTCCTTAAATAGGGTATCATTTTTGTTCCTTTTGGCATTGTGTTCCCGGTGTTATCCTTAGATAGGGTACCTAAATTCTATCAGCTAAAATAAATGCCAACTATCCGTTCAACTAGTAGCAAAGCGATTTTGTAAAGATTTGTGTTTTGCCTTGTGCGGTTAGCCGTTATTTGGATCGTCACCCATCGCTTCTCTTCTCCTTGAATAGGGTGTCATTTTTCGGGTTTGAGCCTTAAAAAGGGTATCAATTTTCGTTTTCTTTATCCTTAAATAGGGTCAGGGTTTAAGAACCTTCGCGGCACACCCCTATCCGAAATTTATGGGAGTACCCCCCCCCCCCCCCCCCCCCCCGGGTTTTCAACGCCTGTTTTATACAAATCGCGAGTTCGAAAATCGAACGTTCGATTGGGTTCGATTGACTTTTTTTCTTTTCGGTGAGTTCGATTTCGTTCGATTGCTGAACTCAATCGAACTCAATCCATGAATTGAGTTCGATTGAAATTTAGTTCGATTGGGTTCGATTGACTATGCCGGGCAATATAATTTGTTGTGTTCAATACTACCAGCTAACGGCTTTTAGAAGTTAAAACTTCTAACAATTTAAATATTTTCTTACAAAACTATGTCTTGCTTCTTTAAGCAACATTCCATTTAGTAAATTGTTTATGAACACTAACTTATCACGATTTCCGTGATGAGCTCATTTGCATATCGCCACGGAGTAAACGGTATTTTGTTGAATGCAAACCTGTCATTCCTCTTAACTTTACATGTAGAGTTTTCACTTTATAAACAGAATTATCATTCCCTTGACAATCTATAGATTGTTTTAAATTCGATTTAAGAAATGCCGCATCTCTACAAACAACGGCTTTTGAGACCCCACCGCATTGACATGAATTGAATCGGGAGAATTAAAATTTTGCTTATAGCCAAACGAAATAAATGGCACAAGTTAACTTAACGTCTTTCTATTGTTAAGGTTTAGGACTGTCCTGTGTAGAAATTTCACTTAATTTCTTCTCATTTTAAACTTGTAGCAGGTGAGCAAACATGAACACTTTCCACTGTCTGACAGTTTGATTGACATTTCTCCAAAACAATAGACAGTTGAACCAAACTGTTGCACCTGGTTGATGTCTAACTAGTGAAGTTACACAAGTGTGCCAAATTTGAGGGAAATCGGTGAGATGAACTGTAGACTCGCTTGCATGGTTCTCATGTGGACTCACTCTTGTATTTTTTCTTGCCGTGAAAGTCCTTCTGATAGTTCTTGATATCCATTTAGTTATCATAACTCAGAGCCAAGAACTCCTCCTTTGTTCTAAAGTACTCATTGATGCGTGTTATTCCAAATCTGATTGAACAAAAAAAAAAATACAAGAAAATTAATTTATAAAAAAGTGTATTATTTTATGTGCGAAGGCAGACATAATTTGTATTAGTTATTGACATTACTTTTTTGCATGCATTATTGGTCAAAATAACAAGTGATTGATTGGCCTTAATTTGTCTTTTACATCGATATATCCTCCTACTCAAATTATAAGCCCTCCTTCCCCCTCGTCCCCTGACATAATTTCCATAGGTCACAACAAGATCATCACATAGGCTTTTGACAGAAATACCTTCACTGTTATTATTAATAAATAGAATTAGAAGACACTGTCATTTAAGATAAGATTTGCACATTATTTCCATCATGCAAGCAAAGGGAATTTACATTTTAATTTTGATAATCAAAGAAAATGAGGCTTTTTTCTCAAGAGTATTAATTTTCTAAAATAATATTAGAAAAGAACTATCAACTATTCTAAAAGAACTATTAGAAAACACGTTCTTTGTTTTTTTATCGAGTTATAGAAACACGTACATGTAAAAGTTTGGGAAACGAAAAATCAACTTGACAATGGGAATCCCTGCATGTTAGACTCAAACAGAACTGACCTCAGAGTGGGCCTGTCATCAGCACTACACAATGCACTTACCCCAAGAAATCATAGTCAATAGTTGAGAAATGTGCTTGAACCAGAGCCCACATGAACCAATGCAAATGAGCCGCCTGCATAAGAAAGACAGGATAAGAAAATACAATGTGATTAATCTACTTTTACAATAAGTAGTACCCATGTTTGTCTCTAAATCACATATTAGGGACATCAGGTAATTGTTAATTAGATTAGAGATCAGAGTAATTGCATGACCTTTAATGTCTGAAATAATAAATCAAAAACTTTCCGAATTCTTAAAATTAATATCACCCTTCCGGACAAAATTGTGAGTTATCAGGAAAAGTTATTCAATGATACCTTCCCCCCCCCCACCCCCGCCAACCACGTCACAGAGAGTTATCTGGAGATTCTAGTTAAGGTTCATACTTTCCTCCCCCCCCCCCCCCCCCCCACCCCAGAATTGATGCTTTACAGCCCCAGAACCAAGAACCACGCATTGTATTTAAGATTTCAGAAAACGGCATAACTCTCTGGTGACAAAACTGTTCAAACCGAAACAATTTTAATATTTAGTACAATTAGGAACATGTCCAAAGAATATTCCATGATTTGACTAACATATATTTTATGCATGCATCATACAGGGCAGGTCTATGGGGGATGCACCCCCACCCCCTGAGATGACCTGCAGCTTTCTAATACAAGTGGTATTCTGCCAAACAAGAAAAACACTATGTGCACCCCCTCTGAAGAAAAATCTTGGATTAGCCCCTGTCATATAATAGTCGAATTTACAAACTCACCAGTGCAAAATGGTTAGCTTGTACATACAACTTCTCTATTTCTGCATCAGATATTTTAGGATTAACTTCACCTTTGGAGCAGAACAAATAATAATATAATTATAGTCACTATCAGTGGTATTTTGTTTGTGTGCATTTACCTGTAACCCTAAGTCTACAATTCACTTATCAATTTAGCAAAAAATGTAAATAACACTATACATTGCAAAACATTTAATATTAAATAAAATAAATAAATAAATGGGTTGATATTGGACAAGTTCTTTTTTGCGTATTTATGGACGGAGACGAAGTTCAGCTCTTCCCGCTTTGATGCCTGTTAATTAATGAGGTTCCACTGTGTCAGACCTTGCATACTGTACATCATGTATTATATTTATGGGGCTAAAACAGGAACAATTATAATATTATTATCCTCCTATGCTGGCAACTCCGCTGTCGAGGAAAGACTAGGGACCAACAAAATGGGGGTGAACAATAGAGACTAGGAATGAAAGCCATCCTAGGTCTATGCTTGTCATCAAATTTTATGAATTAGATGTCATTTACTGTATTTTCACATACAACAAAAAGCACCCTCTGAATGTTTTTTTCCCATCAATCATGATAATAATCATTACATCTACTAGCCTTTAAATTTTAGTACAAGCTAAGTACCTCTCAACCTTGCAGCTTCTTCAAGATAAACAGTAATCCATTTTAACTGATGTTCCCTTTTGGGGTACAAACTGTAATCTACTTCAAAAATACCTAATGAAAAAGTACAGAAAATCTTGTCATGACTTCTAATAATCTGCAGAATCATTACTATTACATGTAAATAAATTATCTTTAAAGTAAATATTACTTCATTTTTTTATTTTTAAATTAAAATGCTCTTGTTTATAGATAATACTATTTAACAACAACAAACTTTAAGCACCATATCTGGGCTGCAACAGTGTCTTGTTACCTGCAATTATTGGTAACTAAAGTTCTAAAGTGGGGTCGAATAACTCAAAGTGGTCACTTATCAAAGGTTAATTAAAAACAATTCATTATAGAATTTAGTCATTGTTGCTTACAAAAGGGGTTGCTTATGAGAGGGTGTCGACTGTAGTAATTAACAAGCAAACTTTTTCATTTTTAAGCGATGACGTCATATAATGACGTCATCGGTTAATGCTGTAAAGCGAAAAAGCGATGGAATTTATGGAATTTTTGGTGTTACGGTGTGAGCGCGATTACTCCCTGAATTGAACCGAAGAGCATTGGGAACTAGGTGCATGGTTTGTGTTCTTGTTCTTGTCGTCGCGCGAGTGGATGGACGGGATCTGTTGCCTGTTGCAATCGACCGATCTTTCTAGAACCGAATAGAATTTGGAACTAACTTCAGGGATAAACGTCAGTAGAAAAGAATTCAAGTAAAACTCAACAAGAAATCACGGCGTAGAACTCAAAGCAAAATACTCCCGGGCAGTTAGAAAGGACTGATTCTATGTATAAACGAAAGACATAAATTGTATTTGATGTGTTTTATTAGGTTTAGTAAACAGAAATCTTTACATTTTTTAAAAGAAAAGGGCTAAACATTTTCAAGACAGCGTTTGACCTTGTATCGTATGTCGTCAGTACCGGATGTCGCACTACAAGATAACACAGCTTTTGTCAAACAGTCATTCAACACAGAAGTTGTTCAGGAATAAACGTCAGTAGAAAAGAAATCATGTTTAACTCAACAAGAAAGCACTGCATAGAACTTAAAGCAAAATACTCCCGGGCAGTTAGAAAGGACTAATTCTAAGTATAAGTGAAAGAGACTAATTATATTTGATGTGTTTTATAAGATTTAGTAAACAGAAATCTTTAATTTTTTTTAAAACAAAAGGGCTCAACAATTTCAAGACAGCGTTTGACCTTGTATCATATGTCGTCAGTATCAGATATCTCCCTGCAACATAACGCAACTTTTGTCGAACAATCATTCAACACAGAAGTTGTCAGCTATTTTTATTAATTTTCTTGAAATTTTCTGTCAAATTTCCTGAAAATTCTTAAAGACCCCTTGTGAAACGTCATCGCTTCTGCATGCATTGCGTGCCGTTTATTTGGCAATGTTATAACTTATGGGAGGTGATCCCTTCTAGAGGGGTAGTCTGATCCTACTGCGACTTTCAGCTGTAATGTGTAATAGTTCCCAGCATTTTCCCACCCTCAGTACTACCACACTCAGTTGCTGCTACAGTTGTGGTATCTGAAATAAATGCCCAATCACTGGTGAACAAGTTGTAATGATTTTCTTGACAATACTGGTTACCATAGCAACAGTATAACCTGTTAAAAACACCCTTCATTTAAGCTTTTCAAAGCTTATAACTTTATAACTCAAAATGAGCATGGTGACCCCCATTGTTTAATTGCATTAATGATAAGCATGCAAAGATACAACTTTTTGCAAGGCGAAAAACAAAAATTCTACAGAGCAGTTTCAGAGCCAGCCGGTAGTCACGAAAATCACCACAATTAATTAATGTCAACCAAAAATAGGGCATTTGTTTGATACTGTTATTGTAGCAGCAACTTAGTACTGACTCATCAAAGTATAAGAGCTGAAAAATACTGGAAGCCGCTACCAGCCAACTTTACTCAGAGAAGCCACTATTGTAAACATAATAACTTTTTTTATGCTTGTCCAAAATTTAAATTATTTAAAACAATTACCGTATTCGTACGTGTATAGGCCGCACTCGTGTATAAGCCGCACCCTGACTTTTGACCAAATTTTCTTGGAAAAAATTGCTTGCAAACATTCGTTTCAACTGCGATTAACTAGAATATCAAAACCACGCTAAAGCCACACATCGGCCCAAGTCTATACACGTGTGTTGTGCAAAGAATTGCGTGAAAACTTAAGATGAGTTTCAAATTAAACATATGAAGATTGAAGTTATACCGTGTATAGGCTGCACCCCCATTTTGCAGAAAATTTATTTGGAAAAAAAGTGCGGCCTATACACGTGCGAATACGGTATTAAAACTAAATGTTGTCATACCTGCATATTCACAGAAGTGGTTTCCAATGTCGTAAGGCAAGAAGTTCATACTGGCGTACTCATAATCAATAGTAAGGGCAATGTCTGAACAAGATAAAAATAACATTGTCTAAATTAGCTAGCAATTTAGCAGGGCAGGAAAAAAACCAGGTTATATTTTTCTTGATAGACTGTCAGTCAAGTGTATAGTAACACTGTTATGGTAGGTTTTAATAAGTTGTGCTGTATTTTGATGAGCATAAAGGGTAAGTCCAAATGCAAACAGGTAAAAATATACAGCTTTATTTCACTTATTTCCAACTGATCTTACATGAAGAAGGCAAGAATAGACCACATAAATTATGTCCGATATATCAAAATTCTAACATGACACCAAGCTAAGGCTTTCTGGTCAAACTTCGATTAATAATTATTTGGTCTTGTTTTCTTTTAATCATGTCTCTTGTGATGTGGGAATTAACTTATTGTAAAAGAGACACATGGATATTAATTATTCGAAAACTCACATTATTTTTTACAGTATAAAATTTTGATACATTAAACATGGGCCCATTCTCTAGTGTCTCTAGTACGTCTGCATTCAGGCCTAGTGGCCCGCCAGCCTGGAGCTCGCCTATCCCAGTTTGAGTAGCATGAAGCGACTAGGAGTATTGCTACTCCCCCCCCCCCCTCCCTCCCCCCCCGGATGGGATGCTAGTCCATCACAGGGTTATCCCCAGCAGTAAATTCGCCGGTACCCATTTATACACCTGGGTGGAGAGAGACACTGAGAGAGTGTCTTGCCCAAGAACACAACACAATGACCACACCCACGGCTCGAACCTGGACCACTGGATCTGGAGTCCAGTGCACTAACCATTAGGCCACTGTCCCTCCCACCCTATACATCGACCCTGTACATAAGACCTGCCTTTCTTTTTATCGTAGAGTATATTCTGACAGAGCATGTCATTATGGCAAAAGACCACTGGGCAGTTATGTTTTAACAAGACACTCTTGAGGTGCTCAATCTCTTCCTTTAGCTTAGCTTTATCAATGCTGGGTGCTTCCTTTTCAAACCTTGTGAGAGAAAAAATACATACTGGTACATTTCTTTTTTAACTTGATTGTAGTCTTTATAACAAATAATGGAAATTTGCAAAATTCTTGGGAGGTGTTTCTATAATTAACAATTATTCAAGATATTACAAGATGGTTTTGGCTTTACCCAACAAGCATGAGTGGAATAATTGTTTTATTGAAAACACCAAAGAATCGCAATAGTTAGCTCTTGGGCTGTTCTTGCTGACACATACACCTACTATATTTGTTGGTCCATGGTATATGACCTCATATTGATATACCATGGCCTGTAAACCAATCAAAACTGAGGAATATCAATATACAGTGTAACAGCCTGGTTTTTTAATAATATAACTAACAACAAGTTATTGGGGAAACTGCATTTTTGTATTGCCTGGTGCCTTAATCAAACTACTGTCACCCAAGTTTGTTCGTTGCTTGTAATAATATTTTTTTTGACAGGAAAATTAAACATTATTATAAGTTTCAAGAACACTTGCACAAATTAAATCATTACAAATTCAAAATAGTGAGTGTGATCGGCATTGAAGTTTTTTGGATAACCCTTATTTTTCACACAGTAATACATGTAGTGTATAACAAAGTGATAATTATGCTAGTTTTGCTGGTTAATGAAACTTGTATAGTGAACTCTCCATAATCCACATCTGATCAAGTTCAACACCCCAGTACACCACTCCTCCCTACCCCCCCCCCCCCCCACCAACAACCCTCACCACACATGTGTATGTCCTTTTTTCAATAATAATTATAATAATAATAATAATTAAAATGATAATTCAGTAAGAACACTCAGGCCCTTGATTGGTGGGAAAACAAGAGCAGGGAGTAAATTTATGAAAATTGAAGAAATCTTTGCTGCTTGTAGAACATCCCTACACCCCTCCCCACCCGCACCCTCTCCCCCACCGCTCTAATGTTGTCTTACCTTTCGTTCTTTACCGGGTCTTCGAATTTTTCCGGCAGCAGATTATAATACTTCATCATTCCATTGAACAACATCGGTTCTGCTTTATGCATTGAGTTCTCGTGGTTAATTTTAATCGCGTGCAAATGAGCCATATGCCGGGCACAAAGCAAAGAGATGTGCGAGTCTGCAATCGTATCGCAGTCGAGTACGTCCCCAGTCAGAAATCCGTAAGCAAGGCCATTTTCTAGTGTCCCATAAACTGGAGGTCCGTAGCCCTTGGAATGCAAAATCTGAAAGGTCTCCAGCTCTTTTTCCCGATCTATAAACAGCTCGGTTTTATTTCCGAAAACTCGAAAAAGGATCATTTCACCAGCTTCTAAACCAGGCATGTTGCAGCCAACGAGCATATTGCTAGTGCCTTCAGCAAACTGCTTAAATTTGACTTCATTAAGGTTCCATTCCGGTCTGATCTGCTTTAGGATTGGCTTGATGCTTTCTTCGATATTTTCCGGATCCAATCTGTGCTTGAAATGAGGGATTTCCATTTTAAAAGATACTAGGATACGACTACAAGATTCGAAAATTTCAGCACTAAACTGGACAGCTGGACTCTTAAAGACTGCATGCAGTCTGTTTTTCTCTCGAAATTCAGAAAGGGAATGGGAGATTGTGGCGAGACGTCTCGTCCCAAGCCCTTCCCGTCCATACCGCCTGGTGGTTCGCCCAGTTCCCGATATAAAAGCGCCCCTCCGACCCTTAGAGAAAAGACCGACTACAAGTAGTCTACTGGACTCTGGACACTTTCGACTGAAGAGCCGCTGACGAACCGAAGGCTTCCTCACATGTACGAGGGAAATGTTCGGATGGAGCATGAACATGGCACGAATATATCGAATTTTAACTTCTTGCAGGACAACTCGGATTAATATTAATCGCATTAATATTAATCGTAATGATTATTATAATCCAGTAATGGATTATTATAATCCAGTAATAGATTATTATAATCTAGTAATAGATTATTATAATCTATTACTGAGGTTTGAGCCGTGCCTTAATCTATTAGGATTAATATTAATCTTATGTAAGATTAATATTAATCTGATTAATATTCATATTAATATTAATCCTACTTAAATATTAATATTAATCCTGATGTATATTAATCCTAGATAGGATTGCTATTAATCGTACGTAGTATTTATATTATTCCTATCTAGGATTAATCTTTGTCCAAAGCTTCCAAATATTGGCATTATTTAAAGATCAAAGGAGTGCGCGGATTCGCTGGCCCAGAGGTGCTTGCTCCTATTCATTTAGTTCTAGGGTCAACATCGTGGTATCTACCAGCTCTAGCATATGGAAGTGATCGTCACGTGACTGATGTGGTCAGTGTTATGTCCTGTCAGTCCTGTGTTATGTCTGCAGTGTGCCTGTCATTAGAGCTGTATATCAGTATCTCCGAACATTCACGAGAATTTATCTCGATTATAATAGAGATTAATATTAATCCGGATTATATTATTAATAATAATCTAATCCTTCCAATTTTTTGCCGTGCCTTAATCTATTACTGGATTATAATAATCTATTACTGGATTATAATAATCTATTACCGGATTATAATAAGCCTATTATAATCTATTATTATTATAATCCACGGATTAATATTAATCCGAGTTGTCTTGTTCTTGTGATCGATCCACGGCAATTGTAGATCTTTTGAAAAGTATTATGCCCGGGATTATGGCAGCCAAGTTTTGAATTTTATACTAATGTTGTGAATTCTGAAGAGACCTAAAGTACCTGAACATGCTTCTGGGCCGAAATTAAAAAATAATCGATTAGAACATCCCAAAAAACGGCAGCGAAGGAGACTAGGAATAATTCGCCCAAGAAACGATAAAATACTGAGTCTGTGGCCTACCGTATATACCGATCAGGCATAACAACTCGTATCATTTAAGGGGTCGAAAAAAAACCTGAGCCACTCAGAATTTTTGGAGTCCCCCTCCGGTGGGGGATGGGGGGAGGCGCGGTGGCCTAATGGCTAGTGCCTTGGACTCCGGATCTGGCGGTCCGGGTTCGAGCCCTGGCCGGGGCACTACGTTGTGTTTTCACTTAACTCTCATAGTGCCTCTCTCCACCCAGGTGTATAAATGGGTACCGGCGAATTTACTGCTGGGGGTAGCCCTGCGATGGACTAGCATCCCATCCAGTAGGGAGTAGAAATACTCGTAGTCGCTTCATGCAAAGGATCCAGGATAAGCTCCGGCCTGATGGGCCACTAGGCTCGTATGCAGACTTTACCTATCTACTCTGTTATATTTTCGGGAGAGACAGGTGGCGGGAACATGGGAGTAAACGGGGCGTGAACTCTACTGGAGGCGGGGAGAAGGAGGGGGCGAGAAGGGGCGGAATTACCAAAGCGGTGGGAACCGTAAGAAATCGGAAACATTTCGCCACATAACTTTATAGTTTGAAATAGAAAAAAAAAAACAGGGGGCAGGGAAGCCACTAATCCTGGGAAATTGAAAACGGAGTCTTCGCCCAGAAAAGGGATGAAATGTTTTCCGTCCACGCTATCGTTTTCGTATCGTTTCCAATATTTTCATCGTCCACACAAATCCGGATAAATTTGAAAACGAAAAGCGGCATCGGTCATAGATGAATAGCAGAGCATGCGTACATTATTGCTAAAGCCCGCACTAAATTCAAATAAGGGAATTTAATGTTTTTTCGTCGGTGCCGCAGAATGCAGAATTAAGTGATTTCAAGTTGCTCGAAGAACGGCGAAAGAAATGTAGAGAAATGTGAGATATATAACTCACTTGTGGAGCAATTCATCCGCCATTTTAAATTAATGGTCACATCGCCATTTACGTCAGCGTTTTCGAAAAGCTCCATTTTCGGTGACCGAAAACGCGGTTATTGTGTGGACGGTTGGCAAAACCGGAGAAAAAAAGATGCGTTTTCAAATTTATCCGGATTAGTGTGGACGGGGCCTAAGAGACGGGTGGAAACCGGAAGTAATAATTACAGGACGGGGATATTCAGATATTCAGATTACCCTTCACCTCCCCCCCCCCCCCCCCCCCCCCCCACACACACACACAGTCGCTGCACATTATGGTACTTCAGGTAGGCTACGTTAAGTTCCAGTGCAAGCCGCCAATAGAGAGAAACCGAAAACATCTAAAAATAAAATTGGCATTTCTTACATCTCTTTTGTCTTTTGTCTGGGACGCAGCTCTTGGCGCGAGCGTTCCAGCCTCGTTCACAGGGTCTCCCTAGGGACGGAAATAAGAGATACCCGTCCTGGAAACACGGTCCGACAAGCGCATCTATCAGTGTACGTAGATATATATGGGGTCAATTAATTTTGCCCATTAAAACTCAGTTAACATTAAACCAGAAAGCCTTTGAGTGGCGAGGAACAATGCAGTGTAGTATATGTGTTTTCAGCAAACATTTCAACACTGTTGTTACTCCAGTTACTCCAGACAGCATGAACTCCAGCTGTGCACTTCCGATAAACCCATTAGCTGTACTGAGTGAGTCGAACTCCCGTGAACTGAAAATTTAGTAGTGCGTGGAAGAGGAACCACAGGTCGCTCGTCTGGATTACCATTTAGAAATTGCATCATAAGAGTGTTGGAGTGTTCGCTATTGCTGAGAAAATGCAAAGTAACAAATTAAAAAGTAAAAATAACTGTCCTAAGTCCTCTCTCCTTCTCCTCATTAACTTTTCAGCGGAGAGAGCCTGGATTTGACTTATATAGGATTACAGTTAAAAATAAATATAATATAGTTTACCGAGGAGAGGTATCGAATGGTCTTAGCGAGCATGCGAGCACACCGTTTTACTCTGCGGACATGAGTATTGACAAAAGTAAGCCTTCCGAGCAGCGAGTTAGGGTTAGGGTTAGCACGAGCAATATGCGAGTTAGGGTTAGCACGAGCAATATGCGAGCACGAGCAAACGAACACCCACTAAAAATTTGCGAGAATTTCGAGCAGAAGCTTAATTGTGCAAGCGCTGCAAAAATTCGAGGGGCGGACCAGTCATGATCCCTACAAGGCGGCCGACTCACTTGACAGGGGAAACTCAGACCGGTATTTCGCCGACATCCCTTTTTCCCCCTATCCCAGATCGTCAAAATTGCTCCCGCTTTTATCGTTAAAAAATGGTGGAATTTATTCACATTTTCTAAAGAAAAATCTGAAAAAAATATGTGTGCCTTTCTAAATTTCCAGTGCGATCTATTATCCCAGACTGACTCGCCTTTCCAGTAGTAGAACACACCTCTTGTTAATTCCTTTCAATTCAGTAATTCGAATTCTGCGCCGTTCGTATAATATTTTCTTTTTTCTTTTTCGTTTTTCTTTTTTTTTTTTTGTTTTCCTTTTTTGTGTCATCGCTGTCATCAAAGTAACAAAAATTATCGACAATCTTCTCGGAAATGCCACTATTGTCTGCCTACGTTGTTTATATTTTCTCATGATGACTTTTTCCTTAGCTAGCGCAAAAAAAAGAGAAACAGACAGCGTATCAATATCGGCTTAAAAAGACTCCCTAAACAGTATCTTTTAAAAATACTCTGACAGGATAATGGCAAAATATAAATGAGTTTCGTAAAATTGGTATCAAAAAACTGATCGATAATGATATGGCATTTTATTACAAAAGGTGTGATAACGCTTTTACCGACTGACTGAACCCGCAGTGTGGGGCAATCAATGTAGTCATGCTTTATGAAACACTGTACTACGCTTCTAGTGGGGTATTTACGAACTAATGAAGTAATGAAGGAACAATTGAGACGAAAAACAATCTGGCTCTTAAATTTTTATCAGTTTAGCTCTCGAGATGGCAGAATTTTTTTCTTGTTTCCTTGTACACTTGCTTTTGTAGTCTAACATCGATCGAACGACAGTCCCCTTTTAGTCAAAGTGATGCAATAAAAAGAGAGAACCACAGGCGGCACCCACATAAATCACTCACAGCGAGAACGGTTTTACTGCTTCTCATACAAGATCATGCAACTTGAAAAAGATGACTCGAAGCTTCATTTGGCCAAAATACACCCGTCGTTATTTTTCCTCACGTAACGAAAGCATTTAGCATGAGAAAGAGAGCAGAAAAAAGTTGAACCGTTCAACAAAGGTGCTAAACAACCCGCATACAACCTGTGCATAAATATTCAGTGGATTGCATTTTCTGCGCTCTTCGTCCTAGGTGGTCAAAGTGCGTCAGGAAATTGTAAAATTTCCAATATTCTGACCTTTTCTTCCAGCATGGCTGCTGTCATGTCAAAAAATTATACCTGTCTCATTTGATATACGCCTAACAAACGCTCCAAGAAGCAGAGAAGAGTTTGTTTTCTTCATATGAAAGAAGATAGCAAGACCACTTCCGAAGGGCCGAAATGCGATGAGATCATTGGCTCGGCTGTCAAGCCTCCCGCCAAATTAATAACTCTGTGTTGACTAAGAGCTCAGCAGTTGACAGCTTGCCTCCCGGGGCGATAATTTATTCTCAAGGCAAACGTGTAAACAAAACGCAATATCTCTCAGAGCGGGAGATGAGATTTTAGTTCTGCCTGTCGAGTTCTCAGTGTCCCTGCGCCTGATTCGAGGCAATTTGCGGCAAAAAGGCCTTTAGACACGGTCTGAGACCGACGGATTTGCGATAAAATCTTTCCGCGTCGACAAACACAAAGGTTGCCCGTCGCGCATTTGGTGGGCGGTAAAGCCCGGAAGCCGACACGAGTGATATCGAATTCCCATAAAATGTACCCCCATTGGTGAAGTGTTTTGCGTGTGTCGCGACAATAACTCGCGAGTCACGCTATCAATACGCGAACACGAACACGCGACAGCGAAACAAAATCTTCTCCGACTAAAAGAGCCATTTTCTCCCCGTCCTTGGCTAAAATCTCGTTTAGCTCAAGGCAAAACACAGGCCACAAATAACTTTCAAGGTAACTGGAAGCGATACTGAGTCATTGTTCCTGTAGATTAATTTAGTTGCTTTGATACGCTTAAATTCTTCCCAGGTTACTTCCAAAATATAATTATAAATAAAAAGGACAAAAAACTGTTCTTTCAAAAGGAAAGGTTGTATCTTATTCCTCTGTGAAAATAAAGGAGCCAAGGTCAGCCACGTTCATGAAAATGGCAATTTTTAGTTGTGCTCAACCCTCTATGATCTGTGGCCAACAAGAATTTAGAAAAACAAAATTTTGATTTTACTTTGCAAAGACATTAAACAAAATTCGAATGGTCAGTATTTAATCTGTCAAATTTTCCACAATGAATCATAAGACCCACAGTTTGTCTTCTGTGATATGAACCTCCAGAAGTTCAGCCTGTGAAATTTATCTCCGAAATGTATGTTGAACAGTTTGCTCTATAAATCCAACAAGTTGGTGTCCTTTCCTCATGCAAAAAGTCTCTGCCGATCGATCTCTGCCGATTGATCTAAGCGCTTATGGAAGCTATCTCAGAAGGCATAAGAGAACCTAGCGATCAATATTAAAAAGGGCTTGCAGAATCCTATACCGCAGTCTTTAGTGCACTGTACGTTCTCGTATCAATCGGCGCAATTCATTTTTTAATCCATTTTTTAAATGTTTTCTTTTTTGGACGTTTTGAAATACTTAACCCATCTCATGGCAATATTTACATGATTAAGCGTAGTGTAACTTGATGTAGTGGTTTAAGGAACAATTTAAATTTACATTTGATTTCAAAGTTTTAAGTTCTGTCACAAGCCTTTTTGTCTTTCGAAAACTAAACACACGGTCTGAGGGTCAATCCCACGCTCTCTTTCCAGTCAGCCTTGTTACTATTCTGAATTTCTTAAAAAATGTTTTCTTTGCTTTTAGTCGAGAATGCCAATCAATTTCAAGCGGCTCTAGTGATTTTAAGAAAGTAAAGAAAAGAAAGGCACATGTATCCTGCTCAGACATATTTCAGAACCGGCTGACGGAATTAAATTTACAGGGCATCATCAAAACAGGTTTGATACGTGACGCCGATCAAGCGAAAACAGTTGAAACGCACCTTAGTGCAGTAGAAAATCGACCGAATGACGCGCATTCAGTGTTCCCATCAACAAGATTTATATTTATGAATCAGTGCATTGTAAAATCGGCTCTTGTAGTTATATGTCACAACTCAAGCTATAAACAAGGTGAAGTGAATTCACGAGTTTACATTCCCGCATTGAGTCAAAAGGAAGCAAACGGAACATGTACCAATTGTTTTGAATTTTTCACATTTAGGGGATTTAGTTCAACAGCGATACCTGTCCGACTTGTTTCAATATCTCAAAAATTTCATTACACAAATCTTTTCTCTTTTCATTTAGAAACAAGCACGAGTACAGAAAATTGTGTTATTTTGAAGCCTCTTTATCTCGAAGTGTCACAATGGCAAAGAATGATATTTTGAAAATAAATCTCTGAGTTTATATGTCAGTTCTCTGTCGAAAGATACCGGGATGGGGCCCTAAGGCAAGTCCGTGAACAACTTTAAAGTGTTCCTCAGATCTCAAGCCATGGACTTTCATGTGCTTTCTTAGAGAACTCGGGTGAGTATAACTTTTGTCGCAGCCAATGTACTTACAACGATATGGTTTTTCCAGAGTGTGAACGTGAATGTGTTTACGGCGATCGCTGGAGTTCGCGAATCTCTTATCGCAACCTTTGAATTCGCACGCGAACGGACGTTCTCCCGTGTGAGTGCGAACGTGAATTTTCAAATTCTCCGCACGTGCGAAGCTCTTTCTGCAGCCTGGCTGGTTGCACGTAAAGGGCTTCTCGCCCGTGTGAACTCTAATGTGATTGATCAGTTTATACTTTGCCTTGAAGGGCAGTCCATTTCTCATGCACTCTTTCCAACAACAAACGAACCCCACGGGCGTGGCGGAGACGAGATGGACGTCTGTTATGTGTGCTACAAGGTCCTCTATTCTATAAAATCCTATCCCGCAGACCTGATTTACCATCTTCTCTAACTGGATCCACTCGCAAATCAACACGGGTGAGCGAGGCGTTGGGCTTTTAACGTCGTAACTTGACAAGCGAGGTTCCTGTACCTCTCGCGAGCTGCGAACGCCGCTCAAACCCTGTTGCTCCATTCGCGTGGGGTACACGAGAGACGGAGGAAGATCTGGCGTGTACCTCTCCACGCGAGTTACATAGCCTTCGCTTGGTGAATAGGCATCTCTGCCATACATTTTGCCAGATGTGTCCATATTGAGCTTGCAGTGCTTGTGAAAGACTATATTGATCCCATTGTGCGTGTTTGAGGGTATTCCGGGGATAACAATGTCGTGTTGGGCTCGAGTGAGAGCCCCGTTCGAGTTCTGATCGACGCGAGGCGCGGAGCCCGTTGAGTAAATTTGTAGAGAATCATTGCTGTGCGGTGATTTTCGAACTTCTTCCGAAGCGCTGCTGTCCTCTTCGATATGGTCACAATCGTTGTCGCCGACCTCTGAATCTTCCTCGTCCGGGCCAGACGAGCTCGTTTTCCAATCTGCCCGATAAGCCGGGAACGAAAAATATTCACTCTTTACCTCAGTACATGGACTTGGTTCGGTCGATCGTTCACTGTTATCCGTCCGCGCGCTTAGCTCGTGTTCACTCTCGCTTGCACTGTGAAGCGATTCCACAGAGCTAGTCCTTTCCATAATGTTCCCGTCCGTGTGTACCTCATAGTAATTTCGAAATACAACTCTAGACTCTGTCTCAGACAGACTGGTATATTCGAACGCGCTACTGTCGAGGGGTTCCGCTTTCACAACGATTGACGGGCGAAAGTGGCTAAACTCTTCACTTCCCATCTTGAGAAATGAAACATCTATTCCGTCAGGAAGCGCGACAGTAACGGGTGAAAAACTAAATATTTTAAAGAGACCGCGTACAACTCCGCTCCCTGGAGTCGCTGCAAGGTTCTGAATGTTGTCAGTTGTAAGCTGCCTTGTGTACGTTTACGACATGGGCCGGCAGCGCATGCTCTGTGCCGCCTCGCTGGGTGTCTCATTCATCACGTCGTATTTTTGCCCCCACCGTCAGTGCGCCCCACAGAGCGCTTTCAATCTTTGCGGCTGTTTCAATAAAACTTGTATTCAAACAATTTTAGTCGCAGCAAGCCATCGTAGCAGAGGTTGACACCCATCAGAACATCTGGGTCACATGAAATTTGCTGTTTGTTCCCATTGGCGCTTACAACTCCCCCGAGCTCACAATCTCGGTGAAGATTATGCGAGAAATCTACGGAAGTGGGGTTCACACCGCAAGCGCCTTTGTTTGGGGTGTCGAGGACCTTGGGCACCGAAAATAACAGATTAATTTCAGGGGCGTTTGGCCCAAATATGAAATAAATAGAAAGAAAAAAAATAAGTACAACATCGTGGTTTTTTTTTTCAATTTTGTCGTCGTCGTTGACCAGCTGAGTCTCCTCGCTATGAGTTTTGCGTTCATTGAGTAGACCGCCCTCCAGGAATACCAGAAGTTTATCTCCCACAGAAAACACACGGAAATTATTTCAGCGACTCGCAGGCAGGATACTGGATTAAAAATCGGACGTCAGGAAAGTTCCTTCAACACTGTTGTTTTTCTTGACCGTCCTAAGGTTGAGCGTAGATTCAGGCAAAGGGGTTTTGATGTCAACTGAGCAGTTTCTTGCACGGCTACGGGCAAGAAATCCTTTGCGTGACGGTGGTGTTCGACCTTGACAAAGAATCGACGATAATATGCATTGGCTCCCCAGGAGTGACACAAAGTCGATAATCGAGGTTTGTGCTTTGTGCGTCATGTCATTGAATACTACACGCGCGAACGCGTTTTTCGGCCACGCGTACACGCGACTCTAGTTTTTCTCTTAACGATTCCCGTTATTGTCGAGTTTTTAGTTTTCTTTTGAAAAAGTTGTGAATTTTACGCTATTAAGCAAGTAGCGAAGAGCATAGAAAAGGACTTGTACTGCGAGGAACAAACATGTTTTTCGAAATCACTGGTTTAAACACATTCGAGTGCTTTTTTTTTTTTCACGGCTAAGACGTTGAATTTTCATCGTGTTTCAATGTCGCGGAATAAGAATTTTGGCTAGTATACGGTTACCAGTACAAAGACTTAATTTTGGAAGCGTTGTTTTGAGTAAAAATAAATCCACCTTGTTCAGGACTTTCCGCCCTCAAAGAGAATCAACAAAAAACACGATGCATTTTTAATATACGAGCTTAATCGTTTAAGGAAAATAAAACATATGTATTTCTTTCAAAGCTTTTCATTGACGTTTAGCGAAGTGAATATTTGCCAGCGATTATTCCTATTGAAGATGTCAATTAAATGTAAGAGACTTGCAATTCAAGTGGCTTTTGGGCCGTAAATAATTAGTAATATGCCATGACATTCGTGAATAACCAGCTTGAAAACCGTTCCAAGGCGCGTTATAAAAGTTTCTAAATTTCACATGCATGCGACGATTAATGTGTAGAAAGCTGCCGTCTGTTTAAGATCTAAATGATGGATTTAGTATATGTATAAGATATAAGACAAAATTTCAAGCACTCCTGGCGGAACAAAGGTTTTCCGTGTACACGGGTGCCTCTCTGTTGACTAAGCGTACGTACAGGTCGTTAAAAAGCAACGACCTTTTCACCTAAAGGAAACACCAGGCACTCAAAATCAGCAGAGTCTACTGTTAAATCGCTGTATTTGTCCAGGCTGGTAAGAAACAAAAATGGCGCTTGGCCTTAGTTCCGGTCGCGATACTGAAACGTGAGTTAATCAGGGGTAACGAATTCATGTGTTGAAGACTCACGGCCAATACTGACAGTGGAATGACGATTTCCCTTGGAAGGGCTTCACTCAGCCAAACGCTACAATCTTACTCTCATTTCTTGAACTTCCCGATTTAAATCTCAAACCAATTTTCGTTTTCTTTGGCAGTTCGAGACATCAGGATCCGTGGCACCGTACATTTTTCGTTCGTGAAGACGTCTTGAATACTCGCCGGGACGAACTGTGAGTGGAATCTGCTATATTTTGCCCAGTTCAAGTCCCTACCCCTCTCGCTGCATTTAGCGTAACTCTTGCCGAGCGGTGATGATTTAAGTGGTAAATTAGTGGAGCGCGATTTCTCGAACACTCGATTTTCTCATGCAACGAGACTCACTTACGGCTGTATCTTGAATCTAAAGTGTTTCCCTTGGATTTGCTTTAATACTCAGTCCAACACTGCAATTGTACCCTCGATCTCTCGAACTGTCATCTTCTCGAATAAATATTCCTTTCGCGCGCTTGCAGGTTCGAGAAACGACTTTTGCTTCGAGTTATAGCCCCCGGAGGCTGAGAAATCGAGACTCCACTTTGATTACAATCTGAGGGGACCATACATCACTTTTTGGGCAGGATCGAAAACTGAACTCGTATCTATAAATGTAGTCTCTTATGTATATATATACAGTGGGGCATCACTGATTTTATCAATTAACATGTTTAGAAAAAAACACTAGACCCCTTTTTAATTTAGTAGTAACTTCGTTTTATCGATTTATCTTTGATGTATAAATTTACTCGTTCTAGCTGTAGTGTATATTTTCGTAAAGGATTCCGTATTTGATAAAGAAAATAATAGAATAAAATTTATTTGTAGTTATTCGAGATACTTCGTGCATGTGTTGAACGTTACTGTGTGTAGATTCAGTTTGTGGAAGAGAAGAAACTGCAAATGCCTTCAACGACTTGGCCAAAGTTTGAGCTCTATAGCTTAACGATAAAATCATTGAACTTGAATCGATAAATCACTTTTTACCTGTCAGTAACACTGAATTCAAAAGCCCCAAACAACAATGAGTGATTCTGTACTGTATTTTTTTCTATTCAAGTGTCATTTTGGTTAGCGGGAAGAACGATTCGAGAGTGGAGTACTATTTACACCATACCCTTTTACAACGAAAATTACATTTTTTTTTATCTCTGTTTGACTTGACTCAAACTACCTACAAAGTGCTTTCGTTTGCATTGATATTGGAGTAAGTATGGTATACAGCTTAATGAAGGATCAATACCACTGCAAAGCACTTTGTTGACGCCAGATTGGTTTAGCAGCTTTTAAAACCACTCTGCTCTACTCTGAAAAATGAAATTAACGAAGAATAAAACGGAAACATGCGGTTCTATAATTGGGGCTGTCTAAGGCAAAATTACTGTCTCGATATTTACGGAATGCAGAGGATCGCATGTCTGCCATTATTCTTGCATCGATCATTCCAGCTTCTGCTTGTAGATGAACTAAAAAATATTTATCAGGTAAATAATATTAGTATTTACCTCAGACAAGTTAAGCAAAAAATCAGCAATATCACAGTAAATGAGTTGTAATGGTAAGGTGTACTTTTAGGGTTGTCGACTGAATTTAAAGATATATTATTGGACAGTTGTGTATGGTTTCGTTTGGGTGTACGATGAGTCGAAGTGATATGAACCGCAGCATCTAGAACCACAAACATTCGGTGGCACCGTTATATGGTGCTCCAATTTCATATGATTTTTTTGAAATTTAACCCTTGGCTATTGAAATCCCTCACTTCAAGAAACCTGTTACATCGGTGTCCAATATAATCGAAGAATCGACAAAGAAAGGTCGTCTTTGTAAGCAGATTTGTCAGTATTTCGAAGAGCTGCGTTCCCAGTCGTAACGAGAATTAATTTCAAAAATCATCTCTCTGTTGTTTCCATACGACAAACATGTATAACTAATGTTCGTGATTATTACAATCTTTTTAGAAGCCAGTTGCTAATTCTGGAATTCCTAATGACACGCATACAACGTTTTAGAACACATGAACTTTAATTAAAGGCTTAAAGACCCTTAGCTTATGTCTTGTATCATTAGGTACCTTGTTTTGGTAATAAATCCCAATTTTCCGGTCAGTCTTCTGCCTGAAATGCCGTTCGTATGAAGCAAAGCTAACTTCATACCTTACGATTTGAAGTTCTACGTATATTTTCTTCAGATTCGTCTTTATTTGCCACTACCAAAACACGTTGCAGATTTGCGTGCGCTAAATTGGGACCAGCAAGGTCAGTTCTTTCAATCTCGATTTAATTTGTTCGTGGGTGGCGAATTGAAGATACGAATTCAATGGAACACAACATGGCTTACTTAATCCCTCTATTCTTCTTCGTTTTTTAATAAACTCGAGTTTACAGCTTTGCACAACATGGTACAAATGTAGCATTTTAGGGCCCTTGTACGTTTATTAGGATAAAGTGGCTCAAGATTTAAAATAAGCTGACAGTAACCAGAATTAGCTAAAGTATAATTGATTGCTGCTAGTCCCGCCCTATTCTTTTTTCACTGTTTCTATAGCCGGACATATTTGCTAGATCCCAAGGTGTCTGAAAGGTTCTACCAGCTTTGGTATTGCTTGTGGAATACAAAGAGTAGACGTTATTCGTGACAAAAAAAACAACAACTAAAAATAGCCAAAGGAAAAAAATACATTTAGCGGAACGAATTTGTTTCCCAGCTGTTAGGTAGCTGGCTGTCTTACGACCTACTTGGAGGTCTGGTTCAGCGGTGGGACACGAGTAAGGTACAATGAATCCCTCATCGATGTCCGTGCGTGCTACCTTAATGGGATAACAAACCTTAGCAGGCGATCAACAACATCCAACTATTTGAAGCAAGTAGTTTCTTTCGCGTTCTTTTACACTGAAAAACTAATCAATTTGAAGTAAATTGAACCAATTTGCCAGGTTCAGAAATTACAAGTTCACCTCAAGGACAAAGATAGCCCGTGCTAACCGGTGCACTTTCATGCTTTGTAATAGGTATAGACACAGGTACAAATCTTATTTTATCTGATAAGTGAAAATAAGGCAATTTTAAATACAATGACCAAACATCAAGCTTTTTTTCTAATTACAACTTTCACTCCATACGGAGATTGCAAACTTTATAAGCACCCTATGTGTCTTAAGCTGATCTTTATCTCATCTACAGCTGCACCGATAATCTCTGTTGATAATTTCAAGTACTTCTCTTACTTTAATTGGCGAATGATAGTGAAATATGAACAGTTTAATGGTGGTAATGTTCCGTCGCTCGCTTCAGAGGCACTATCACATAACACATAGGCCTGACCTAAACCTATACTGCTTTGATGTAAAACACCCACGACTGCGACTAAGCTAAGCCTTGGTCGAAGCAGGCCCTCAAGTTGTTGAAACATGCTCTAAAAAGTGATATTTACTCTGGAGCATTTGTTATTAACTTGGCCTCTTCTTTTATCCAGTTTTTAACTCCTTTGAAGGCATACCATCTCGATTACACGTCTGTGTTTTGTATATCATGTATAGATTAACGAACCCGGCCGCTTCATGGTACACTTAAAAGATTGCTAACACGGTAACGCGATTAAGCCGTTCATCAGTTAACGTCGTTGTATTTAAAAGCTTTCAGTAGATCGATTCAAATGTACAACAAACGGACAAAAGACACTGCAATACGATCTAGTCACTTAAGACCTTTTTGATTCAAGTTCTCGCGTATATTTTCTTTGCATTCACATCTTTACTTTACACAGGCATATATAATTTCAGTGATTGTCCTTCGAAAACGAAAGGCGTTCAACGAAAAACAAAATGCTCGTTTTTTTTTCGTCAATGAACACCAGTTTGATTTAGATCCCTGAATTAACAATGTTTTCATCAGTTTAATCATGCTTAGTCTTACTGTCTTCCTTGCGAGACTGATTCTTGGTGATGTTTTCCCTATAAACTGAAGTTTCATGTGTTTACACTGCTTTCAGGTTTTGTTTTGCTCCAGGCTACGACAAAATTTTGAAAGTATATAGATGTTTCCGCTTGAAAGTCGGTGACAGTTGCCGTAAATTGAAAGCGTATAAATGAATATCGAGAAAACTGACAACATGCAGAGTAAAACGACTGATTATAACTACGAATGAAAATCGACGATTTATTGAACGTAAGTGACCAACATTCAGCATACACGATAGTGGCAGAAATTTGCTCGGCTGGATAGATGTTTCTCAAATATTAAAACAGCCATTTGTCCACGAAACTTGAGGAGGTTCTACGTAAGTAATTTAAATATAAACGTTTAGGGTGGGAGAATATTCAATGCTTCAGGAATTTCTGGTTTGCTTTTGGTTTGCAGTGGTATTGTACAAAGTTAAAAAATAAAACTCATTTTTTGTAACCCAGAAAGGTATTCCTCACCCTGTGGTCTTCTTCTAAGAAACAGCAAAGAATATTTAGACTAAAACTTTTAGCTACTTTTAGTCTAAACTTTTAGTAACTTAACCGTTTGTTAAGAAGGGGTCAGAAGTAGGTCAATGAAACTAAATTTATGCCCAAATGGTATCTAGTGATAAATCTTCATAGTTAAGTTAATGGTAAAACAAGCTTTCTAAAAGCTCATTATGCTTCTTATGTGCGTCCACCATGTTGATGTAGGCTTCGATCCAGCTCAGATTAAATGTAAGATAAAAGTTAACAGAAATTTTGTCATTGTAATGATTATTATATTATATAACCACATGTGAAATGTAGGACTAAAATGAGAAAAATAGTCGTTTTCGTGATATTTACTTGAGAAACACGCTGAGCTTTGAGTAACCCGGTGAGAGAATTCACTGAAACCACCTTATTTCTTCACGAAACAATTTAATACGGTATGGACTGTATGGACACAACTGATTCCCACACGCTCAGTTTAAAAATTCCCCCAGAAAGCGATGAAATCAAATTAAAAATACATTATAGAAACTAAGAGTCTTGGAATGTTTAGAACAGTTATATCGCATCTTTATTTAATTTATATACGTGTATGTATTTTATGAAAACTAGACAAGGAATGCAAGGTTCATTTCTAGCTTAAATATTCTTTTCATGAATTGGAACATGCATGCGAGAATTATTAAATGAAAATTGTTAACCTTTTTTAACGCCCCGTTCACACTTTCCAGGCGTAATTATTAGTAAACCAAGTTTTAGAAAAAAAAAATATTTTCTTTACCATGTTCTACTTTTGTCTTTACCTCCTTTGCTGCCGAATTGACAAGATTTGACGTTTTCTAACGGTAAATGATACGTAGTAATGTCGAAAAAGCCGAAAACAGGAAACGTTGCAGAAAATGCTAACTGTTTTTTTTCTGTCGACAATAACCTTCTAGCTAGCGGGTAAATTACAAGTAAGTGGTTATAATGATGTCAAATCTGACAAAAAAACCAACCTTGGCCTTCATTATTCACTGGGTGTGCGCATGACAATTGCATCAACCCAAATATTAAGATACGAATAAAAAAGGAAGATAACGTCTGTCTTGAAATGATTTCAAAGTAGCCGCGGTTTTCCCAGCCAAATAGTTAAAAAAAATGCGATCAACTATTTTGCTTACAGAATCAAAACGACGGGTTAAAGAACCGTGACAGCTTGACAGAGCAATTCTGAAATAAATTTACAACCAATAGATTTAAACGTCGCTAGGTAGTGAGCTTGGATCTATAAATATTTCTATAAAAATGTAAGCATTTTGTTTTCATTTTACGTTTCCAGCTTCTCTGAGATACAAGCCCACTAAATGAAAAACTATTGTCTGTGGATACAACCCAACTAAAAATATTGTTAAATAGAGTTACACGTTTTACATAGTCTCACAATGGAACAAAAGATATATGTTTTTAAAAATGACCAAAACAAAGCCATGTGTATTCAAAACAACGTGTTTCATGTCTGCGAGTTATTTCTTCCAAAACCTTTACCGATTTAAAAAATGCCTCAAATATTAGTTCCTAATAAGTAGAGTTTAAACGACCCCACTTCCTGGCTTCTATAAAAATTTCCATAAAAAAGTACTGAGCAAATTTGTTTTTATTAATTTGTTATTTTGCGTTTTTGTGTGCTAAATCGGCTCCCCTATGAGATACAAACCCACTTCATTGAAAAACTATAGTCTGCAGATACAACCAGACTAAAATATTGATGCAAAGAGTATACGTTTGTATAAAATTATTTTACCAAGCTGTGTTCTGTACTGATTGACTTAAGACTATGATTTCCCAATTAACATTTCTGGAATTTGGATTCCATCTATAACAATTTCTTTAAAAATGTACGCAGTTTCGTGTCGTAAATCGACCCCCTAAGAGATACAAGCCTACTTAATTAAAAAGCTTTTGTCTGTGTATATGACCAGACTAGAAATATTGACATAAAGAGTTGTACGTTTGCATATTTTCCAACTGGGGCAAAGCACATCTATTTTAATATATTTTAAAAACAAAAGCATTTGTAATAAAAACATAGGTTGTTTTTCACTTGATGACTCGAAATTTGTTTGGTTGATTCATGTCCAGTTTTCTTTTTGTAAAAATCCGTGAGAGTAATTTGGTACGCCTGGCGTGACTTTGTTTTAAAGTTTTTTTAAAAAAGAGAAAAGCACTTTTAAAAGCAAAAAAAACGGATCGTAATGCAGCAGCTGGTGAAACTATAGACAAAACAACTTAAGGTAAAACGAAAACAACTCCGAATTCTTCTCGAAGATGACAACTCTAACAAACTCCAGATCTAGTGGAGGGTCTGGATCGGTGGGTGCTGGAAACTCAGTGATCAGTTAAGTATTCGGCGATTTCTCCGGTATCAGTTAAATTTTTTGCCCATTACTCGGCTATCAGAAAAGGTCTCAGCTTTAAGTCAAATGCGCCATTACTCAGCTTGGAGTCAAATTTTGACCAATTCTCAGCTATTAGTAACAGACCCCATTCAGACCTTTCAAGTAGCACCCCCCCCCCCCCCCCCCCTTTTTCTTCAAACGAGTCGGAGCAGTGTCTTCAATATCGCTTGCAATTTCCTGACACATATTTATTTTTTAATTAGTTTTCTTATTATAAATATCAAGATCATTTTTTCAATTAAAGGCCTAAGAGTGGGTCAGTTGTTTACTACAAAGTCGGTTTTTACTACAAAAGGCTTTTTTTCTTGAAGTGGGGCAAAGTGAAGCGATATCTAAACCAGACACTGCTGAAGGATAAAAACGTTTTCGCAGGGTAAAAGGCTTAGTTTGAAAACATCTCTACCTTCATTATCCCTCTTCCAAACCTTTTTTTTCTATTTTGTACTAACAACATAAATGTTTCGTTTCTTAACAAAGAACCTTAGAACAAAAGCTCTCCATTTTCTACGCGGGGCAGAGGATGTAATTGAATTATTTAACCTTGACCAACCTGCAAATGTTTTCCCAGCAACGCAGGTAGCAACAGACAAGTATGTGTTTGTGTGTGTTAAGCTAGCCGAGATATTGTGTTCATCAATCCATCGGGCCTCGATGATGGAAAGGCTTTGTTTGAGGCAATTTAAGCACAACGTCAATTTTGACCAGTTCGACTACTTGGATACGCTTATTTAAATTTTAGGGCAAAATAACAGCTGCATGGCCAAGTGATTTACATGTACAATTAAGAAGTACAAATTAAAAGTTATAAACGACGCACAGACTCGTCTCCTGCGCAGGAAAATAAAAAAAAATGAGACGTCGTCACACAGGCTACAGAAATGACAGTGGGAATAAAATACTCATATTCAACTTTGGCTTCCAAGGTCTTCCAAGAATGTCCAAAGTTATTGTTTACAGTACTTAGTTTCAAAGCATATATTTGTGGTTACATTTGACTATAAGACCTGATTTTGTAAGGACAAAATCTCTTAAAATATCTCTACCTAGTCGCCACTAGGAAAAAATATGAAAGCAATTCGTCTTCAGGCTTTCATCAGAGCCGCAAAAACTGTTTGGCTTCTAAAAACATTAGACATGATATTTTGAAAGGCCTTTTTTAAATACCTATATTTTGTTTTTCCCGGCCTTCCCTTTCCTATACTCGAGGATACTTCAACAGGTGAAACCCTTAGGTTTGGATTTCCCCCATCCTGAAAAAGGTCCTCTTTTTGGCCGACCCCCTCCCCTCCCCCCGGATAGTCTACTATAGGAAGTGTCCTCCAGGGGGATATTTAAGTCCTAATTATTCAACGCTATTTGCTTTTGCAAGAGAGCCTACCAGTTTTAAAAAGCCGTGAACGAAAATTGACCCTGATGCTTGTGCTACCAAGGTGAAATATTATTAGATAACATTAATTACAACCAACCAAATAATTTCTGCACGCTCGCATTGGACAACATACGTCACTTGGTACAAAAAATCGGACGTCCTTTTTTCATAGAGGAGTGCAAGACAAAAAAACAAACAAACAAAGTCAACTTTTTTAGGCCTAACATTTTAATCAAATCTTAGTGTTAAAAAATTACGTAAGCCAATCAACTTGCTTTTATTTCAACCACAATTCTGTCGTGATTATTAGGCCCGGGGTGGGGGGGGGGGGGGGTACTCCCCTATATCAGGTGTATAGGTATGTGCCGCCCCAAAGGGTATGGTTTTTTTAGCGTTTTGGTCTGAAAACGGGTATAGAGTTTGAACATTTTGGTCTGAAATTGGGTATGGTTATCGGGGGAACGTTCACGATATCTTATAAAGTTATTTTTCTTCCCAGCAACCGGGACGAGTAACTGGTGAGAGAGAAAGAAAAATAGATAAAATATATCATTCCAGCTAAATTTTACCTATTCATCTTTGTTACGTTGACTTCCGTTCAGCACTGATGCATATGCTATGCAAGGTCAGGCCTGAAAACGGGTATGGAAAATGGCATTTTTTGGTCTGAAATTGGGTCTGGATTTGGAAAAATTCCAAGGAGTACCCCCCCCCCCCCCCCGGGTTATTAGGCCGTGCCTGACGAAATAATGGAAATATTATAGTTCAATCCAAACCGTACAGTCAAGTCAGCCTTTCTGTTTTTCAGTTCTGCTGGTCAGCTCCACCAGGATCCGGTTCCTTTGTTTTATCCGTTGGCCCTTTCTAAAGTTTAAAGCTGTGATTACCAATGAAGCTTTTTTTCTTTTTATCTCAATAACTGCGTTGTAGAAATTAAAAGGAGGGTAATGAAATACATAAGCCGCTTTCTGGCCTGCAGGTAGTTTGGAGGATACATGCCCGAGTCTAGCTAAAAGATCGCCTAAAAACGTTATAGTTAGACAAGAAGCTAAGCTTCGTCGGAAATCGTGAAATTTTACAAATTGTTCATTTTTCGGAGAATCGATCAGCTTTGAGGATAATCCTCTAATATACCAGGCGCCTGAATGAAGCGGTTTACATTTATTTACTAAAATTAAAATATTTACAATGGAAAAGTGTAATAAATGTAAAGAACTTCCTTAGGTCAGTGCCAACCATTACTTATGTATCTCAGTGTTTTCCTGTTTGTCTGAGACCCCGATTATTTAACAATGGTTTTGCCTGTGAACATGTTTGTGGTTTCCTGTCGACCTTGGCGAAAGTCTACCGGAAATCTATTGTCAAGGCTAAGACTTTAAAAGTTTTTCTAAACAGCTATAGTCGTTTCTGATTGGCCGTTCTCACTCGTGATTGATTTGTAGTATTGAAGCAGTCATAAAAACAATTGAAAAGTGAAATACCTGATTCTTTATTTTATTTTAAACACGGTTTTGTTACAATCAATCATCAGTAAGCTAAAAAAAAAAATTATTAATGGTTATAAAATACTATTGTACATGTTGCCGTGTGGGAATTCGATATTGGATTTCGTTTAAACTGGTCCTCCGCCAAGGGCTTTATGCGACTGCTTTCTACTTTAACACTTCGCCGAAACATGTATGTTTAGTCTAATCACGAATGAAACATGTTTCACAATGAAAAGCGTTTGCATGCATTAGACGGTACATGTTTATTCTGAGCATGATATCAACTACCTCACGAGGGACACCGCTTTCAGTTTCTAAAGAAACTGTTATGAAGCTGTTACCCTGTGTCGGTGGACAAGTAAAATTAAAACACTTCATTGATTATCAACTGAAAGTTAGTAAAGATAAAAAGACCGCCTTAGCGAATCTATTAAAAAGGGCATTTTGATCCCGGTGAGATCCTTTCTATCAGGGATTAAGACTCTTTACGACACACACCTATCCTAAAGTTATGGGAGTACCCCGCTCCCCCCTCCCCCCCCCCCCCCCCCCTCTCCCCTTCCGCCCGGCCAGGATCTCTTCACACTTCGAGCTCTTTGTCCCTTACTGCCGTCAATGACAGATCAGTGTAAGCCGTTGGACATTTGCCCAGTTAACAACGTCGTTTTAACCTTGGTACTGTGTCCCTGAACTTTCGTCATGCCTTACTCCACTGATAATCGTTGGAACAATTAATTTATGCACGCAGTATTGACGCGTTTTTGCAGAGAATCGTTTTTAATGCATGCAACATTGGGTCATGTGAGGCGAACTGTTATAACCCTCTGTCAACTGACATTTTTTGAATTGAATGTGGCAGCTGTTATACGATAAATCAATAACTTTAATAACTTTAATAACTTTATCTTTACTAGTTTGTACATTTTGTTATGTGCAAATTGTTATTTCATTGTATTTTATTGTATTTTTTTTTGTTTTTCACCATCTGTTTTTCGTCAATTGTCAATCCTATTGTTTTTCGAGTTTAAATTTAGTTGTCTTTCCATTTAACGGTTACTTCTGAAGATGTATGTAGAAGCATACGAAACGTCAAGTAAAAGGTCTATTTTTTTCTAACAATGCGTTTGCCCGTAATGTTCATCACTGCAGTTTGCGTGTTATTTTTAGTTAAACTACGATGGCCAAAGAAGAAGGGTATTTACGATAAATCATTTTAGAGTGCAAATACGAATCAAAACGAATACAAAACATTTACCAAATATTGGATGAGGTAAAGCATGATAACGAGAATTATCGAGGCCAGGCTTAGTAGTTATCTACCGAAACCGAAGGTTGAGCACGAGGCGAATAAGTATGTAACGCATGTAACGTAGTCAGTAATGTCAGCCGATGCATGCATGTAAAGATGTGAAACTGATAATGAAGATGATTAAAAAAACAGAATAAGTCGATCCTTGACAATTTCGCTATCATGTATTTATTGTTTATGCATGCATTTAAAACTCTAATGCGTTTGTTCAAAACTTTTGAAATTTATTGTGCTAGAGGATTTTCCGTCTGGTTAACACAGTTGTACCGTTTGTGGAACCGTGTATTTCTTTACCAACTAACTGATGGCCTCGAATACAGGTGCCGGTTCTCTTTCCCTACTTCCTTTTTTTGTTAATTTTGTTCTCCCCAGGTTCTTTCCCTTACACTTAGTCTCAGTTTTCTTTGCTTTAAGTTATGTCGGTCGCGACTGCTATGTGTGCAAGCAAAACCAACTTTCCTTGTTTCCATAGTAACGGTAGCACTTGTGAATTTTTTTGAGAAAATAAGAAAATGAAAAAAAGAGCAGTTTCGAATTCTTCCAATCCTTCACGCGAGTGAATCTCTCTGGAAACGTTTGAAATAATCTCAAGTACTGTCGGGACGATGCTTAAGTCCATCGTCAAGGTAAATATATCATTATGAGGGAGGGGGTGTGGAGAGTAACTCGCTTTCCCTCGTTCCTGTTATACAGCGCTCACTCAACAATAATCGTACATTTGCCGTAGAGAGAACGAAATCACTTTTAAAACAGCTACAAGCTTTTAATACTCTTCTATGGGAGACTTTTGTCGTTGGTATCTGACTATAGCATTGATTATAACTGACTGACCCTGCACAGCTACAATTAATTTAACTTATATTATTAAGACGGTTTCCGCTGAACATTCGAGATAAAGGCAAAAATAAAGATACCAAAAAAAGAACTCATAGCATGGTATCAGTTTGAATACAGGTAGGAAGAACTTATCTTAACTTTAGCTCTCAAACTGACCCCGCGAGAGAAAAAAGAATTTGAAGTTATCCATATTTCATTTCCATATCCACGTTTCAGATCAGTTCAAAACAAAATAACACACGTTTTGAGCATTTTTAACGAGATCGTTCGACATTAACTTTCTCGAGGATGCTTTAGAATTTAATCGCAGCGTCTTTTATTGCTCCAACTTTCAGTAGAATCCGTCTTAATCTCTTAAGTATCATTACTGTGGACATGTTTGGGTTAACAAACATCGACTAAAATGTTTTTAAAAAAGACTCCAAAAGGATGCTTAAACATTTAAGCGTTTCACCATCATTAATATTCAGTCTGCGATTAACGCTATCGCTTCATGAAAGAGAAATCCTTGCATTACCTTATTCTTTGAGAATATTCCACAAACACGTCCACGTTAAAAAAGCTAAAGATATTAGTTGTTGATTATAGATTCAAAATGAAATCAAAATATTTACAAAGTACACTATGCCAAATAAACACCGCGATGGTTGTATTCAATGACCAGTCACTCAAACAAAAGTTTCCTGTGCTTTTTGTCGGTTTAAATGCTTTTACAAAGCCTATAGTAACACAATTTTTAAGCTCTGTCCTCTCCTGCTCGCGGTAAGAAAACTCGAAAGTTTAAAGCTCATGATTCATGACTTGGTGCTGTAGAGGAAATGGCGGTAGCGAGACTGGGTGTGGCTGTCTTTTATCGTCTCTCTGAGATTTCTTGGTAACATAATTCAGTCCCTTTTCTGCCTTTTGCTGTGGTACGTTAAGAAAGAACACTTGGAAATTCAGAGCTGGTCCTTGAATTTACAGGTAATGACAAGTGTGAGGCTGGGCGTGGCTGTCTTGTGTCATTTCTGTGAGACTGCTTGATAGCATACTTCTCAATCCGTTTCTGTCCTTTGCAGTGTTATGGTAAGAGGAGACACTTGGAAATTCAGAGCTGGTTTTTGACTTGGTGCTGTACAGGTAATGACAAGAGTGAAGCTAGATGTGGCTGCTTGTGTCATCTCTGTAAGCTTGTTGATAGTATAGTTTTCAATCAATTTCTCTCTTTTGATGCTTCATTTAATAATGAACACTGGTTGCTGAGGAATGGGACTGAGGCTGGGTGTACCGTGCACGCAGCGGTTTTCTTGTGTCATTCTCTGTGAGATCATATGAATGCAAGTGTTCTTTGTTCCACGGCCGGCTGATGGAAACGCAGCAGTTTGCACAAATGGGATGACCATCTCCAAGGTAAATATACCGGCACACCAGCTTGTGACAGTATTTCGAAGCAATGTCAGAGTAGCTACAAGATTACAGCTAACGCAAGTTCAGATCTTAAATTTAACTCAGTCATAATAACACTTGACTCTAAACAATCTCTCTCGACAATATTTGACAATTAAACAATTTCGCTTGTTAAAATCAAATGTGGAAATTTAAACGAATAAAACTTAAAAAATATATGCAAAAGCACCGAACGTTTTCGACTCGCTATTAAGCGTAAATGCCGTACGCTTTTGTTTCAACAAATTCTTGTGTCGGTTTACATATTATTGCAAAGATCTTATTCCACTTACTAATTAAAGTCTTTCTTACTGATGGGGTGTGTGCGCAGGGGCTTCCCCAGGGGAGAGTTCCAGGTATTCTGGAACCCCCTTTTCGAGTTCAAATATTATGAAGTCATCACTACGCTAATTTTCAAATTTTATAAACGTGAATAGCTCTGGAAAGAAAAGAGATATTTGAAAATAGTAAACGGCATTTTACTTCTCATACAGACCACTTGTAAATGTTTTAAAATGGCTTAGATAGGACAGATGCAAATTTCATCATAGTAGCACTTTAACAAGATCAAGAAAAGACCATAATTTTAAATGAAAACCGCCAGGTTCTTCAATAGATTTTTCTTTCTTTAACGTGACAAACACGTGCGTTCTGAACTGCTGTAGAATGACCTTTCATGAGTGACGACTGATTTCGGATGTCATCGATCTTCCTTTGTAAAAGGCTGGGAATGCCCCTGCATGAGGTGATAAGTTAAGCCTTAGCAGTCCATATTTACTTTGGTAGATATGCCTACAAAGGCATACCAAAAAATCTTTACTTCTGATTTATACGTGATACGTAATAAAATTTTACACTATTATATATGATCCATAAGGGTTTAACTAACAAATAAGGCACAGTGGCAATGTGCTTCTATTAGAATTTTCTTTCTTTTCTACTCGTTTAGTAAAACGAATATTACTTTTTGGAATGAAAACTCATGAAACAAAAAGTGTCATTAATACTTTCAGATCCAATTTCTTACGTATTCCAGATTAATTTTCTTGTTAAACTAAGACAGTTGAAAAAATAGTTTCCAATATATACCTGTTACGCTATATGTTATATATTCGCTCAATCATTGACGAAAGAAACGATAACCTTATTTTTCGAGAAAAGGCAAAACAAATTTAATAAAATGTGAGCAGCTAAGCTATACCACCACAGGTGCTTGTTTCATTATCAAGACATGGGATATCAATGTGATTGTTTCACTCGTTGCTTGGTCAACGATAATTTACGTTGTTGACAAAAAACCTACGCTATAGCTTCACAGATGCATTTTTTCGTGTTATTAGACTTGCCTAGAAATCTTTGGGTTTCCTTTTGTTCGCCTAGGACTATTTTCTTTTCGGTAAATGAAATATTAGTGGAAACTGAAACAAGCTGGTGTCAAATGTTGGTTATCGTTTCATTCGTAGTTACTAACTAGAAGCACCTTCCAAAGAAAGATAGCACTACTGAAAAAAAAAAGGGAAAACTCATCTACAGTTTTTGCTCTTTAGTACTCGTCCATCGGGGGATTCCGCTCCTGCAAAAGTAAATAACATGTGTGAGCGGGCGGGAAGTTAAACTCGATCAAGAATGCATGCTTGTAGTTATTACCTTATTTATCTATTCATTAACTATTTATTTAAGTTTTGTTTGGTTCGAGTACAGCGGAGTATTTCGAGTCGTGGTCACTGCCTTTCTTTACGAGATGACATAACAAAATAATGAAATGAATACTCTTCCATATTTTTAATACTCTCTTTTTTACAGTACGACTACTCGAACCGGATCACTTGGAACAAAGTTAACCAATCAGAACGTTAATTGAGAACAATGGATAGCGGCCTTCTTTGTAACAAAGGACCAATGACGTTCTAAAACGCAAACAATAGATTTACAGCAAACTTTAAAAAGTCAACAACGTTGCAAACAGCTGCGGACCTCTCAGGAAACTTGCCTTGTATTTGATTGGTTAGTTTCGATCCTAAATTTTCAAGAGGAAGCAGTTTCAGTGGTCCTAGAGTTTCGAATTAGATGTAAATTGTTAGTTTCAAGATGCGATCCTTCGCGCGAAAAGCTTACCATCATTTTTTTTTTACGGACACGGGGCGTTAATTGAAGATTTCATCCTGCGATCACTTCTGTTCGAAAAATTTTCACTCCGGGCGTGAAAAAGAAGACCGTGAAATTAACTTTACGCCGTAATTATTTCGCTCCGTCTGTCGCCGTGAAATTGACGGGAGTCACGTCGTATGATTTACTTTGTCAGCCAATGCTTAAAAATTGCGTTTCACCTTGAGACGTCTTTGTAATTTGAGCTTGATTCTAGTAATTTTCACTTTCTTGACGTTCCGAATGCAAACATATATGCCACAAACATTATTGTACAAAAGGGAATCTACATGTTAATGAAAATAATCACTACACAAAGACCTTTAAGTAGGCTTCGCACTGCAAACGAGGATACGAGTTTGCTTCTAGAACGACTGATCAGGTTTTTGGCATGTAGAAGCACACAAGGGAGAAAGAAAGAAAGAAAGAAAGAAAGAAAGAAAGAAAGAAAGAAAGAAAGAAAGAAAGAAAGAAAGAAAGAAAGAAAGAAAGAAAGAAAGAAAGAAAGAAAGAAAGAAAGAAAGAAAGAAAGAAAAGCAAAAAACTCACTAACTTCGCATTACAAACACACCCACATCTTCACATTCAGCTATGATTTTTCTCAATTAAACAATCGAAAAAAAGAATAAAAAATCTGAGAGAAGAATTGGCAGTTGTGTTTTTCATCCAAAAACCTGTATGTATTTTAAAGAAAAAAAGGTATCAGAATTCCGTAACTGTTGAAGGTTTAAAAAAAAGATTTTACTTACAGCGCTGGTTATCTTTTTCTCCAAAGTCCAGAGTCACGTCATCACCAATGAGTACAAACGGAGCCCAGTAATTCACCGCACTAAACTCTTCTGACTCTCGGAGGCATTTCATAGCCCGGTTCATCGACACACTAGCGCTATTACCATCACTCATGTGTTGGTAGAAGCTTGTCATGAACTCTAGAGTGGCTTCATCATCAATTGCCCAGAGTGACACCAGAACAGAACGAGCACCTGCACCCAGAAAAGCCCGGGCAATACCGACAACTCCCTCAGCCTTATTGACGTCTCCTTGACCGCTATGGCAGCAACTAAGCACGACAAGCCTTGCTCGAATTTGAGCAGCTTTCACATCTGCTATTTGCAAAATATATTCTTCCTCGTTGGGAATCTTGTTCTTCCGTTCTGGGTTTGGAGATAAAGCAATTTCACCAGTTTTCGGATCTCCATGTGCTGCAATGTGGACTAAAGCAACCGAACTGATTCTTTTTAGCACTTCGTTTTTAGTTGCTTCCTTCCCGGTTAAAGGATAGGACTTAACAATCCTGGCTATCATCTTTACTTCCTTTCTGGCGCCTGGCAACTGGCTAAATTTTGGCTCACCTGATGAGTATATAACTTCGTTCACGCATGGGTCTCCCACGAGCAGCGCCCCTTTCTTAGCGTGGTAGCCCTCGGGGGAGTTTGCGATCAGCTTTAAACTCGTCAGCGAGGGGATAATGCGGATCCTGATAGACTCGGTGAGGTATCTTGCTCTGTTATCCACAAACGCCGCAAACGGAGCCAAGAACAGAGGACCATCCGGCACAATGATTAATTCATCACCTTTAAGGTCGTTTGCAATGGGACTTATAACACTGTCATACAAGAGGCGCAGAGAATTGCTCTCACAGCGTGAAGGCTTTACTGTTTCTTGAAAAGATTCTTCGTTGAGCTGCAATTCACCTCTTACTCCATCCAACGAACGACCAGCAATGCCATTTTCTTTCAAAGCGTTCTTCCTCAAACTCTCTAAGAAAGAAGTCGCTTCAGTTTCACCTTGTATCTCTCTTTGTCTAAACTGTACTTCGTTTCCTTTGCAGTGTACCCATAAATTGATTTTGGTACCCTCTAGGGCTACAAAAACCATTTGAGTGGACATTTCACCAGCACTAAGAGACTTGAATGGAAGTAATTCAAAGCCATACTGTAATTGCATGAGATCCATTAGAGCCTGTGCTCGTCCTTCTTCAGCAGCACACAAAGCCTCGGCAGTCTTTTTAAGTCTTACCAGAGTTCTCCACAGAGCGGTGTAAACATCTTGATGCATATCACGAAAGCTTACTTCCCACGCATCTTCGGCCTGAAGGAGACATCTTACTCCATTGTACGCCTTTACACTTTGTTGGTAAAAGTCCACAGCCTCCTGAAAAGAGCCCGACAATTCAGACAATTGACCTAGCGAGCAACAGGCACATCCTTCTGCACACCTGTCCCCTACCTGTCTGGCAATAATAAGGTGCTGCTCGTTGTATTCTACGGCTAGTTTAAAATCAGCCAGACGCTCATAGCATGTGCCAAGTCCACAATACGAATATCCTTCGCCAATTTTGTCCCCTACTTCTTTTGCAATCTTGAGACAACGTAGATGGTTCTCTATGCCTCCATGGAAATCACCGAGACCAGTGCGAATCGAGCCAAGAAGGGAAAAAGAATCTCCTTCTTTAGCCTTGTCTCCAATTTCTTTGGCAATTCTAATAGTTTGCTTAAAGTAATTTGTGGCTTGTTTAAAATCACCGTGCTGTAGATTAGCTAAGCCGAGATTGTGATAGGCATTTCCTTCTTCGGCCCTGTCTCTTACTTCTTTGGCAATACCAAGACATTGCTTGTAGTACCGTAGGGCTTGTTTGAAATCACCGACAGAATGATAAGTACTGCCAATATGGTTGTAGGCACGTCCTTCACAAGCCCTGTCCTCCACTTCTTTGGCAACCCCAAGATGAAGTTTGTGGCACTCCATGGCTTGTTTGAAATCACCGATGTTTTCGTAAAAACATCCAAGATTTCCATAGGCACATCCTACGTCATCTCGGTTCCCCACTTCTTTGGCAATACTAAGATGACGCTTTCCGTACTTAAGAGCCTGGTTATAATCACCGAGACCTTGATAGGCTTTGCCAAAATTGTCATAGGCACTTCCTTCCATATTCCTGTCATCCACTTCTTTGGCAATACTAAGAAGACGATTGCTGTACACCAGGGCTTGTTTGAAATCATTGAGAGCTTGATAAACTTTGCCAAGATTGAGGTAGACGCATCCTTCACAAGCCTTGTTCTCCATTTCTTTGGCTATGCTTAGATGAAGATTTTGGAACTCAATGGCTTGTTTGAAATCCCTGAGGCCGTCATATGCAATGCCAAGATTGCCGTAGGCACATCCTTCTCCATCCTTATCCCCCAACTCCTTAGCAATGCTAAGATCAAGATTATGGTACTCTATTGCTTGTTTGAAATCTTTGAGGCCGTTATAGGCAATGCCAAGATTGCCGAAGGCACATCCTTCTTCAGCCCTATCCCCCAACTCTTTGGTAATGCTAAGATGAAGCTTGTGGTACTCTATGGCTCGCCTGAAATCACCGAGACTTTCATAAGCACAGCCAATATTGCAGTAGGCACATCCTTCTTCAGCCCTATCCCCCAACTCTTTGGTAATGCTAAGATGAAGCTTGTGGTACTCTATGGCTCGCCTGAAATCACCGAGACGTTCATAAGCACAGCCAATATTGCAGTAGGCACATCCTTCTTCAGCCCTATCCCCCAACTCTTTGGCAATGTTAAGATTAAGGTTGTGGTACTTTATGACTCGCCTGAAATCACCGCGACTTTCACAAGCACAGCCAAGATTGCCGTAGGCACATCCTTCTTCAGCCCTATCCCCCAACTCTTTGGCAATGCTAAGATTAAGTTTGTGGTACTTTATGGCTCGCCTGAAATCACCGAGACTTTCATAAGCACAGCCAACATTTCCGTAGGCACATCCTTCTTCAGCCCTATCCCCCAACTCTTTGGTAATGCTAAGATGAAGCTTGTGGTACTCTATGGCTCGCCTAAAATCACCGCGACTTTCACAAGCACAGCCAAGATTGCCGTAGGCACATCCTTCTTCAGCCCTATCCCCCAACTCTTTGGCAATGCTAAGATTAAGTTTGTGGTACTTTATGGCTCGCCTGAAATCACCGAGACTTTCATAAGCACAGCCAACATTTCCGTAGGCACATCCTTCTTCAGCCCTATCCCCCAACTCTTTGGCAATGCTAAGATTAAGGTTGTGGTACTCTATGGCTTGTTTGAAATCTCCGAGACCGTTATATGCAATGCCAAGATTTCCGTAGGCACATCCTTCTTCAGCCCTATCCCCCAACTCTTTGGCAATGCTAAGATGAAGCTTATGGTACTCTATGGCTTGTCTGAAATCACCTTGACTTTCATAATCACAGCCAATATTGCTGATTTTCTTCGTTCCATTTCTGCGTGAATCAAAGTAAATGATTGAATTTCTATGAACAAACTTCCTACTGGAGTCACATCTTCCTTTTTTTAAAATGATACTGCCAAATATCCTTTAAATGTTACAGCTTTAAGCTTTGTAGTACCACAGACTTACAGCCTTATTAAGATTTTTTCTGTCTTTAAAAATCAGATAAATTCGAAATTTAAATGGCGCGTAATTTTTGATCGCGCATAAATTTGTTTCCCTGCAAAAAATAACATGCCCCTCGTCACTGGGTTTCAGTCAGTTTAACTGGTGTATATTGGGCCGTTTCTTAACTGTCGTGGGCGTCACAGGCTACATGACGGCTATTTTGAAAAGATTCTGGATTTTCCAAAGTAGCTTGTTGCTGAGGTAGACGAGGTATGAGCAAGTAGTTTTAAGAAAAACTTTTGTGTGTTATTATTTCACTAGGATCTGAAGTCAGAATAAGGGCCAAAACTATTTTTGCGGGTCAAATTCGGGACAATTCCGACATGTGTAGAACGCTGTGTTAGAATTATGATAATTTATGCTGTTACATGGACGGATTAATTGGATGGGTTTCAATTAGATTCATGGCATGTGTTCCCACTTGGCATTCATGGCATGTGTTTCTTGTCCTTACAGTTTAGTTCAGTTTCGGTGCTACATGTGGTGTTAAAACCTTAGCGAGTCGTTTAATAAAGTCCTGAACCGATCGGATAGTATCTTTTAATAACATGTTATGGGCCCAGGACATTGTCATTGCTGTAAGAATTTCAGGCTGTTTTGCCGTGGAATCGTGAAACATGACAGCGATATCTGAAACTATTAAGATCGAGAAACTGAACGGGAAGAATTATCAGTCATGGAAGTACGACATGAAGCTCGTCTTAATGGAGCGAGGCTTATGGGGATTCACACAAGATGGTCAAGAAACACCCCCAGGAGAAACCGCAAATGTTGCTGTAAGAAATGCTTTTTCGATTACGATCTGACAAAGCTTAGTCGTTGAATGCTCTGAACGTGGAAAAGGATTTACAAGTTTACATCTCTTCGGTAACTGACCCTCTCGAAGCTTGCATGAAAGAAGACGCAACCCCGCAGATTTGATGGAAAATTTGACCTACATGACTTCCCTTGCTGAGCAGTTAAGAGGATTGAATGAGGAAGTCTCTTCGAAGAAATTTGCCACGGTCGTTCGTGATGGGAAGTTTACCCGAGTCGTACGATAATTTCTTAAAGAGTTTAAACGCCAGAAATACCGATGATCTCGATTGGGAGAACGTCAAAGGGTTGTTGATTGAAGAATCTTTGAAGCGAGCTGAAAAGAACAAGAAACAAGAATCAGACAATGCACTTTATGCCAGAAGAGGAGGAAGCCTCGACAGAGGAAGATATCCATCACCTGGTGGAACTGGTCGTGGTCGTGGTTATGGTACACGTTTTATATACTCCGCCTCGCCATGGCTAAAATCTAAAACCCGAAGCAGTCACATGCTTCAAATGTAAGCGGGATGGGAACATTGTGAAGAACTGTCCATACAATAACAAGCCAGATAACAAGCAGAACACCAGCGGGAGAGAAAGTTCGAACATGGCCGAACTAGAAGGAGTTGCACTAATCACAAGTACGATGATCCGGTCAAATGAATGGTTCATTGACTCGGCAGCAACAAAGCATATGAGAAACGACAGAAGCATTTTAGAGATCTATGTTGAATACCAACAACCAAAAAAACATTTATATGGGAGGCAGTACAGTAATTCATGCTCTTGGCGAAGGGAAGATAAGACCTCCTACGGTAAACAATACCCATGATGTTGTCCTTAAGTGTGGTTGACCAAAGACCTGCTCTCAGTACCTGCAATGGCATAAATGGTTGCTGAAATTCCCTTTTTACAATTCTGAATGTTTAATACTGAAGGATGAAAAAGGCCGTTTACTGTACAATAAGCAATACACTGTTTACACCGTCGAGAACGCTCGAGTGTCAACAACTGACAGTGGGCCATCGCTTGCACTTTGGCACTGTAGATTGGGTCATCTAAACTACACCTATGTGAATCAGCTGGTGAAGAAAGAAATGGTTGATGGCATGAACTGTGATCCAGACTCACAACCCAAGAAGGAATGTGAAGCATGTGTTCTAGGCAAAATGCAGAAGAAGCCCTTTCCCAATGTTCAATTCTTTGAAGAAAACTTTGATCATATTGATGAGGAGATTAAATCGAAGGATGCAGCCCAAGCAAATGTCAAGAAAGTGAAAGTGTTGCACAGCATCCTTTACATGAAGAACCTGCAATTCCAGAGGATGTTGAGCCTCCAGTTAAAACGAATGTTGAACCTGCAGTTCCAGAGGATGCTGAGCCTGCAGTTCCACAGAATGTTCAAACAGTAGAAGTACCAAATAAAGAAGCACCAATGAAAGAGGATATGAAGATGTTTTAATGGAAGAGGTTCGAACCCTACCAGCAGTAAGGGAGCGAAGTATGCCAAGCAGATTCTGTGATGAAGATTGCCTACAAAGAAAATTGTTATGGAGACTGATTTTATTACACGAAACGAAATAGCGAGTTTTCAGAAAGAAACTATACTTTTCCACTAATCGAGAATTGCTGCACGTTTATTTTGTTCATGTTGTGAATTTTGATTAAGCTGTGGGACTTACTGCAATGACGTTTTTCGTTTGCTTTGTTCGTTTGAAGTCTCTCAACTTAAATAAGGTAAACGACCAGTGCATGTTTCTTAACGCGAGCTCAGAGAAATTTTTAACTTCGTCAGCCAGTCGACACTGATCTAGGTAGTGTTTTATATTTTAGTTTCGGCACGTTATTTTTTTCTTCAGGTTTTGTAATTCAGTTTCTCGATCGTGTCTAAATGAACACGCGAATGACAACGAATGACTAACAACGACCACGACTGCCGAGTACGAGTGATCACAAGGGTTAATATATACATCAAGATATGCTGCTTACGTAAAAATCAGAAATAATCTCGGAGTTAAAGTCTTCGTTTTGCAAAACTTTAAGAAAAACATCATCGAGCATCTTATAAAGAATACAGAGAACTGTCGATGATTTCGTAAAATTTCCAGGGTTGACTGTTACAAACAAACTAGTTGAATTATCAAAACTTAAAATAAGCCTCGCTTGGTTGAAAACAAAAAAATCCCTTCTCAAAAGTTACACATCCAAGCGATAAATTTTCTTGGTAATTGATGGTGATTTCCGAGAGTTGCGATCGAAAGAGCAAACACCGTGTGAGAGCCGTTCGACTTTTCATTCCAACCAACAGCTAACAAAATGGCAAACTTCTTGAGCGACCAAAAATCAGAGAAACGCACAGGAGTGGCCATACACATTAGCACTTTCAGAATACCCCCAAGTTAGGTTTTGTTGTTGTTCTGTTAATCTTTTGTCGCCCAAAATTTAAAAAAGATGCTTCTTCTATGTTTTGCGTTCTTCCTTTCAACCTATATTGAGCGCTTTTTTATTTTTGCGGTACTTCCATTGTACATTTGCGTACTTCCATCAACATTTGTCGTGAATAGCTTTATTCAACTTCCTAGCTTTCGATCGATCTGTTTCACAGGTCTTTTCGAAATCATGAATATCCAATATATTATTATAGTAAACTTCGAACTTTCATTTTCTACATTTCGTAATCCGCTCGTTCTAAACAAAGGTACGGCTCTTTTACAACATGAAAATTATTGTGCTGTTTCACAAAACATTTTTTGTTTTATTTATGTTAATATAGTTTATAGAACCACGCTTTACATCAGTTCTGGCGACATATTTCATTCCAGGTTTGATTCGTCGATTGTTGCGCTCGTTATATTTAGTTTGCCAACCATTGCAGTTCGTTATGTGTCCTAGTATGGAGTACAACAATTTGGTCACTTGAGGCCCAAAAACTTGTTGTATTTATTGAACAAGGGAGAGACATTAAACTCCAAATATGAAAAATTCTAAATAATTTAACTTGATTTTTGACTCTTTATAAAGCCGTTTAATGTAAGGAGAAGGCATGTCTTAACTTTTGGCTACTTGTTTCATCGTTGCGCATTTACGTTCTTTTCGCGTCGTCCCTGAAGCGCTTTTTATCTTGCTATTTTTCGTTTTATTCTATTCATTTCACAGGACTATTTCAAAAAAGGTTTTATAAAACAGATAATGTTTGGTAAAATTCGAAGATTCGGTTTCTACGCTTCGTTATCCGTTTTTTGCGCTCTTTGGCGAAATTGAAATGCGACTCAACACACTTCATTATCCGTTTTACGCGTTTTCCTTTTCTTTTACGAACGCGACATTTGAAATGTGACAACACGTTAATTTTCTGGTTACAGTTTTAGTTTTTTATCGTAATACTGCTTACGCTTTCGTAGATATGTCTAGGGCTGAACGCTAATACCGATGCATGTTCCTTATGAAAGGCATCACAAATTGCCCTCATTTATAAACTGTTTGCCAAAACACACCTAATTCTGTCAAATATGAAGTAGTATGGAAACGTCAAATAACCCAGTCAAACATGAAGTACTTATTAAGCAATACTTGAGTTCAATCCTTGGCGTAAGTGCCCTTTCCATAACTATTTTGTTCATGACGGAATACTTACACACCACTGCGTTGTAGTTTATGGCTGGTGCCAAGCCCGAGCTAGCATCCCCAAACCAGCCACAGAAACCAATACCAGAGAACAAGAAGTCAATTGTGCAAGGAATGAAGAAATCTAGGGGGGGGGGGGGGGGGGTGGGGGGTGGGGTCAGACTGCAGGTGCCTTGAAGTACTTTAGCTCAGTGAAATGGTTTATATCACGCGATTACAAGGTGATATTCCAACACGGCCCTCACTCGGAGTCTGGTAGTCTTTTCGCGTCAAGAAAAGAAAGTGAACACAAATTGAAGAACTTTCCTTTTGCAAGTAGCTAACATTTGGTATTATCTGCCAAAGTAACAAACCAGCACTGCCGTTTGTAAAACTCAACCAACAGTTTAGTGACGGAAAAACAGTGAACGAATTTCCTCGAAGAGTTTCGTTTTACTCGTTTCTTTTTAAACATCAAACTAAGAAATATCGCACGGAAACCAGCACATCGAAGTTTGATCCTTAGATTTCGCCTAGTCCTTATTGTGACAAATTCACCCGTTGAACATATTTTTTTGTTCTGTTTGCACTGAAAGTCATCTGGTGAAGAAAAGCAAAGCAACCAACAAGCCTTCAAATTCTAGCTGTAAGTTTGCTAAATTTTCTTTCTCAATTTCTTGTTTTGCCAAGTTGCTTTAATTCGAGATGCTTGTTAAATCAATTTCTTACCAACTAAATTTAATTATGATAATTGTTTAGCTCCACATAGTTATTTTAGGGGCCAGTCGGCTGCCCAGCTGTCAATATTCTTATTTACGTCTATTGTTATAATTACTATCATTTTCCCATGGTTCACGGGGAAAATAAATAATTTTTGTTAATTGTTTTCTGTCATCTCCAACGTGCCAACATTGTTGATGATGTCGGTGTCCCATTTTGAGATCAATCTGTTTGTAGGGTAACTTTACAGCTCTCAAACGTTGATTCGGGTTTAATTTATACTTCGTTCAATGCCACGGGAATTGGCCATTACGTTTCAGCTATGTTATTGTAACTGAAAGAGAAATAACATGTGACTTTGCGTTCTGCGTAGAATTCGTTCTGCAGACTTGTTGCATTTATATCGCGCAGTTTCTATGAAACTATTATACTGTGCCTTCCATAAATTTTATTAAACGACACGAAACGCAACGCAACTCGATTTAGAAAGAAATTATTCCTCCACTCGTCTGGCATTGTTGCACGTTAATATTCATATTATTGAAACGTAGTTGATATGTGACTTACTGCAATGAGGATTTTTTTGGTCCTTTACCTTCGTTCCTTTGAAATCTCTTTTCAGCAATGAGGTAAGCAATCAGTGTCATAATCAGAATCGCCACCATGATCACGATCATCATTATCATCTTTATTTGCCTGTGGAAAATTATGGGAAATAAATGCATAAAAACTATAAAAAAACTAAGAACATTGCATACATTTAGGAAGAGAGTTATTAATGAAGGTTTGAAATCTGAAATCTCTCTTCTGCAGCAACGTTAGCGATCTTTGTTCTTATAGTAATAAAAGCAATACATCATCATCATCATCATCATCATCATCATCATCATCTTTATTTGCCTGAGAAAAATTACGGGAAATAAATGCGGAAACGCTATAAAGAACTAAGAATATTACATATGTTTAGGAAGAGAGTAAGACAATCACTATTAGTAAAGGCTGGCGGCTAAATGGACTGTGAGTTAAGGTAACTCCAGGTGGCCAAGTGGAATTTTACTAGAACCTAGTCAGCTTCTATTATTCGCGTTTTATTTGTTTTTCCATTTCAGTCTTGACACTTAGGTTCTGGAAAGGTTTCTGTCTTCCCCATGTCAGGTTAAATTTTTTTAAAGTGATTTACATATATAATCAATTATAAAGTCAGCTTACCTAACGTTTCTGATCCAAAATAACCAATCCTTGGATTTCTCGCCTCTGCTTTACGCAAATTATGAACCTGTAAAAAGCACACTTCAGTATCAAAGAAAATATGATATGCTCATGTTTTGTTTTACTAGGGTCACATTATAACAGGTTCCTTTCGTAGTTTATCAAGCATTAGAGACAAAGCCCGGAATGTTCGTTTTCAAGATTATAACGTTAGGATTCAAGTGAGGACGAAGATAGGAAACAGCTGATATTTAATTGGAAGCCATGCTCTTTGCTCACGTCGGTTATGAAAAGCGTAGTTTGCTGTACTTCTAATCAAGGCAAATCAGCCTTGTAATGCCACAAGTTTGGTTTTAGGTTAGTCTATTGTAAGTGAACTTCCACCATTTTGTCATATTTCTCTAACTGGGCTCTCTGGAACTCTTTTATAGTCCTGCATGGAGAAAGGAGCTGTGAGAGAGTGGTCCTTCTAAGAACACACGTCTTAGACCCCGGCCAGCTTCTAAGCCTGATCCTCGACCGCGTCTCTCATATGTCTTCAATCCGATTGACCAAGTATCAAGGTGAAGCACAGAAATGGCCGTATACGCGAGCTTTTCAGAATAGTCGAATTCCCATTTGTTGGCGACATATTACTGTATCTTGTCCATCTCCCCCTTTCAAAGCCGCTAAATGTTAGGAGTAGGCATGCGTTAACTTACTTATTCCATGCTTGCCGAGGATCTGTTGTAAATCGTTTCTACATGTTTTTGCTGGCAATCTTCGAACTTTCGTTTCTAGTTTTGTCCCTTTTTGTTTCAGCAAACGCTTGGGCTTTTCGCTATTGTATATTTGCGAATACTTTCGCATCTGTCGTGAATCGTTTTTAGATTCACTTCCTTTTGATTGATCTATTTAAAAATACGATTTTTTGACATGTTACTGTCAGCAAACTTCAAAATTTCGTTTTCTGATGTCGTAGTCTGCTGTTTATGTGCAAAAAGGCTGCAACTATGACGCAAAGATGAGACAGAAGTGCCCATTGAAATAACGATACCAGAGAAAGTCATGTGGGTTGCGTGCGCGTTATCACAAGAAGATGGTTTTCATGTTCTTACTCAACATTTTCTTGGGGTCTTTTGTGCTCAAACAGGGAAAATTAACAGCCTTTTGCATGAGGCTGAGATTTTGTATTATCCCTCAAAGTAACAAAGCGCTAACTGCTGTGTGGAAAACTGTACCAACAGTTTGGCTTTATGTGCAAAAGTGGTGGCTCTCGTACTTGCTCCGAGAGATTTTTACCGAGTTCACCAGTTTTCCTCCCCCCACGAAAACTAACACTTCCAAATTCCAATTCAATGCACGGCCCCACATGCTTCTAGCTTTAAATACTACTGTGTCTAAACAAAGGTAATTTATTTATTTATTTTGGTAAGGAAAAGCAGTAAACAATTTTGACTGTACTTGCAAGAATTTCCAAGATAAATAAACCAGTTCGAAATATTATATTTTGTCCTGAAAACCCACGGGAAAAATAACTATAAACCTTAATAACATAATAAAATTTAAACAAGACGTAGAACATTTATTCTGTGAACGTGCCGAAGGCAGTATACGATTAGAAATGGAACGTGGTTAAGAAAGGAGCTATTATCTTTCACGAATAACGGCACTCTTGCACGAATGTTGAAAAATCAAATTAAAATATGACTTACCTACTGTCCTCTGAAACACTTTGAAGTCTCTCTTTGTTTCTGCTATGAGCGGAGCGATCAGTGTTCCTTCACAACCAACAGGTTTTGGCAATTAATTTGGGGCTCAAACGAATTTTATCACGTGTCTAAGTTTAGATATCTACTGCAGTTTCAGTTTGGCATTTTTTCTTAAGCTTTACTTTTCGGTTTCGGCATTTAGATTGTAGTCTGAGTTAGTTAGATTTAAATTTTCAGTATTTCAATTCTAGATATCAGTTTCCACATTAAGCTCGCGTCAGGCAAAATAGCCTGGAGCCCAAATGCTGACAAAACAATTACAAATCAGTCACGTGTAAAATTAGGCCATGTTGGCCAGCATGACATTTTTTAAAGAAAATGGGGCTAAGAATTAAGTTTGTACATTTTAGGGTTAAAACTTAACATGACTTAAAGAACCTTTTAGCTGGCACTCAGCGATTTCACAGTCCATTTCTCACATTTCACCTCACGGAAAAGCGTTTATTTGTTTTGCCTTTTTTCCAACAGTTTCTGGACGATTTTGCTGACAATAACACAACTCAAAAGATTGTAATGAGCTTCTCCGCATTAGGTGAGTGAGTAAAGAGTGTTTTGTCACCAAGGTAACGGACCACCTTTACCGCTGGGGCTCACTGTACCCTGGTCGAACCAACCCTTCGCAGCACACTTTCCTCCAGGACCATGAGGAATGGCTGAGTGGCTCTCTCCTGATCTGCAGAGGCTCCCTCAGTGAAGAGGAGGATATGAAAAACACGAAAAAATGAAAAAAAATAATGGTAGCACAGGGGACGAAGGAGTGTCCCGCGCGCTTTCGCTTTACGTTTTTGTTTGCGCTCAAATATCTCGAAACACTATCAAAGCGCCTATTTCATATTTAACGGGATATTTCAGAAATGCTCTTACAGATTTTTTTAAAAGTGGTCAGCAATAAGAATAATGGTTATGCTTTATATTGCAGTCGAATTTAGAGCAGAAAACTATTTCGAGCACAGGAAGAAAAACACAGAATTGTGGCTACGTTTTTCATAAAATATTAACACACTGCTAGCCGCGTGATCAAGGGCGTGTTTATTGACCTCCACTTCGTCTAAGTCCATAAAAACGCAAAAAAGACTTGGCCAATATCCAGCCATCTTTACCTCTTGGTCAATAACGCAAACATATTTTAAACTTGATTCCAATGTAGATATAACTACTAATTTTTTTTTATCTTAGGTCCTTTCATAATTACTTGAATTACTCAGACTGACTCAAACTTTCAAACTTTACATTATTCGCTCTTATTCCGTCATCTCTTCCATTCCAGTGCGCGGTCATTTTGGAAACGTTTTCGTAAAGCCTTCGGAAATCTTCGTAGTTTTTGCTGTAGTTCACGCTTTAAGGTTTAGAAAGCAAAATTTCTTCTTATAAGTTTATTTAATAATGGATTCTTTTAGTGTTTGGTTGCTAAAGAAAAAGTGTCGAAATTTTGGTTTACTTGACCTTTAGCGATGTAACATCTTTTTGCGAACCAGAACGAAGCCCGTTGCTTGCTAAAACTATTTTTTATATTCTACATGCGAAATTTTTCCAAAGCAAAAACAGATGAATTTTGGGTTCGTGGTATTTAACATGCAAGGCAACTTTCTTTTGTTTCTTTCTCAGTTTGTGATTGGTTGGCTAAAAATGCCTACATGCAAAATCCACACCAAGTATGTGACGAGTTCCTAATCCATATTCATGACAATTGTAGAATCTGCATCAAACCATGATGTCCGTTGACGTGTTAAGACGTGTCGTCCTTCAAGAAAGTTTGCGCTCTTGAAGCAAGAAGATGCTTGACCCGAAGAAGGACTTGCGCTAGGAGAGCTTATTAACGCTATTCTAAATGAAGGTGAGCACTGCTTTGAGAAAATGAAACTTTAATTCCGATCAAAAACCAAAAGGGTTTCGAAGTAAATTATTGAGCGTTTGCAGTTCGCTTTGAGCGTAGTTTCAACTCGATACGGCAAAGCAGATTTCATTCTCTTTGCATTTGGGTCTGGTAGAAAGAATGTTTTCCTAATGCTTCGAATACTTGCGAACAGTTTTGTCCTTTAGAGCGGCAAGAAAAGTCTTGCATTTTATATTTTCAAAGCAAATGAAATTTTCATCGTGGCCATGTGTATGTGATAGTTGTATTCCTAAATGCGTTTATGCAATAAGACGATATAATTTTACAAAGACTTTGCTGTTTTCCTTTCGCTTAAGAATTTTGTTTCTTGTTTTGTTGCTACATATTGTGCCAAAATCTTCGGCATAAACTTAAATCTTATTCACAAAACTTTTATCTTGTGCTGCCTGCGTGCCACTCGCGCGTTTGCTGTATTGTGCGTCCCAGATTGCCCACGCTATTTTTCCTATTAAATTAGTTGCACTCTCTACTTGAAAAAAATATTTACTAATCATAGAATCACTTTTTTCTGTTTTCAGGTTAGCTTACTCCGTGAGAAGGAATGAAGAGCAAAAAATCTGGATAAAAGGACAAGCAGGAATCACTCGATCAAATGGATACTGGCTACAAAGATAAGAACTTTGAAATTATTAAATAATACAGTATTCTAAAATGTGGTGGCTGATTTTCGATGATTTATTTTCAAAGCTTACAGGGAGTTCACTCAATTGTTTTTTTTTTTTAATCGCATCGATTGATTGTCTGCATCGAGTAATAGTAAAATGAAAACAAACAAATTCCGGAGATTGTGAAATTGGCACAAACTACTATGAAAATAATTTTAGCATCAGCCACCATAGTTCGGAATACATTGTTGCCAGCCTTGAACAATTTTCAACTTTCACTAAAAATGTGATTTAACTTCCCTCTAAACAAGTTTACAATTGTCTTGATATATCAAAAAAAAATATCTTTGTATTTTTCTAACTGATCCTCGCTTCAAAAGCAAATGTTTTCGGACTTAGTTTTCGATTTTTGTAACATTGATTGCTGTAGGTTTTTTTGAAAGATCGCCTGTTTTCTTTTTTATTTGGTCTACTGAGATTGTCTTGATATATAACAAAATTTGGTAGTTTACTGAATTTTGCCTACAAACTGGTTTAAGCAAGTTTTCGATTCTGTAGTGTTGGTCGTTCAAGTTGCTTTATATGTTGCTGTGGTAACGACTTCAGTTGATGTCGCAGGGAAGTGATCCTTTTAAGGTGGCACTGCAAAACAAACAAGAGATCATAATTCCACTTTTAATAAAACTAAGAAAGACAAGCGATATTAAATTTTGCAGTTTGAATGCAATTAATATTCAAGTACTTTGGTTTTTGATCCGTTTCTTATGCGGAATAATTTTATATTTATTGACAGTGCCACCTTAAAAGACTCGATATCTTTCTGCATCAATTTATTGTAGTTAACAAGAGAACACTGGCGGTTATCAATGTAAAAAAAAAAGAATTCTTTCAAGTTTAAAATCGAGCCGTGGTGAATTGTTTCGAACATCTCGGACGGTAGTTGAGTGGTCGTTTGACTTGTTTTGGTCTAGTAAAAAAACGCACATAAAAGCCTGTTTAATTTTGTGCATGTGTTCTCTTGTTGTTTTGGGGAGATGAGGTAACCCGACTGTCTGGTTCGGCTCGCAGGATACCACGATACATTCTCGATAAAGTCATTTACCTTTGCAGACCACAATCTAAAAGTGAAAACCTTTTCTGGGTTACCACAGGCAGCCCAAGTTCATTATACGAGTGCTCGGTGGATTATATGATCGAGTCGTGCGTGACTAGTGAGTAAGCGCAGTGTACGTTACACTATCGACTGGCTTGTACCCCATTTATGGCGGAAGGTAGTGGGAGTTTTTAAAGGAAAGCCCTAAAAGAAACCAGATTTCTATTGATAGTTTTGGGCGTCTCCAAATTTTTTACTTAAGAGTTTATATGACGGTCAAATTTCTAAACATTATCTCCGAAATAAACCTTGTCGGTAATTGATAATGAGAGAGGCGGTGGGGGGACGGGGGGGGGGGGGGGGGGGGTGGTCGGAATTTGTTTAGACGTACCTTTTAAAGGAACCAAAGTTCTCTTGATAAATCAATTTGTGGGCAACGCAAAGTTTCATTTTTACTTTTTAAAGAATTTACAACGGTGGGATTTCCATGTACAATCTCGGAATCCTTGCAAGAATATTCTAAATGGCAAATAGTGTAACGCAACACTGCTGCTGCTTTCGAGTCACGTATGCTTTTATCATGTTATTGATCGAGCTCTCGTATAATGCACTTGAACTGCCTGTGGTTGATGTTTATCAAATTAGAAGAATTACAGCGATCATAAGTCGTGATTTTTTGCACCGCAACTGTCTTGTTTATCCTTGCTATTCTAAATTGCTATGAAAATGAGGTGGTATGCATGAGGCAATCTGGAAAACGAAATTTCATTTTCTGATCAAAACGCAGCTCTGTTCCAAATAATCTGTGAATTTTACAGTTCAAGATATTAATAAGAAAAAATTGCAATTATAAATTGCAAGTCGCACCACGATGGTGTCTTATCCTTGCGATCTTAAATTGTCATTAACTTCTGCTGCTATACACGAGTTAACGTGAAGAAATTATTTTGCTTTGGGATTACAATATGGTTTTTTGAACAAAATTTCTTGTTTAGGATATGAATTGGAAATTATTGTCTTATAGTCTTGTTTGGCCTTGCAATATTATTTTTCCTTCTGGCGATCTGATTTTCGCGTGCCAAGGCAGACATAGAATTTTTTTCTGATAAGATAACCAGCTTTGTTCAAATTACTTTTCTGAATTGAATAGTTCATGGAATATGGATATTATTTTATATTAGTCTGTACAAAATGTGACGTACTGCAGCAGAATTGGTTTATAATTTTCTACATTTCGCAATGACAAAATTTGCTGCTACCTTTGGAGACTCTTTTGCTGGACTCTTTCTCGGATAAGGACGGAATAAAATTTCAAAACCGATTTTTGATCCAATTCGATATCTTTTACGTGGTCTTTATTAACTTTTGCCTTTACCAATTGCTAGCAGAAGCTCGGGACTAGAGGGTGGAAAAGAATTTAGAATAGAACTTGTTTCCTGGACCAGACATAAGGGTTTGTTTAATTTAACTTTAAAGTTTATATATAATTAAATGAAGACCGTTTTATGCCGATACTCGATGTAACACATGAAAAGATTATTAGAAACGATTTACGTCGAGAGTTTCGACATGTGAAATCTAGTAAAGAAAAGATACCTGAACGTGGCTCAAATATTAATACGGAGCAAGCAATTAAATTGTTACATTCTGCGGCTAAAATTAAACAACTAAAATTGCTCCATTAATTTTTGAAGTGTTCGTTACGAATTGCTTTGGTTTGCAATGATTTTTCGTGATCTAATTTCTCTTGTGTTACATTTGAAAATTGTCGGCAGGAAAAGCTCTTTGATCCGAGGCAACATGGCAAGTTATAATACTCTTAAAAAACCTCGAAGACTGTTTGGAAATATTGCCTGGCAAATTAAAAACGGTGTCGATTTTTCACGCAGAAGACTACAGCTTGCCATGCTGTCTCTTGTGATACTTTAATGTTCACACCATCTTGTGCAAGAATGTTAAAAAGAAATATTTTGGAAAGGGAGATGGATTGGCCTTACATTTTGCCTTGCAAAGTAATTGAGTTAAAATCTTTGAGGTTTTTAAGGGGCGAAATTTTGGCTTTGTTGTAGTTTTTTGCACGAGGTGGTGTTTGCATACTTTTGGCGGAAAAATTTTAAGGGAAGCCATTTTGAATTTTTTTGCCGAAAATGTTGTCAGGGGAAACGCTGTGCAAATGTTTTCAAATTTTCCCGCCAAAAGACTTAGTATATATAGGGAAGATTTTTTCTACACACCTTTTAATTACTTTAATCGATTTTACATTAACTGAATAAAGTTATTTGAAACACAAAACAATTGTTTAAGTATTTTATTCAACATAATAAAGAGATTACAAATAAAACTGTTGACTTCATTGACCAGTCTTTATTAAATATAATATCTCAAAGACAAAGATGCAAATTCACTTTAGTAATTAGCTGCATATAAAGTTTAAAAATTAAAAAAAGGCGCATGCGTATTTTGAGCGCCCGTATTTTTTCTAAGTCTTTTGGCGGGAAAATTAAACGAAATTTAAACAGATGTTACAAGGAAGCAAGAATTTTATAAACACTGGCCTCTATTTTTCCATGTCTTTGGCAGAAAACATTGAATTCACAAAAGTAACAAAAATATATGATATGCGAGCAATTAATAAAATCTGATTGAAAAATTTGGTTTGACTTAAAATTAATTCTCAACTCGGCTAGTTGGTTTTCAACAGAAAAGAAAATTAGCTGCGATTCTTTCTAAACGATCTTAGCTTAAGTTTGTTAACTACCTCTAACTAAATTTGCCATTTGCTTGGATGAATATGTTCTTGGATGATTCCTTCTTGAATCCTGCTTGAACTAAATCAGCAACTTCATCTAGCAACCTGTATAAAAATATTTAAAAACTATATCAGTAAATAATTTTCTATTACATATCAGCTTTCAGCTTCAAAGGCACTTAGTTTCACTGAATGGAATATGAAAACATACGTTCCATATTTGAATTTGGCTTGTTTCTTATCCCGTTTCAAACCATGCATCGTTGCTCTGGAGAGTTGTTTCTTTCTAATTTAAATAAAATTTACGTGTACACGAATTAATGATCAACTAGACAAAGGAGCAATTCCCTAGAGAACGTCACATGATCTGGATGGGGCTACAAACAAACAAACAAACAAACATATACATCGCTTGATTGTAAAGAAAAGCTGGCCCATTTTCACTAAACATTATTCTGTGCATCGAATTACTTGTACTTGATATCAAGAGAAAAAAAAAACATTGACAACAGTTAACAGAAATCTGATGCGTGTCCAGCATGTTTCAACAACTAAAATTTTAGATCTAGGATTTCCATCGACATTTTCAGCAATAAACAGCAACGAACAGTTGGAAAGCAAGCTAAACCTTGAAAGGTATTTTTGTTAGAGCATCTCGAAAAGGTTTTTGGGACCACACTTAACCAATTCATTTTTTTTTCTACAGACTTTCCTTAAAATTAGTTTGGTGTTCCAAAACAGAGAAACGGCGGCCATATGGGTATACCAAGCAATTCTTCCGGGAATCAAACTCTATTTTTATGCAAAAGTCGTCTTTTGTTTTTGCGAATCAATATGGCCGCTGGTCACGTGTTTGAAAACGCTCTATAATGACAGCGACAAACAGTAAACCTCAATAAAGGAAAAAGCAAATTTTGCGCGATCAAAACACTCAAAGGGGAGTAAAATCTTCAATCGATTCACGAGTCTAAGCTTTTCATTTGCATTGGTCGCCTACCACTTAGCATGTTTAAACTAATCATACAACTAAATGAACTAACCTTCACGCCATCCCAAAGTATTTCTTCTCTTTTGTTGATTTCCAGTTTTTGCTATTTGATATTTGGCATTATCCTGGAGAGAGACAAGCCCAATTTTAGATAAACATATATATTCAGAGCCACTGAATACTTGATATGTAATAGCTGTACGCTGGCCATCCGCAGATTGTTTTAAATCTTCCTCAGTGTCCAAAGGAGATTATAGGGTTAAAGTCGTTACCGAACTCAATTATAAGTTATAATCTCAAAAAGGTAAAATTAAGGGTGTTTTGAAAGGTTATCCTGTTGTCATGGTAACCTGTTATGTGAAGAAGATAACCAGAAAGTTCGCGAATGATTTTGGCGTGATAGTAACGGCAAACATCAACCTGTTTTTCGTAGCAATGTTGTGGTGGAAAATACTGTACGTTTCAGGCAATTTCTTTGCTTGTATAAAAGACAAACGACTTGCATAGCTGACAGGTCAAAGTATCGAATAGCTATTCCAAAACAATAAGAAAATTAATGAACGATAATTTGCCCTTAACAATCCTACGAAAAACCCACCCAAACGAATTGAGTTGTTCGCTATGCCCTCGTTAATTCTGAATAAGAAAGACGCGCGCATCCCTTTCAAATCGACGAAGCTAATATGAATTAAATTTCTCTTAAATTACATGCCGCAACGTCAGAACTGAACAGGCATTTGGGACGCCTCTCTGTCGTGCCAAGATGATTGGTAAACTTCAGAATCATTTCTCTGACGCACTTTTTTTAATCTCTAGTCACCGTGTCCTTTATCTGGTTCAAACTTCGATGGCAGTTTTGCAACATACTTAACTACATGCAATTCTTACCTTGTTTTATCCGTAGCTGGATAAATTCGTTTCTGAGCTGCCAGTTATCAAATTCCACATATGAGCAGTTCGTCCATGCAAGGTCTTGAAGTGACTCACAGTTCCTTCTGATGCAAACCTTGTAATGAAACTTTTTATCTCCCTCTGAATTCTGTTGTTTCTGCCTTTGCTGAGCCTTGTAGAGTCGCCAACTTGCTTTACTAGGTGTTTCTTTGTTGACCCTACAGTTAAAACAAAATTAATTATTATTAACAATCTACATGTAGTAAGGTCAACCTACAGTATCACACTCTACATGACTGTAGATTTATAAAGGTTGGGCCATCCCCAATGCCAGTAATAAATATGCATGTACTGTGCAATTAATCAAGCAAATGCACCAAGTGTCCTGACAGTTATTCTTGAAGCGTTTACCACAAGTGAGTGGGTGGTTACTTTTTCTTCCAAATGTCCATCCACTCCTTACGGCCACCTCCATAATATGGACACATCTATACTGTGGACAGTTTAACTGGACCCAGAGAAAAAGAAAACAGAATTCTGATAATCACTAGCTCCATAACAAGGATCCTTCCATAAAATGGACACTTGTATATCTAGTCTGTCCCTTTGTTGTCCACATTAAAGTGGTTTGATTGTAATTAGCCTACACATCACCCTTTAGTAATCAAATTTACATGTACATGCAGTACAATAATCAAGATTTTAGTTTGGCTATGGTCAAATGACATTAAGTGGGGCAGTATCTTGGTAAGGGGCAGAGGGCTTAAGAGAGAAATGTATCCACTTATTACTGCAGTTATCAATCACACGCGACCTGAGGAAAAAGTCTCTGACGTTGAGTATTCTAGAGCCATTCGTTTTGAAATCCTGAGTTCAAAGCTTGCTATTTAGTAAACAAAATACAAGTGTAGTTGTAACCAGAAAAAAATTCATACAAAAATAGTTTTAGTGTAGATTTGCCAGCCTAGACATATTATGTGATCAATCATGTACGCAAATAACCACTGAACTGCATGTAAATATTTTCGAAGAAATGTTGTTACAAATGGAACAAGAATTTTTTAAGACACGCTCGTTGAATTTTTTCATCCAATCACCCAGGATGTATTCTAATTCAGAATGTTCTCCAGTTTTGAGGCATATAGGTAAGTTTTCGCGGAATGGAGATGATTAAGTTTCGTTTCCCCTTGCCCCCCTCCCCTGTCCCTCAGAAAAATTGTGCTTACCTTCCATGAATAAAGAGAATTCTGCTATTTTGCCAGGTGTAACAGAAGAATCAGGACGATAATATAACTGCAAAAACAAAGTAAAAGAAAGCTTTAATAAAACATGAGAGAATGCTACAATGACCTAAGTTCTAATTAAACTTCAAAAAAATATGTATATTATGCCCTTACGCTAGGGCTCAGACTGTAACAATTGCGCCTGTGTTTGAGCCTACTTTACTGCTTATCTCTGATTTCCACTACACAAAGCAATTACTAAGAGTATGGATGGGATGCTAGTCCATCTCTGAAACACCCCCCAGCATTTAATTTATTGGAACTTATTTATACAGCTGGGTGGAGAGACTGCGAGTTTAAAGGATCTTGCCCAGGATCATAACATAATGATAATAATAAATAAATAATAAATAAATAAATATTTATATAGTGCCTATCCATGCCTGCTCTAGGCGCTTTACAATAATGATAAAAAAAATTAAGAAAAAATATTTAAATTTCAATATAATAAAATTAATAAAAATTCGCTAAAATAAGCTGTATAAATCTTAACAATTAAAAATGTGCATTAAAAGTAACAAAACGTAAAAATCACTAAGAATAATAAGTTTTCTTAAAAAGATGGGTTTTGAGTTTGGATTTGAAAGAACTTAAATTGTCACATGAGCAGATAGAAACAGGTAGACTCTTCCAGAGCTGAGGAGCGGAAACAGCAAAAGCTCAAGAACCATATGACTTCAGGTGAAAATTGGTGGGGTTAAGAAGTAATAAGTGTGATGATCGGAGGATTCTGGAAGGTTGGTAGTACATTAACAAATCTTGAATGTAGACAGGAGACTGTTGATGAAGAGCCTTAAAGGCAAGCAACAGAATCTTGAATTCAATGCGTTCACAAACAGAAAAGCCAGTGTAATTCTTTCAGTGATCCAAACCAGGAGCCTGTTTCTTGGAAGACAGCCTAGATTTTAAAAGAGGCTATCCCATAGATAGTGTATAATTAGCATAAATCTTTCAACTTTATCATTACTTGGAAATCAGTCTCCAACAGGGCTTGAAAGAAACATCCCGTCCAGTCATCTGGGACAAATAGTGTTTACAAGTAACTTTTCTTGTAGGCAAGGGTCCAGGCAAGCTGTCTACCGACTTAAATAAGTTGAGTTTGTCATTATTTTTTTAACAGTCTCTAGCAGAGCTTCAATAAAAGTTCTGCCGGTCATCCAGGACAAAGAGATTTTCAAGTAACTGTTCATGCAGGCAAGGGTCCAGGCAAGCTTTCTACCTACATTGTACATATGTTATTACCACTGAAACAAACAGTCAAATCTTCCCCTGAGTGGTCCCCTGAGTGCCTATTTGGCCAGAAACAAGGGCAAATTAAATTTGCCAAATATTCGGTTCTTCATGAATCTCATGTAAAATTGCTTTTTACACCTAATTCAAGCAGTTGACTTAAGTTTATAACAGGAAGTGGGATGAAGCAGGGGCTTTAAAGGCTTTGATGCAGCAATGCACCCATAAATTATAGAGTAGGCTTGAAGTAAATTTCTTTATGTCCAGTTTTAAAGGAGGCTGGAACTGAACCTATGATTGTCCCTCAAAAGACTGATTTTGTGTGGAGGAAGTGTTGTTGGTTCTATTTATGCATTTTAGGACTTGTCTCACACTGTGAGCCTGCTTGAGAGGACACAAGCATGTCTTGCTAATAGGAAATTTTAAAGTTGTGTGCCATTTTAAATGTGTGATTCTAAAAATATATCCATACCCCTCCCATGGAAAGTTTGTTTGGTTTGAATCTCCCCAACCCTCTGGAAATTCCAGTTAAGCCCCATACTTTCCTTTAAAAGTGTGGTTTTTGAGACCCCCACTCCCTGGGAATTTCCATTGCTTTTCCATGGCGTGGACATGAGTATTTTCTGGAACTGCACAACGGTAGTGAGGCTGAAGGTGACCTTGCTTTGATACAAGCCTCACTGCTTTTTTGCATGTTAATGGGAAGTAGTTAGCATCAGAACAACTTGATTTGCAAAACAGAAGCAGTGAGGTCTGTATCAGAACAAGGTCACTTCCAGCCAGACAAATGTAAAATGAAATGGTCTATTAACCTTGGAAAGAAAATCTGTGCATGTAACTAATCAGTCTTTACCAAATTAAATTCATGGTTCATGTAAATACATGATTCATGAAATTGTCTAACTGTATGGTTCAGTAGGGAGAGACACTGCTTGACTACCCATCAAACGGCTGCGATATACTAAAAATCACTTGGCTATCATCTGTTACTAAGATGAAAGTTCACAGAAAATTATATTCTTGAGGAAATACTTCACACCGGAGACGCATCCAGGGAGAAAAATTCTGATATGAAAATGCTCAACAGGCAAAACGGCCCAAAGTATAAAGCTCAAATAAAAGTGCTGTGAGACGCGGCCGGGTGTACAAGGCTTCAAAAACAACAATGCTTCAAAGGGTCTACAAATATATAACTTAGTCATCTGTACGCCAGTTAATACGCGCCGACAATGATCGTATGCCAGTACGCCGCAAACTTTTGACATCCACGCCGAAGATCTTCGGCGTAACCTACATAAAATGCAGCCTGGTATATAGTCACTGCTGAGCCAAAGCTAAATAACTTTGAAAAATAAACCGTTTTTATAATCAGCAAAGCTTTGCCGTTCAGTATGCTTATCGATTAAACCTTTGGTTAGTTCTTCTGACAGCTATTTAATAAAAGGTAAGTTTAAGTTTAAGCTAAGTTAAACAAGTGCGGTACGAGCATACTTTCGCTGAAGTAAATCAGCGTGAAATTATCGACTTCCAAGCATAATTATCTCTATATTTTGCAACTATTTCGCTCTCAAACTAAACTAAAAAGCATGAAATCGTAAAAAGTCGTTTACGAACCTGGAAATTACGCACATCTAGTTGACGCTGGTGCGAGAAAAACATGAGTTGAATCCTCCAACAGAATTTGACGTCCGCCATCTTGGAAGTACGGTCTGCGCGAGACGAGCGAGAGACTGAGGTTGAACTTTCGTTTTCAGTCCTTTCGCAGATTTAAAGGTAAAGGCGGAAATTTTAAAATTCATGTGGAAAAAAAACGTTTGTTGCTCGTCTTTTGAGCCACCAAAGCGATTGTTTTAGCTTTCTCATGCGAAGATCCTTGCTATTTCGCGGCGCAGCAGGGCGTAGAAAGTGTAAATAATTCTATTGCACCGGGGTTAAAGTGTTTAAGCCCCCAAAGAGTTTTATTGAAAAAAAAAGACCAACATCACTTGTTTTTCATTGCTTCCGGTGCAGTATTGCCCAGCCGGAGAACGCGGCAAACTTCAACCAAAATTTTTTTCGCTCTTACGCAGCTTAAAAAGGCAGCTACAACGCATGCGTGTAAGGTAATTAAAACTGTCATTCAAATGAATAACAGTCACCACAAGTGACCGGCGCACAGGGACAGAACAAATATATAGGTTTTGCTGACCTAACTATAGACGTGCTCGCTTAACGGCAGCACATATACTAAAATTGGAACGATACAGAGAAGATTAGCATGGCCCCTGCGCAAGGATGACACGCAAATTCGTGAAGCGTTCCAAATTTTTTCGTATTTACATTTCATCTTTCCTCAATAACTTCTTGACTTGCTATTTTCTCTCAATCAGGAGCACTTGCATACGATCACAGAAAACAAATGCTGTATACACTTAACTTCCATAGACATGACATATTTGTAACCACGAAAGTTCTGTCCTGTGTGATTGTTCAAGTGAAACACTTACAAACTTAAAGTTTCAAATAAATTGACTACCGTCGCAGCTCATATAAAAATAGTTGACAGTTTCGTCCGGAGTGGCGGGTACCCCCACCCCACCCCGGCCATTAGGTACTTTTCTGCCGTTTATTTCTCGAGGCTGGTTGCAATACCATTTAGTGTAATTAAAACGAATGGTTTGCCAAGGTAAGAAAATTTGTTAAGCTAAGGTAAGTTGGACGATCCGGTAATACATTATTTAGTGTATACATAATTATATGGGTGGTCAGCAATGATTCGACATTCAGCACAAGGTTTTCGGCCCAAGATCGCAGCTTTTATTTTTCTATTGGTATATCGCAAACGTGTTTACTTTTTGAACTTTTTTGAAACCATTTGTTTCCAACAAGGAAGCCGAGCAAAATCAATTAACACTTTTAAATAGCACTGAGCTACTCAGTTTTATCTGAATTCACAGGTACTGTAGCCCAGCCTTTTATGAGAGCAGAGTCCCAATTTTCTAAGGGGATGAAAAGGAGAATCTTTACATTGGGTTCATTTTCTCTGATCAGGGAGAGTTACCTCGATATAGATCAAGAAAATTGAGATATTTAATGCTATGCTTTCATGGACTTTGGCCACCCGAGTTTGGGATACGAGCAGATATTTGTTCTGCATGTGGTGGCTCCTAAACAGACGTCCTTTTTCGCTAAGCTATGAACCCTTTGAGGGATCTTTGCGTAAGCTAGCTTAAGCTCACCCAAAGATAAATACAAATTTAACAAATCGCCCTGTCCCACTCTAATAAGTTCACTTTGATGCATGGATAAAAGCCAAGACTAAAGCACAGCAGGTTTTGGGTTAGTAGAGCGAAACTTAACCTTAGTTTCTCCTAGAGCAACCACCGACAACAAAAAAACCGGATCTTCTTCAATTCCATCAAATCGACATTAAAGCACTGAGGCTTTGCCCTGAAAGATTACGACGAGTTAAAAGTCTGGAGTGTATATGTAACTGGCTTCCAGTGCAGGCTTTATGGTAATATCCACCTAAAGTAACAAAGACTATTTTAACAACACATGTGGATTACAAAAGTAATTGTGTGCGCTTTGTTCGAATTTCATATAGGGACAAAAAGACCTGCTGAGTCTTTTAATCAATATTACATCAGTTCGATACCGAAACTCTCAGCAATGTCGTGTTTCAGCAAAAATCTAAATTCGAGGCCTCGATCGTCTTAGGGCCATTTTAACCAGTAGAACTCCCTGATAGCTACACAAGGGCAGAGATATTTCATCGTTTTTGTAGCATTGTCCGTTACCTTGCAGCTCACGTTTTAGGGTCTCGAAGTAACCATAGCCTATAATCTACTAACTATGCTATAACTAACGAAAGCTTTAATCACTGTAGTTGTCAATGGTGAAGAGATCGTATTTTAAACAAGTTTCTGTTTGATTTATAACATTTTTTCCTCAAATTTACAGTGTCCTCATTTAGCACAGCTCGGTTAATAAATAATAAAGATGACATGTTCATTTGTCACGATGGTGGGAACTTGTCAAAATGCTTCAGTCCCATAAGTTTTTTGCTGTCCAGTTTTTGGCGTGTGGTTCGTGTCGGCTGCATGGAGGTCTTCGACGCGCGCTTTGGAGGAGCGGCAAGCGGTGTTTAAGTTAAGAATTCGAGTGAATCGTTCACGTGGTTTTGCCGCCTGCCGCTCGACGGCATTATGCCACTGAGTCAGACGAGGAGTGCAGAATCCGCTGGTGCTAAATCCCCTGTGATGTTGTGGTGCTGCCTACTGCCGGGTGAACAGGTCGTGTTGAGCTAAAAATCAAAAATGAAAACCCCAAACGTTTTCATTCAATTAGGTTACTTGTGTTGAATCAAGTCGAAACAAGAGAGTATATACTCTCTTGGTCGAAAACGTTGTTGTCTTTTTTCAGGACTTTTGAGCGTTTTTACCTTTTCTAGCCTTGCAAAGAGTTATTTAACATGTTTAACCCAATACGAACGTCACGGACAGGATATATTTTGTTCCGTCGTGTGTAGGAACTATACTATCGTTCAGAGTATCGGTCCATGTATTTTAAAGCTCCGTTAAAAAACTTGTTCGATTTCTGAAAACGGTTATAGGGGAAATTCTCAGACGATACAGAACTGAACGCGTTTTTCCCTGGACACCAGAGGCTTTCCTTGCCGTGTGTGGAAGAATGACATTAGCTAGGTATTAGATATTAGACATTAGGTACAAGTCGAGATGTAGATACCATTCAAGCTGGGTGAGTCCATGGTACGATACTTAGCGATAAATGGAACGATACTAAGCGTTAAATGGGCCAAGGGGGTGGGGGGGGGGGGGGGGGGGGAGGGGTAAGTGGGACGATGGAAGGATACTTAGCGATAAATTGAAATGGTTTCATTTATAACTATTTGCAAATTTCAGATTTCTCGAGCTCCCGGTTTCTCGAACCAATTTTCGTTTGCCCTGGAGGTTCAAGAAAACGGAATTCTACTGTAAGATACTTGCAGTTCGGCTAAAAGACCTGATCCACGCGTATGATGGAACGATTCTTGATTACATAGAAAACTGATGACACAAATGTGACAGCTAATTGACAACCTGTGGTTTACATGCAATGATACGTATGTGAGAAGCTCGATTAGCCGCGGTATTCCTGTCTTGCAAGTAGGACCTCTACACAGCCGATCGATTGGATCGCACAAATCATGCAGTAGCCATCGTTTCACTTTCGTTAACCTGGTAAGTAGTAATCTGAGTAATCCAAGCTTCTTTGTTGTTGTGTGTATTTCGTGATCGTTTTGTGACCTCTTGAAGTCACGCTGGTCTGACTAAACGTTGTATTTACTACAGTATTTTGCGTAATATCTCGTCTAATATATCCTCGACAAATGCCTCTGGGCAACGAACTTTATCTTTTATTCGTTGTTTATGTGCTCGAGGTTGCAGTTTGTCCGACGTGGTTCGAAGGACTGACACATTTAAAATACCCGTAAGAATGGAATAATTTATGCAATGGCGGCATTATAACGAGAACTCTTGAGGTCTTAGCAGTCTTTGACTTTGCCGCGCACAGAGAATATCTCGGGTGAAAAAAAAACTGAATACGGAGCTCACCGTGCGGGAGGAGAAAGGAAAGACACTCGTGCACCTAGCCAGGCCATGTTCGAAAACGCTGCAGCGCTACTGATATCGAGCCCGGCGTTGATTCCAAGTTATTGTACCGGAATTCCAGCAAAGATCTGGCAGCCTTCTACGCAGCGCTCTTTGGTCACGTCGCGCATGTGTCACGTTGCAGAATATGAAGCACGTTTCTCTCTTACCTGAGATCATGCCCTCCTTCCCTACTTATCACTGCTTCTCCCTTTCAAAAAATAAAAACGTCTGATTGCAGGTTACTAGTTTCTCTCTCGCCAAGAATGACGAGTCTGCGCGTGCTTCGCACGCAAGAAGCGACTGTGGGAAAAGGCTGAAAATCGGTGACATTAAGTGACACAAGTGGCGAAAATATTTCTTCGCAAATATTCCCTAAAGTTTTCTTGCGTATGTGACACACGATTATGACACACGGTCATCTACCTGTCCCCGATTTTGTTGACATGAAACTCAGAACCGATGAAGCAAAGGACAAAGATATTATAAATAGCTTGATCTTCGTTAAGATAATTTCACTGTCGGCGCCACGATAATTTCCCGCTTCGTCTCAGTGATCTCTGATATTTATTGAGCTTGTTTGAAAGCTTTTACCCTGCTTGAATTTATAAGCATTCTCAAAAGATTTTATGACAAGCTTTACTGAAAATGCTAAGCCGAATTTTTTTGGCGAAAATCCGTTTATATTTTCTGAACGAGGTTGCTTCAGTTTTTGGACCTTCCCTTGACTTGTAAATGCCGCTTAGTTTTAAATTGTGCTCATTCAGTCGTTCTTGTTTGTACCAATAGATGTTTCGTATCAAACTTTGGGTTTTTATTGTGGAATTAATTGCGACGTTTTGGACGGAAAATGCTGTATATGATGATATGTTAAGATTTTTGCAGTATTTAGCAAAAACCGTCTTATTGCGTAAAACAGAATTAGAGAAACTAATTAGAAACCCGTCGCCCATCTTTAGTTTATGAGCCATATAGTTTATGGGCAAAGTGTCTAATATAATGAAATCAGGATATTAACTGACTTGTAAAAAGAGTGTTGTGCCAATCGAGGAGCAAGTAAAACTGGAATTGCCAGCTTACAACTGGCTTTCGTTTGCAGAAACTATAAGTATTTAATAACTATTAAATCCGTCCGCCGACAGTCAACTTTCGCACCCACGAAAGTCATGTTTGAAAGGTACATTACTTATGAGATAGAACAAGGCGACTGTTTTACGTTGAACTTGGTTAGGCGTTCACTGATCGCATATGATCCGTTGACTCATTTCAGCATATCTTCGTTGAACCGTTCTAGAGTTTTCGTGTCCAAAATAATCTTATCCAGTACTCATGTTGCAGTTAACAGGTACGGAAACGAAAATCACGGGCTCAGGGACTTTTTAGAAGCAGCAACTTTTTGTTATAAAAAAGTGTAAATTGGCCGATATTCACGTTATTATGGACTACTGAAACATTCCCGAAAGTTACTTGAGCACCCCAACCGACAAAAAAAAGCCTCCCAAATTCCATGTTATAATAGGAATAAGTCTTCCGATTGAAAGCGCCCATTGCAGAGCATATTTTGTGTTTTTGCCGATGTCCTGACGACAGTTTTCTCCGTGGTCTTCTTGTATGAAGCCACCACTTTTCAAACGCAAAGTTATCTTTAAATAAAACCGAAACATTTCTCTCTATGGCAAAACCCTATTTGTTCGCATGCCGTTATTTAGTTCTAAAAGCAGTCGTTGTCTGAGAATGTTTAAACAAGCAAGCAACCGTGGACGATGATCCTACTGGTATACGTTGGATCAATAATGATCTGATCGGTTTAAAATAGAAAAATGAAGACTATAAAAAAAGCAGAGACCGATACAACGTAGAAAGGTTTTAAATTTGTGTACTATATTTCGGCTGGCCAAACCAGCCTTCTTCAGGTACAATGGGAGATTACATTGGGAAGGGTTTTATATGTAGTGATAGCGGTATTTTGCGTAATACTGGAAAGGTAATGAAATTGACAGTGTAAAATGAAATAAAAATAAAGTAAAATAAACTAAAAATAGTAAAATAGCTGATAAAACAGTACGGATAAATAAATCAGTATGTTTCTTCGCGGATGTTAAGACCTTCAGGATCAATTGTCCTGCCTTTTAAGATTAAAAAGGCTTCCCTGGCCTTACGGATTGAGTCCCTGTTTGAAAAGACTTTTTCGATGGGATTAGTTGCATGTCATTAGCAGTGTGGTTAGGAGAGGATAGGAAATGTTGTGCAACTGTGGTAGGTTTAGATTTAGATTTTTTTGTGTGTTTTTCGTTGTGGTTGCGACGAAGACAACCAAGAAAAGGATTACGTCTTTTAATCTGGAGTGTAGACAAGGGTCAAAAAGGAATATCTACCGGAAAGTCTATCCTGGCTATCATTCCCGTGCAAATGTCTGCGAAGAAGACTTAACTTAATTACTAAAACCTTTATGAACGAAAGTTGTGTAAGCCATATTCTCCACAGATGTTGCACCAAAAATTCAACTGTTTTATTTAATTTGTTGAACATCTCTGCTAGAATTTGCTCGATTTTCAGTGTAAAACAGTAGGTATTTGCAGTCAGTACGATGAAGACACAATGTCTTTGATGTGCATTGCGACTCCAAAAGACAAAAGACAGTGGCTTAAACAAATCCTTCAGAATGAAATGGTTAAAATGCATGCATCGACATCAAGATAAGTAGACCATAAACAATTAAAATCTTGAAAGAGGAGACTTGTATTTTCGCCTTTCCCCAACTTTCTTAATGCTTACTTTTTTTAGTTGTAAGTTCGAAATGGGAATTCCTCTTCACCAATTACCATAAATATTTAGTAATATATCGTGACACGGAGTGCCCTTACCTGCCGACTTGCCAACGTATTAACCTTGACGGGGGAGGGGGATTGGGGGGGGGGGGGAGGGGGTGGGTTAACTCGTAAAGAGAGAATGGATATCCTTCACTTCTAGAATACCAAGAGCTTAGTGGTGAACATGCATTTACCCAAGAAACTCGTGTTTTGATTAAACTTGACAGCATATGACCTTGTTTTATCGTTTCATTTAACCTACTATTACAAATCTATTAAGACAATTAGCACCAGACAATTGCGGATGTTTTTTCTTTTGTTTTCAGTTGTTTTTGGACTAAACTAAAATTTCAGTGTCGTGAAGCCGGACGTCTGTAGTTAGGCGCCTCTGTTCTTGAATTTCTGATCACAATAAGGAAATGAGCGGCGTCCAAAAAGAAACGACTATTTAATGCGTCTAGCCGGCTCAAAAAAAACAATTTTCGTCGAGAAAACAGAACAATTAATATAATTAACACTAGGATTGTCTCATTGTAAGCTGGGAAGATGTTTATGTACTGTCGAAAACGTACTTGAGCGATTGCACAATCTCTCTATCCCAGGGCTTGTGTATCAAATGTATTCCAACAACAACAAAAAAATAGCGATTACAAAGACAAATTACATAGACAAATTACACGCTAAATCTGTGGAACGAATGAATTCGTCTTTAGCGGAAACGAACTAAAACGAACCCAAACTTTGGACTCTCCACGTTCTCTCTCTTTTCTTACTGTCCTTTCCCAGTGAATATTCTTTCAACTATAGAAAACATAAAACCTAACTTTCCGAGAGCTCCAAAAATGTGGCGTAGATGAATGAATAACTGTGCTGACAAAACATTATGGCACTTATTTGCGACACCAACATTTAAATTGCAAAACTATTTGTGAAAAATCCTTCGATTTTCAAAATTGTAGCCCGATTATTTCGCGTTGGTTGCTTTCGCAAGCTGCAAAATTGGTTCTTGCATGCAAACTTTAATACGCATTGAGGATGATTGCACGTAAAAAGCCGGGGTTATGAAAATTTTAGAGTCAGTTATGAGTAACAATGAACTACCTTATAAAGGTGTTTTCTACTGATTGTCCCAAATAGCAGACGAGTTTAAAATTGTTAATTTCTTGCAAGTCAATAAAAAGAGAAAAAACATTAAGCCTCTTATGAGAAACATACAGCTCAAAAACTAGGCTATCTAAAGAATGTGCATGTTTTTTTCCCAAAAAGTGAATGTGCAATTTTAATCGTGTCAGAAGCTAAGTGCTGACATGCTTATGGGGCGAGAACACGATTTTTCTTTGATTAAGTCTGGTGAGCATATTTGATCAGTGTTTCGTCTGGCGCTTGAGCCAAATTTGCTCGGATTTAAACAAGATAAACCGCTTGTCGTTTAAGCCAATTATTGATTAAAATTTCCGATGAATTTTCTTTAAGAAATTTGATTTTTGCCATGTTCATTTTGCTTTAAATTCTGTAGACTTTCTGGACTTTTGCCTACTTCATTTGAAAGTAGTTCGCTCTGCAAATTATTTAACTACGCTTTCTCTAACAACAAAAGATAGGTAAAATACGGCCATGCCTTTTTTAAAAAGTCTTGAAGGATTAAGTCAAAAGGAACATGGAGATTTTCTTTTTATAGACCTCCAGGCTGGTTAATAACCTACATTATTATACGGCAAGGTCGTCTTGAGGTAAATCCGAGCACTGAAGTTAGTTCTTTCTTGCTCGAGATTTTGCCACACGGACCGTTCCCATGGAAACTATCATGAACCGTGAATGTGTATTTTTTTGTTTTCGAAAGCCGGCAAATTCAAAATTTGAAGTTAAAACGAGTGCCATACAGTACTAACCTAGCTTGCTCGAGCCGTACTCGGAATATTGGCCCTCGGTCGTTTTTGTACGAACCTCGCTGCGCTGCCGAGTCCGTACTGCCACAACCTCGGGCCGATATTTTCCAGTACGGCCCTTACGCTCGGTTAATAAGAGGTTAGAATGGACATCTGCAGTTTGCATTGCTAATGAATAGCAGTGCCCTTGCCTAATTCTCTTTTTCTATTGTTCTCCTCGGTAGAGTCGCGAAAAGGTAGATTTTTGGGCTTTCAGCTTTCTATTTTATGATAGGTGTGTTCACTATTCAGAAAGGTTTGAGATATGCATTTATATTTTTGCCATCACTCTGCGGTCGTATTTGGTCACATTCGCTTCACGCTGCTTTCGATGATTTAGTCTCATTTCACGGCCGCTATACTTCGTAATATTAATTCCCTGTTGGTGATGGTTTTTGCCTTTTATTTGTTTTGCTTTTGCTTGGTACTTTGTTTTTGCGACCATTCAGGCCCAGATAGAGAAAGGAAAATAGGAGGGGGAACGGGAGGGGGGCGGGGGGGGGGAGATAACCCGGGGAAAACCCTGGGAGCAAGACGAGAACGAACAAAATATCATATTTCTAATTAAATAAGCTTTATCGGGTGTGGAAGCGGAATCATGACTCATGAATCATAGCTGTAAAATTGGTAGGAATCATGAATCTTCGTGTTTAAAACTTGGGAATCATGAATAACGAGAGATGGCTAACAGAATCATGAATAACAAATGATTGTTTCAATCGATATTGGAGGCGTGTGAATATAGAATGCAAAGTACGAAACTTCTAACAGTTATATCACAGAAATGGCCGAAAATAGCATTTCCAAGCGTCTAATTTTTAAACTTTTCTGGGGAGCATGCCCCCAGACCCCCCCTCCCCCCCTACAGGAAAACACTGAAAACGCGATTCAAAACCTTCATCCCTTACCTATCAACTTGACTGTGATTAGGTATGTTACACACAGTCAAGTTATTTTTAAAACTGAATGAAAACAATGAAAAATGAATCATGAATATCGAATGAAATTTTTAAATGAATCACGAATCATTTAGGTAAAACAAGACAGGAATCATGAATATCCAAAGTCCAATGATTCGGCTTCCACCCCCGAAGCTTTAGTTCTCAGTACCTTGAATGGCTGCTCATTCGAAGCCGGTGGATAAACAGACATAAACCTGACGCGCGGTTAAAATATAAGCATTAAACGTTGGAGTGCTTACATGTTTTATCCGGGAACAAACGTTCGGGATGCAAACACTGGGAACTAGGGAACGATTGATACGATTAAAGCAGATTGAAAAAAGACTGGGACGAGGGCAACCATAAATAGACTTGAATTACTGTAATTCGTTTGAAGCAGAACGTGACGCTGTATTTGCATGTGAAATGACGAGACAATGTTGTCAATTATTTTCCTGTATTATCATAATGTTATTTCTATTTCAAAAAAACGTAGGAGCTGTTTTTCCGCAAAGACTGTATCCCTTTTCTAAAAGTTCCGCTTTTAATTCCCTTGACAAAGAAACTACTAGTTTAAACTTTAGTCCATAACTATTTATTACAATTACTTGACGATTCGATAAAACGATACCAACTTTGTTGTATTTGGAACGAAACTTGGCTTAATGATCTGCCAAAGTCAAGTGTTTGATGACGAATCATGCAACGTTTTAAGCCTACTCAAAGCATGTTATTAAATGCCGTGTCCAGCCGACAACCGGCGGTATGAATTTAGGTTCATTCATCAATGTCTAACTAAAAGTTAGGCAAAATATCAAAATTTGGCACCTGGATCGTTCAGAAGGCATGTTTACTGATAAATCTGTTAATTCGTGAAGTACGTAATTTGGCTCAATTCTAGCTAAAGGAAACACTCGATCCGCATTATAACGAGAAAAAAAAACAACTCGGTGTATGAGTTCTAGTTCAATCCGCCCTTTGGCACATTTCTGAATGCTTTGTGCCAGAAAAACGTTTTTCAAACCCTTCCATCAACCATTACCTCTCAGTTTAGAAAAAATTAATTAAAAATCATCTCCTAGTTCTTTTGTTTTGCTTGAGTTGTTTAATCTCGACAGCTTTACAAAGCGGCACAACTTTAAAGGCCGCAGATCAACTGTACGTCTAAACAACAAGCTTTTGCATTTAGCCTGTTACTACACGCTGAGATTTCTATTAACCACTTGAAAAGGTCAGCAGTTTACCATTGTTCCGTTTTAAAAGCGTTCCACGAATACATATTGAAAACACGCCAAAGGCGTACACAGCTTTGGCGGTGAAACATAAAATCTCGTTTCCTCTCGTATCTTTGAAAGGAAATTCGGTTTACCTGAACTTTTAGTGGGAAATTGCGTATAAGATATACATATTCAAGAATTATCTGACGTATATTTGCTTTACATTGTTTCCAGTACCCTTCATGTCGATTGTAAGATGTTCAGCCCAGTTTTAAAGTTGTTTTTCTTTCTTTAATTCCCAGTATGTTGTCAGAGCTGCTTGGTTTAAAGCTCAACCGTACGTCCACAATGACAAAATCCAGCACATGTTTTATACGTACGAAGACAGCCATTTAAGCCACTTAGTAAAACCAAAATAGAAGTACCCGAAAGAGGCAGTAAACCACTTTAGAATGTCCTCATTCTGGTTTATATGTGCCTTTAAAAGAATGCAAATGTGTTGCCCTCAGTGTTGTATATTACTTCAGAGTACCGAGTTTCATTGGCAAGACCGATGAAAATATTAGTCTGCCATGCATGCCCTCCTCACGTGATTCAAGCGTAATGATACGATGAACGTTTTTATTATGATCGCGTTAAAAAACTGGTTAGATTCAAGTCATCTTAATTTTTTCCGACCCCGCAAGGAATGGTTTGTTCTACAATGTAGTTAAGGAAAGGGTACTACAGCACTTAAGTTAGCATTTCCATGAGGACTTTTGTACACTGTCCAAAAAAGTACATAACGCCCAGAATAAATTTCTTTTTCTTCGGTCAAAAAGTATGTCCACCAGCATGTGGGCTGGGAATTGAAAGCCAATTTCCCTACTCTGGTTTAATAAAATTTATCCAGTGCTCGCTAGAGTGAATGAAAACTAACAAATTTTTTAGTGTCTATACATATAAATTTTATAAGTATGTTAAAGGACATTACAGAGCGAAATTTTTTCGACCTACATACATATCCGTAATGTCATAAAGGTCTAGAAATCAGATAAAAATAAGCAGCTTCCGAAAATAAAGGCACTAATCCTGTTAAAAAAGCCTGTTTAATCAGAGGATCGTGTCCCAAATGTCATCCGCTTCCTGTATTTATCTTCCATCTTTCTGTGAGACACTTGAAATCCTGTGGTGATTTAAATGGCGAATACACACAGCAAACGTTTTTAAATTTAATCGAACCGGTAGTGTTTGGATACCTTAACCCACAGCAAATGTAAAATCCATAAGAATATTCAGTTTTCTATTTGTTTCCCGAAGGAGTTATGAGTTTTGTTAAAGTCCATTTTCAACAAGAAGGTATTAAAATGTTTATACATCTCACATGTTTGACCGAGAAAGGCGGATTAAAAAAAACAGATTTTACTAACAGACCTCGCCTTCCGTTTTGCATTCATTCAGAGGACAATGAGTCACATGCTCTTTTAAGCCATCGCTGCAAGATTTCATCTTCAATACAAAGAAAACGGAAAATTCAAAGAATAAGGACAATGGCAAAACTGCTGGTTTGAGAATGTGCTAAATAAAATCCCACCGCGAACGTAGCTTACCTCAATGTTCCATGTCCACAAATGAGTTAAACTATATCAAATGAAAATCGCTAATTTTTACACCAACAAAGCATGGAAACTTTTATTTATTTAGAAGGTGCTTGTCGCACTAAAACCGATTTGGTTTTAAAATGTCCCTCGGTTAGCAAGCAGAGTGGCCAAGAATTGCCGAATTGATCAGAGAAAAACCTACATGTTCTCCATTTCATTAATGGTTTATTTGATAGTACGGTTCTATGCCTAGCGAAGAATGTCCCAAAATTCGCAGAACGATGGCAACTTTCGCCTTCAGCAACATCAAGCAACACAGCCTGGGAATTGTCAAGACGCTTGGGAAAAGACAAGATGCGGTTAACACTTGAAGTAATTATTATTTCAGTTAGATCATTCTTTCAGGAGTAGACCGTTGATGGAAATAACAAGATTTGTTTGTGAAAAACTGCAAAGATAAAGTGAACCTTTGGCATTGGGAAGGTGAACTTAGTGAGTCAGTTTACAACCAGCATTCCAAATCACATAGCTGATCGGTCTGCTAAAGTGTTCAGAGCAGTTGCCTCTATTTCCCCTCATATCGTTGTAATCGTAAATATTCCGATATGGACGCCATTGTCTCTAACAAGCTAGTTACATTTTTAATTAATGGACCTTTCTTTTCTGAATTTTCAATTTTTTAAAGTAAGTATTTCCAAAGACTGATCAACAAGAATCATTACTGTTCGGAGTAACTCAAGGTTCTTAGAAATGATAGTACACGATGCGTCGCAGCTGACCATCCATCTCCATCCAAGAATTTGTGGCGTGAACCTTAAAGATTACGATCGAAATCATTTCGATCATTTCAAATATAGGCGCCCCATCAATATTTATTTGTATGATATAGATCTTACAATGAATTATTATTTCCAGATCGATAGAGGCGATGAACTGTCAGACTTCTTTGAAGGTTGTGACGATTTGGCCAATTTCGTTTTGAGAAGGCTGAATGTGCGTACCAAGAGCGTAAATGTTTCTCTATTAAACTAAGTTATTTCGTCTCTATTTGAATGAAAAGTTACCTGCTATCATTTATTGTGGCATCTGATTTATAATCACGAATTTGAGCAGCATTATCTGACAACATTGTCATCCATTTTAGCCAGGACTGGTCTTGACCCCACCTACGTGCAGATTTCATCTTTCCTTCCCTCAGAACTTAGCTAGTCATTCCTCTTCAAACCCATTCTGTGTAAAAAATGTCACAGCAGAACATCCATTCGAACGGTCGTTTGAAATTTTTAAGGTACACAGCCTTTTTCAACCTTTGATTTTTGTTGAACAAAAGGTGAAAACGAAGAGCTTTTGTTATTCTCAATGGAACGCGCAGGGAATTTCCGTCCCCCTTTGAGCTAGACCTCCCTGTTCAATGTGCCTGATGTATTTTTCTTACACAAACGGACAACGCTGAGTTTTTTTTGTGACCAAAAAATAACAAAGCGGCGCTCCGTCTGTTTCTGGCATACCTTAGTTTGAACATTTACTCAAGTCTGCAGATGGCTAATTACTGGATTGTTTTTAGTTGAGACACATCTAGAAGGCTCCTTTCTCGACTGTTTTATTTGTATTCGTTGTTTTCAGTTGCTTTAATTTCTATCGCGGCCTGTTCTTATACTAATCGACATCATCTTGCTAAGAAGATTAAATTAGATCCCTAGTGTAAGGAGAGTCAAGCTCGTGTCCAAATAGAAATGTTAGCAAAACCTACACTGGTGCACTGTACTAAAATAAAACTTGGAACAATGAAAAAGGCAATGGGCTTTCGTTGCTTAATTCACAAATATCGCCTTAAAACAACAATACGTATGTACACTTCCACGAATTCAGCATAAAGCTCATTTAATACTGAGTACATGGCACACTCAAACATAAAAATTCTGCACAAGGAGAAAAGAATGTGTTGATTCTACTCGGGATGGATATTGCTATCGAAGGGCAAACTTTGTCTCTGACATGGAGAAAAATAATAGTTTCTGCGGACTGCGTGTCTTGACTAATTGCTCTAGGTCTGAGAATTTCTAAATTTTGAACTTGTATTCTCGAGATTTCCCATTTAGCTAAGGTCAGAAATTTCGGTTTCTGAAGCGTCTACGCGTCTGGGTCTCGTATTCAAAATAATGTCGGATATACCATTCTTGTCATCTTGACATAAATGAGCAACAGACAAGACAATTCTATGTTCTCGTGAAGGAAATACGTTTACAAATAACAGATTAGAAACCTGATTGTTAATTTTAACGTTCCTAAAAGAAATTAAACGGTTATAATTAAGAAGCGAGCAAATCTGAAGTCATTTCTTTGAGAGATTCGCAGTCCTCAATCCATCTTGTGCTACCTAAAGAGCTTCGTCTGCGTTGTTCTTAATAAAAATTCTGTTTTGCGGTAATCCTTGTAAATAATCGACTCAACTGCTAACTGCAATAGCTTTTCTCACTCCACACCGCAGGGACTTCATATGGATATTCTCAATCGGTACATTATTATTGTCATGTATCAAGCCATGACGCCTAACTATTGATAGAATCTCTAACAGTGCTACTGTGTTATACCTACAGTTCACTATTTTATATACAGACCCTCCATTACTTTGACAAGATCAACCCTGGCCTTATGCTGAATATAAACGCGTTGTTCCTTCTGTTGCGTTTCACTGACAACAGGACTGACCTTGATAGAAGTAATGTTTCTTATAAGACTTAGTTTAACTAGAAGACTTCCTTCCACCTCTAACACGAATACCAGTTCGTGTTGGCTTCTCGTTCACTCTGTGTACTCGCACAGTTTTGGCCATTTGACGAACTGATCGAATGACGGAGATGTTCTTGCGGTGAAGGCGTACTCAAATGGCTCCTGTCTTGGCTGTTCGATTCGAGAAGTGGCGGCGGAGAAGGCGAAATGCCATGCAGCTTCATATGCTTGCGAAGGGAACTCGGATGTGTGTAGCTTTTGTTACACCCCTGGTATTTGCAGTTGTATGGCTTATCTGATGTATGGACATGGGAATGCTTTTTCCTATCGCTTGAGTTGGCGAAGCGGCGATCGCAGCCGGGGAACTCGCAAACAAAGGGCTTTTCGCCCGTGTGAGTTCGTTTGTGAATTTTTAAGTTCTCAGACCTAGCGAAGAGCTTGCCACATCCAGGAAAAGGACAAGGGAATGGTTTTTCGCCAGTGTGGACTCTGATGTGATTGACCAGCTTGTACTTTGCTTTAAACGGAAGTCCATTACGACCACAGTTTCTCCAAAAGCAAACGTGTAAAGGAGAATCGTTCTGGCTAACATGTTCGTCATTTATGTGCCTAACTATCTCATGGATACTGGTATACTGCTTCCCACAGATCTTGTTCTTCGGGTAGTTCTGAGGATCAATCCATTCGCAGGTCATGATTTTGTTAGGTGGCTGGCTTATGAATTGAGAGAAGTGGACTGGACCGTAGTTGAGAGAGCGATGATGGTCGTAACTGTATGGTGATTGCGGGTACATGTCTACTCGTGAATACATGTCGCCTGGCGGTGGAAATGCGAAGGCCGGTCTTTGTGGCGTCTCGGGATCGGAAGGACCGTTCATCGATGGGTAGAAGTTGTGTCGTTTCACGTCTGGTCGCGCCTGATGAAGTGTCAATGGACTGAAGTTGGAATGAATTGAAGGACCCTGGCATTGAGGAAATCTACTCGGTCCTGGTGGCACGGGTTCGTAAAGAGAGTGTCCATGCGGGCCATGAGCTAGAGAGCCAGAGCTTGGCAGATGGTCTTGGCGATGAAGGTAATCTCTGCTACTCAAATTTTGAGCGGCACACGCTGCCCTCACTTGACTGGTGTGTGGAGTAAAGGGATAGCCAGTGGTTTGGGAGCTAAACACAGCTTTGGTATCGGCGATAGGTTCGGGAATTCTGTGGGCCAAGTTGAAGGCCGTACGCGAAATCATACTAGGGCTGGACTCCATAAAAGGATTTCCAACATATGGAGAATCTTTGCCGGGCTCGATGAAGTCAGCTACGGTCGGATGGCCAACAGAAGCGCTTTGACTAAACAGCGAAATATTGTCCATAACAGCAATGCCGGTAAGAATCCTTTATGTTCGTAGAGCGCGTAAGATATTCTGCTTCCTAGGTTGCAGTGGTTTCTGTGACGAGATTATGCAGAGTCGATTGACGGTAAATGATTATTTGCCCCAACGCTGTTGACTGGGCTGTCTGCATCTGTGTTTTTGAGTTCGATCACAGCTTGATGCTTACATTATCAATCGATTGGTCCTTGCATAATTTGTTTTCGAAGCAGCTTTACGAGCCAATCATTCATCAGACAGGCTTTTCACACGCATGCTCCAACTCTGATCCACTAGGCGTCAGTCGTCGAACTCGACTGCTGTGGTCAAGCCTGCTTTTGTTGACGTTCGGAGATTACTCGGGAGTCTTTCAGTCCAACGCAAAACACATCAACAGACTCTCTAAAATCCATTAGTGTGAATTAGACTCAATTTAGTGCTTTTGCTTCTTTTAAGAGATAACCACACCGCGTCATGTCCCGGTGGTGGCAGCTCTTACACACGGGTATGTGGTGTATTGGATTCATTGACAAGCGTTCTAGGGGGCGCTAAACCTTTATTCTACCTCACCTTAGGTCATCTTATAATTCAGCAATATAAGATCATCAATTATCTTCCTGCTATTTCATTTTATATCTCTCTAAGCAGCTCTCTGGTTTGTACTGTAAATCCCAAACTGGACATAAGCGGATCAGGGTCGCGAGATAACGAGATATCGATCGATTTCATTTCCACTGGCTCTTGCTTTATTCGACGACGGACTAAATCGTAATTATTTTCAGAATTTGCGTTTGTTGTGTTGGTTTCATTTGCATCGCATACTTTGTCTTTGAAAGAAACCTTTCCCCCTCTCGTCGACACTCATGCAAGGCTACCATAGTTAGTGCTGACAGCCATGTTAAAGTGACTAATTGGCGCGCCCCGCCCTCATTAAGATCTTATCTCGTATGTCACGAAAGATCGAGTCGACATTCGATAATGACGGCCCGTGATTTTCTTTGAATGCAAAATATTTGGAAGGCATGTTGAATGCGTTTCCGAACCGAAAACCGCGCCAATTCAGTACCCACTCGAGGTATCTTCAATCGCGGTTGGAAATGTTTGTTTTGGGCTAACAACGAAATCAATCTCATATATCTTACCGAGGTCGTGATAACCATTTAAGTGCTTTAAGACCTCGGTTTTCGCCTTTACACTTAACAAAAAGACAATATTTCAAGCAAACCCGTGTTAAAAAAAACACTCAGAGAACTTTTCGCTCATCGGTTGAAGTAATATTTTCGTCAATGGAAGCAAACACAATTAAGGCAACGCTGTAAAAAGTAAGAATGCAAAGAACGCATTTTCTTTGCTTTTTTTGTCGCAACCAAGAGAAAGTTTATGAAAGCGATGTCAATGTCTATCGCCTAAGGTCAAGATTTTATTGAGTTTTATGCTGTGTGGAAAAACTAACTCACCAAACTCCTTGTGTAAATACATTTTTCCCCAATCTGCGAGCCATCTGTCCGTACTTTACAGTTCACTAAATATTAATACTTCCGGACATTTTTCTTTCTCGCCAGACTCTCGATTTCCGGTAATACTGAAGTTACATAGCTGATCGACATGTGAACTTCTCAGCATCGACAAGAAAAAATTCTCAACAGTTAACATAGGGTACATAAATAAGCAAACAATGAAGAATATTTTATGCATCACGACTGTGTTATTAAAATCAGTATTACAGTGTCGTTGAGAAGTGTCCCGGTGCGATGACATGGATAAATACGCCTGAATTAATCTCATTACAGAGTAGATAAATCCGCAAAGAGTTCTTAGTCGATGAGGCTTGCCAACGCTTTCATTTGATGCACGGAAGCTTTTATTCCATTTCTAAACATTCACGGAAGAAAACAATTTCTTCAAAGCAACTTGGGACAGTGGCACTCAACTTAAAAGAGTTATTTTACGCGTAACCGTTCATACGACTGACTATGACGACAGAAACACGGCGGGAGCGCAGCGGTTTTTGAGGGATTACTTACAACCGATAATCTCTAGTCTAAGAGGAAAGGGCCTGGCTAAGCCTGGTCGAACACTAAATAAATTACACTTTAGGGCTGATTTCGTTGCGTTTGGGCATGATTCTGGCCCTTAATTTTTGATCGAACAATTCTTGGCTGCACAGAGGCACACGTATCGTCAATGTTAAACGTGTCGAACAAGCGTGCTTTCCCTGCGTCTGCGCTTGTTCCGTGTACGATTTCACCGTTTTGTGTTATCATTCCTTATCGATCGCGGCGGGTAATTTAGCTGTTAAAAGGAATTAGTCTTACATTGATGTTTTGATCTTAGCAATAAAATAAACAGCGCGGTCTCGGTTTTAGTGGCGCCACTTCGCTGTCGAGCCATTCTGTTCCGTATTACACAGCTGAAAATTAGCGAGCAACAACTTCAAAATCACCGACTTATTAAACTTGTGCGCCATTATGCAAAGCAGGAGTATCTATCGCGAATTCTGTCAATTTTTTTATTCTAATCGATCATTTATAAATGACAGACGTGCCGTGACACATAATGCGCACGTGTCCCAATCTTTTAAATTGTTTATCAATCATGCTGCTTCAAGTGAAATTCTGCTTATTTCTGTCTATAACCGCTCCTAAACTGAAACCAAATCATGAACTCAATGACTCTTGCTATTTTTGGTAAAGAAAAGTCTTGTCAAAATTGCCACCACTGGAGTCTTGAATCTGGAGTCTCGGAATTTATTTAAAAAAACAACTCAGAAAGCTCTAAGCATAAGTCCTATTTGAGGTTTCGTTGTCTCGACAAACCTCGTTTTTTTTCAAAATATCGCGATCTTTTAGAGCTCAGTGACCCATGTGTTTTAAAGTCATTATTTTAACTGTTAAAGTTCGCGTAGAACGCATTAAAATAAGATGACATCGCGGTTGGTTAGCCGCAAAGATTTTCTTGCGTACTACACGCCCTCCACCGAAATCCTTTGTCTTATGATTAATCACCGACGTTTATTAAAAGCACAGTGTGCTATTTATAATCGGTGAGGCGTGAAATAATGGTCAAGAATAAACGCAACAATCGAAACATGTAAGTTCAGCGGCTGGTGCGCCATTTAAGCATTCGTTTCGTATTGGCTCCAGATATCAGCTGGGCAGGTGCCTGATCTTCGTCTCTGCAGTCAACAACTGTCTCGCGGTGGGTGACGTCGTTTTACATGGAGACAACAAGTTAAGCGGCGTCTGTAGCAGCTATAAAGTAGCTCTGAGGAAGATTTCGTTGGTCTGATATTTTTGGGCTAAACACTGTAGTGATTTTTTTATGTTTAAACCTATAATTTGTATCCACAGAAATTGCCAAGCGTATCTCGTTCCTTTGTATTGCGTGCTTCGGTGTCTTTCAAGGCTTTCTTTTAAGATTCTTTTATGATGATGAATTGTGCGGTAAGAGGCGGTAAATGATACATTAACTATAGAATAAAATGTGTTAGACCTATAAATCATGTATGCAAATTTAGATATCGCGATCCAGTCAAAGAAGATTGAAGAATTGAATCGACTATTGATATTACTTCCATACTGCTTACTAAATGCAGCAATTTTGATCGCTTTTGTAATTTTTGAAGAGTTTTGTAGAGAAAATATTCCTATCATGTTTTTTTATCGTGCCAAAGTAGGCAAACGTTTACAGCAAATCGCAGCGCCAGAGCTTTCAATCAGAATTTCAAGCTACATGTTACATGTCATGTTTATAGTAAAGTGATTGCAGCACTTATGTTAAATGAAATTTGTTGATAAAATGTATCTTCTACTTTTTACCCCAGCAGGTGACTTAGACAACGGGAACTGCGTTGAATAGTTCATCCCCTGACTTGTTTTTCCCATGACTTTCTGCCATTCGGTTGTTTAAAGTCTTCAAAGGAAAGATGTTTTATAGAAATATAAAGGTACCTGCACATGACTTAGTAATAATTTTGAAAAAATATAGTCATTTGATTGGTGAAAAAGCAACAAAAGCATTTTTTGTAGCAAAATAAGCAATTCATTTAAAAAACACTCTATCATTCGTCTTTATTGTTCACCACTAAATTTTCTTCCGCGCGCCTATCCAAAAACGAGCATCATGAATTATTTTTAACTTTTTTAGTGTGGAAGACTTGAAAGTCGAAATGTAACAAACGAAACAAAACCAGACAAGAAACTCACTGAATGCAGATCAATATTTATTCATGCGTATAGCCTTATTCTTGTGTGTTATCCTTGTACAGGCACTATGGGCCAATAAAATACTACGCAAAATATCCGCGCGTATTATATGTTAAAAATAAATATAAATGTTGTTTTATAGTGGTCATGCACTTAGCTTCGAGATAGCTAGTTTGCAGGCATGCCACTGAAACATAGGAAACAAATAATATTAAATGAACATAACATGATTAAAAATCCCAACTGGCAGGAGGCAGACCAGTTGGCTATATACAAAGCGTGACCGAGGATTTGAACTTGGGACGACCGTGAAACAAATCCAGCTAGTGGCAGGGTGGAGGGCTTGAACCCGGGACCCCCGGATTACAATACCAGCTCCCTAAACCACTCGGCCACGCTGCCTCGAATAAGGTGTATTTATTTTAAAAGTTATGACGTAAGAAACACCCGTGTTTGCAGACTTTCTTTATGCTACAATATACCGTCTTCAGCAATCCCTTAGCTACTGCTCTAGTTCTGTTGTTAACATTTAGGACCCCCTTTAAGGGGCAATGTCGGATTTTTGGTCTAAACGTTTCTGACATCAGCGGTGGGCAAATTAACAAAAATGTACCATAACTGTTAAGTTTCCTACGACACAAATTTACTTTTGGCTGTTGAAAAATCCGTGGCTCAGCCCCTTTAATTGTTACCCATTCTTGAAAATTAGTGGTGCACCAAGATTTGCCTTGATTTCTTTACATCCCCATCCTGGACATATCTGTATCCTGAGAAAAGACTCTATATCTACTCTGCAGCCAAAGAAAGTGAACCTTACAGCTTCCTATATTTTGAATTCTTGACAAAAAGAAAATTATTTACCGAGACATCTTGCATTCGAGAATCCGTGAGCCTATAGTTGCTTAGAATTGTAATTTCTGTATTTCCATTAGTGCCACTTGTATCAAATCTTCTTTTGCAGCATTAGCATGCATTCTCTTCTCTTTTTTTTTCACTCCGTTATAAAAGTGTTAAAAGCGTGGTATAATTGTACGATCAGTATTTTACTCAAAAAAAACTTAAATAATGTATGGAACAAAACATGTCCTACACTTGGCAACGCTGAATGCAGCTACCATGAGTTCATGCAGGCGTGTCTCATATATAGAGAAAAATTGGGGATTGCCGGTACACATTTATGCATTCAGATGTAGTGAAAAGATTGGAATTGCCAATATCATTCACATACATCTTGATGTCGAGTGGAACTGTAGAGAGACAACTTTATTAACGTGTCAAAAGTATCTTATTAGTTAATGCAACAGCAATATTGCCGGTACCCATGCATATATTGAGATGTAAAGAGAAATTGCGAAGATGACGATGATGATGATGATGATGATGATGATGATGATGATGATGATGATGATGATGATGATGATGATGATGATGATGATGATCAGCAGCAAGTAAAATCAATCAGGAATCTAACTTAAAAGACTTTCACAGATAGCAGCTGTAGCATCATTCTTAAGCTAAAGCACCTAATTTCCATCACCAAAGAGAAAGAGAGAGTTGCCGGTGAGAGAAAGACAGGAGATGCCGGTACACATTCGTACATCTATATGTAGAGAGAAATTGCTGTTACACTTTCATAATCTATATACCGAGGGGAGCCTAGAAAGAAAAAAAGTGATTGACGGCACCCATTCATGACACGTCAACAGGTTAAGATGCATAACATCGCAAAGGGAACAGCTCCTTTACCTGTAAAAGCTCTTAAAAAAGTCAAAAGAAGTGGATGATTGCAAAGCCAGATCTGCAGCTGGTAGAAATTAGTATCTTAAGGATTCTAGGATAGAAATGCCTTGAAGGTCCTAGAAATGTTGAAATTAATCTATTACTTGAAATACCATGAACTGTAACATTACAGCCTTAATAGAGGTATTTCAATCATTTTGCCAATGGTCACACTCCAAAGTAATTTCCCCTTCCTTCACTTTCTTTCTTCCCCTTGCCTTTTTATAACCTGTATATGTTTTGTGCTTTTTTGCCTTTTTGTATTGGTTCTTTATATCTAATGTCACTTTCTTTCTCGTCACTTCCCGCCTCAATTATCCGTTGCTATTTACGGGTTGTGATCATTTTGTTAAAACGTTTAATCGTTGAATAAAAAAGATAGTAATTGTACATTGTTGTAGCCTTGCAATAAGAAAGAGGATAAAGTGGAAGTTATATAAAACAGAGATTGAACCGATTGGGATAATTTTACACATACACGAGAATAAAACACATCCGAGTAGAGGAATTGTTTAATATTCATGTAGCAAACAAGGCAATTAACATTTTTAAGAGATGAATAATAATAATAATAATAATAATAATAATAATAATAATAATAATAACTTTATTAATGTATTAGTCGTTCCAGTTTTTACAGGTAAAAACTAATTGGAGACACCTATCTAACATAAATTAATCAATTGATTAATTAATTAATTAATTAATTAATTAAATAAATCGTCAGTAATAGTAATAATGATAAACAAAGTAAAATATCTACCACATGTACAGTATAAATACAGTATACAATCGACAAAAGCAAATTTCTACATAAATAGCAATCCTTACCTTAACAACATCTGAAAGCATTTAAAAAGTCAGTCGTTTTAATAGAGTTATGCAGCTCCGACCAAATGAAAAAAAGCAAAAAGTCTTCCAGTTCCAGAGTTTAACTTGAATCGTATTGATGATTCATTACACAAGAATTATGATACACATTCGTAGTTGTTACCACAAAGCCCTATGAAGACACGTGATCTATATAAAGCATTGCTGAGCAAGGCCTAGAACGAAGGTAATTGGTTGCAGAACCAAATTGAATACTGGTGGCTCCTTTGACTAAAATGATTGTCAATCCGATACCTATTTTGGTCTTTAGTCAGCTAAGCCCGTAGTTTTCAGCACGGGTGTTGCTGTGCACTTTTACTCTTGCCCAATAACGTGATAAAGATATCGAATTTAAACGGACAGTATCATGAGCTGCGCATGCGCTCCTTTACACTTTGAAATATTACTTTCTAGGTAAATGCGTTTGTGGCATCTCTTCCGCTCCTTTTTGGCTTCTTTTACGTCGCTAATATCTACTTTCGACCAGAATTATTGCCTTTCCCTCCGTGACCACTGCTACTTCTCGACGCCATCTTGAAATTAGCAACTGCACAATCTTGAAAAATTCCTCCGAAAGTTTTCAAGTTTTTGATCGGAAAACGACGTATGCGCAGCTCCTGACACTGTCCCTTTAAAGTTCAAGATGATATATACGGCTGGAAAAAGTGTTACTCTGAGACTGCGGTATATGCTAAAAGCTCTGGTAAGTAACCAGCCTCTATTTTTTCAGCGTTTGGTCGATTCTCGTAAGGACCAGCTGCACGTTTGCGAATTGCGGAGGTGCGCGCTGACGAGAGTTTCGACTAGAGTTGGTAATAATTGTCGGCAGCCTGCCAAAAATGTTGGGGAGGTGCTATCTAAATGGCAACGAATCCTATCCATGCAAGTAGGAATAATTCTAGTCATTTCATCCTACAGAGACCAAAGAAAACCCGCTTGTTAAGTCATCTATACATAAGAAAGCTTCTTCCAAAACAAATAGAAAAAAGAAATATTAAAATTCATTTAGTTATTGTAAGTCTATTTGTCTTTCGGGATGGAGTGTTAGTTCACAGAATACTTAACAGAAAAGGACAATTCATTTCAAAAAGTGCTTATTTTCATATAAATCTGATTTGTGGAACAAAAGCAATGTGAAGCGAGCACAATGTTGCATTGCAAACGAGCGTAGGTGTTTTAGCTTAACCCTCATCGTGCTAAACTGGGATTATTCTGGAATTTGGAGGAGCAGTCACTGAACCACTGAACTTGCATGTCACCGTAATTTTGTGATAAGCAACTGACACGGCTAGGATAGATCTTTTCACAGGATCGTCCATTTTGTATACCGACTGCATTCTCAGAGAGTTAATCGAAAAAACATGATCAGTTCAGTTTTGGTGCAAAATTGGTGGAAACAGGCCAATACACCCGTAATTGATCAAATACCCTTTCCAGGCTTTACTGGACCAATGCTTTTCTGGTCAGAAGCAAAACTTCAAAGAGTAGAAGGTAGCAAAAATACGAAAGCAAGAAAAAATTCGGAAGGGTTTAGCAGCAAAAGCAATCTTAAGCGAGCAAATTTTTGCATCGTAAACGAACTTAGGTGCTTTAGCTTAAGGATGATGCTACAGTAGCTGTCTGTGAAAGTCGTTTAAGTTAGATTCTAATTGATTTTACTTTTTACTGATCATCATCGTCATCATTGTCATCTTCATCAAAACAACACGGTCTGATGTCATGGATTCCAGATCCTGATCCATTCCAGGTAATTTGGCATCTTGCTCAATGGTGTTTCTCCGCCGAGAGCAACACCTTCCCCTTCTTCACCTTCGCTTTCTCAGGTCTCCTTTCTAATAAGGCTTAAGGAAGTCTCTCCTAATCCATACGACTGACATGGCCAAATTATCTTAATCTTCTAGTCTTAAAAATCAGACACTGAGATCTGTCCTATTCTTTCTCTGACAACAGTTTGTGTCCTTTACACGGCATCAAGTCTCTTTTCTTTTGTGCTAGTGGCTGTCAATGTTTTTGAGCCAAGATCAACGTTGGTATTACAACACATGAGAACAGAATTGTAACTACATAGTTTTTTGTTTAAGCTAACTTTGTTCCTCCACACCTTGAGATGATGTGCATGTCCAAATGCCGCAGAGGCTCGTCCTAACCTGATCTTCAGTTCGTCATTCAATCGGTGGTCAGTTGATTGACTATTGGGTATTCGGGATGACATCATGCGGGCGATACAAAAAGGTGTGGTAATTATGATGGTTCTAGGTGATTATTCCAAAGCATTTGACACTGTCAAATTTAAAGTCATACTGACAAAAGGCACAAGATGCGGGCTTCTCCTCAAAATTTCTCTTCTGGAAGCTTAACAACTCATTTGAAAGTTATCAGTTTGTCCAAATAGATGACCGATCATCAGAACTTGCCCGTGTAAAATTTGGAGTACCACAGGGTTCGGTTTTGGGTCCGGTAACTTTCAATCTTTACGTGGCAGATCTTCAAAACCAGCTGCTGCATCCATGCTACCAATTCGCTGACGACACAAATACATAAGCCACTGAAATAAGTGGTTGTGCTACTGACTCGACTCGGAAGATATTCCACTAGTCCCAACCTTGCACTGAATGGGTCAAACACTAAATGGATGCTAATATCTACAAGACAAATGTGCACGGATTACATGATTCACAAAAAGAACTCGCGTTTTTCAACATTGGCCAGACTATATACAATTATATACTAGAACTTTCAGATCATCAACTGGAATAAACCTTTAAGTCCCCTTGATCAAAGGAACCTTCCAAGACAGTGCTGCAGAAACTTTTAACAGCCTACCAGGAACAATTAGGAACTGTACAAATTTTACAACTTTTAAACACGTAGCCAGTGCGCACTTTAACGTGCACGACTAATGAGATCAATTTAATCTTTTCTGTAGATTTGTAAATTTTCTTTGGTTTTTATTGTCTTTATAGTTTTAATTAAATGTATGCCGTAAAATTCCGGTTATAAGACCGCCCCGCCCCCACCCCCCGGTGTTATAGGCCCATATGCAAGGTAAAAAACAAAAATTACATCCGGTTATAAGCCCCCCTCAAAAATCCATTATCCAGTTCGCTGCATGCAATGACTGCATATTGGCCCGTTTTACGTCCTAGTGTCAGCGTAGTTCAGGTCAGTCAGATGTCTTGCTTGTTCTAATAAGTCATTCAGTTTACAAAACATTTTAGCTTGAATATGCTGGTCTTCCTTAGAAGTTACTCGCTATAAAGTCACATACCTTGTATATGAACGGTAATGGGTAGGGTTCATTGTGTTGTTAGCACTGAGATTAAGTATGATTGTAAAACGAAAGTTGGTGGCCACATTTTAGAACCGTGTAAGAGACCTTTCCTGTTTTAAGACATCAGAGAGGCTTTGTGCGATTTAGCGGGGGACATACCTAGAAGATTATTTTAAAAGGGGGGGGGGGGGGGGGGTTGCGACCGAAGAGATATGGTGTCTTGGGGGAAAGGGAGTCACTTAAAATAATTGCCTTTCACGGCATCAATTGAAGTCAATATGCCTAAAAAATTCAAATTACTTCAAATCTCTTCTGGGGGAGTATGTCCCGGAACTTCTCTACATAATTATGTACCCAACGTCTTCCAGCCAACCCCACCATTTGTTTGCAAAATGCTGTAGGGCCTCCACTACTATTAAACTCTCTTTGATAAAACGTCAGCTCGTTGTAGGCTCTACTTGTCTATTTTTGTATACTTTGTAAATTTCAGGTGGCTCAAAAACCGTTACCTGCTTTTTTCAGCACCTTAAAATTGACGGATCAACACTGCAAGTCGTTTTTAGTTGACGCAACAATTATGACATCAAACAAATGCCCAGTCACTGGTGAACAAGTTATGATTATTTTCTTGACATTACAATAGCAATGGTATAGCGTGTTAAAAACACCCTTAATTGTGTAATTGCCTGTAATTGCCTGTTCAGTCCAGTGACTCCCATTTTTATTATCGAATTGTAGTCAACAGGATCCGATGCAACTTCCCCATCATTTAACGGTCCAGGCAATGTTAGTTCTTTTTTGGGCGTAGCTGGTCTATTTTTATGCCTGAACAACTGACTTGAGTATTTGAATGGAAAGTAATGTTTTTAACACAAGTTTTCATTTCACTTTATCATTCTTTTTTTTATTTTTGGAGAGAGGGGTGGGGGCGGGGGGTCACGGTCTCTTAGTTCGCCCACACAATTTGCACAGCAGGCGTGAGATGTTTGGGGCAGTTCGTACATCCTAGTTTACAGTGAGGGTCAAAAACGAGTCTGGTGACCCCCCGCTTCGTAGAAATATTTTAACTTTGCAAGAAGTTGCATCTTGACATGATGATCATTATTATTCAATAATAAAAATGGGGGTCACCGGACTCATTTTCGTGTTATAAGCAATTTAAGGGAAAAATAAGGGTGTTTTTAACAGGTTAAACTGTTGCTATGGTAATCAATGACATCATAAAGGTGGCCACAACTTGTTCAGCAATGATTGGACATTTGTTTCATATCATTATTGTAGCAACAACTGATAAAAATTTGTAGTACTGACCGTTCAAAGTTGAAGAGCTAGAAAGTGCTGGAAACCGTTGCGAGCCTCCTTGAGCATGAGTTCTAGATCATGTGAAACAGTCATGGATTGTATATCCCGGAGTACCCTAGCCCCGGATCCACCACTAGCAACTCCTTAGAAAAAACGGGGCGATAATTATAAGCGAGGATCGGTGAGTGGTTCACATCGCTATGCTTTAAAATTGTACCGTAGTCAGTTCTATAAATAAGAAGACCATATCCAGTTTTGACTGAATTTACTTCTGAAACTGTTTTTGTAAGCTATTTATCCAGTTGTTTCCTGTCATAGTGCAAGATTCTTATATATTATTTTTTAAAAAGGATCGTACAATATTTAGCAATTACTGGATGAGGCTGAATATGATATGAAGCATTATACAGATCGAGGATGGTGTTATCCGCCGAAGCCGAATTCAATAATTGTTTTATTATTCTGTCAAAATATTTCCAGAGCTCTCAGATAGCTTTCCAACTCCATAAGATTTTGGCTGATTGCCATTTTATTAGTATTTTTTTAAATTGTGATATAGTTGTTATTATGAATGACGTAATGAATATTGTAATAGAATTTTTACTAATGATTTTGTAATCTAGGATATTTTAGTGTAGGGAGGGTCACTCGTTTATCAAAATGGTTTTTACTTCTGCAAAGTGGTACCCGTTATAAATAACGACTATTATTATTATCATTATCATAATTATTATCATTATCATTATCATTATCATTATTATAAAAACACAAAATGTATTCAACAAAACCGTGGCCAATGCCTCCGTTGTTGCTGGACTTTGAGCTTTTCTGTAGTTTTGCTATCTTTATCATCTAATAATTTGGCATTTTTTTTTCGTCGCAATTATCAAACCTAGCGGCCTTTTTATTTCGCGCTTTCTAGCTCTACTGCGTCAAAGCCGTTGTTACATGACGTCAGTCGTCCAGTAATTTTTCAACTGGACGATCGACATGACGTCAATCGTCCATAAGAGAAACTCCTTCCAATTTTCATTTGGTCGGTGCTAGCCGGTTAGCTGAAATAAGCAGGGGATTGTAAGCCAATCAGAAACGGAGGAATATTTTGAATGAATAATAATTCATGTTTTGTATTCGTGTCGTGTTATTTTTTTTTCTTAAAACATTTTTTATTTAATTGCTTCGATTTGTTTCTGTTATTACTGTTGTTGTTGTTATTATTGTTGTTGTTGTTGTTGCTTGCGCTCGGTTTGTTTTTATTTGGTTTATGTCTATTAACTTCAAAATGGAAAACAGTATTAGATTTCTGTGACATACAGGGTATTTCGTCTACTATTATTCACTGTCTAACTGGATGATAAAATTATATTTTATGTACTTTAGTTATGACATAAGTAGGTAAAGTCTAATGCTTCTGTAATTTTTGCTTAACAAAGGTCATAAGTTTGTTAGTAGCAAAAATAGTCAAAATAGTGTCACGTCTATACCGTTTCTAAAAAAAATCGTTTGTTCAGTTCGTTTGTTTGTTTTACAAAACCGATCTCTCTGGAATTATTTTCACCCCTTAGGCTAAAGTGTGGGGGTAATATCCTGAACGGAAATGCATCAAGTGTGCTTCTTCTTTGACGTGTAAGATTGCTTCTCTGGCCAAAGCGGTTCCTTTCTCTTTTCGTTACGAGTGCTTTCTGAGAAGAACAAAAATAAAGTGTTCATTTAACGGCAGGACGCTAACCTGTCCGTGGGGTACGCTTGTTATCTGAGAGGTTTCTGACATTGGATATGCATAACAGAAAGGGCTAATGAGCCTTTTGATCGACCAGAAATAGGTAGCGTCTATGCGATGTTCTGCTGTTTTCAGCTTTGACTCGTGTAACGAAGTTAAGACTGCTTCTAGCGACAAGGCAAACAGTCGGTTGTCTTCAACAAGCCTCGTGTTGAAACGGGAAGTTGAGATTTCATCACTATTTCACCGACAGATGTGCCCGACCTTGTGGACGCAGTCTCGTGATGAGGAATAACTAAATCCAAACCAGCCAAACGGGCTGCGAAGAACAAAGGCTTCCTTCACTTCTTTCGTCAAACAGATGTACAAATCCCGGATGAAGAATATCAAGAGACTTGTACAGGTCAGTGCAGAATTACTTTGAGTTTTTACTCAGACATGCGATGCATGTAACATATTTCCGGTTTGGTCTATTTCGTTCAACTTAATCTGTTTTGGCTTTTGAAGTGTTATAACAACCCTTCAATACGAGGCAGAAGTGACATATGCAGTAATTAATTAGTAATTAGAAATTCGCAAAAACCTCAAAGCCACTAATTAATTAAGTAACAATTTTAAGCAATGCTAACACAATTAACGTTGTTTTTCCTGAATGTTCTAGAATCTTACAATCAAATTCCATTTCTGGAAGGATTTCTGTTTGGGTGTAAGAGGGGAGGTTGGGGGCAGGGGAGCTGGGAGGGGGAGGGGGAGGGTAGAGATATGAATAGAAATTTCATATCTTATTTATCCCGTCGAGGGTAAATGATTTCTAGCGTAATCCTCTCAATTAACTTTAAGCAACAAGGGGATGTGTTCGATTGGCTCAGCAATTTGCTGGCACGCGCCAAAAACGACTGGTTCCAATTCAAGATTAATCAATACAATTGTCATAGTTTTACCGTAAAATTCGCAAAAAATCGAACCTCCCAGGTTGAGCATCACCCTCGAAGTTTTTGCGGTCGATTTCGTGCTGTGAACGTATCATAACACACATGTCATTCTGTGCCTGGTTGCGATAAACAGTACCATTATTGTTGCTCGTTATATTTTGATAACCTTCGATCTTCCTAGTCTGGTTCTCTGTGCATTCTCATATTATGTTTCAAAGCTTCTCTTCTTACATGGCATTTGCTGATGAAATGTGCATTGTTAAGGAAAAACTTGTATTTTCACCTATATCGTTTTTCCATGGACATTCAAATCTGAGTATACAATTTGCCTCTATATACCAAATGTGGATACTGAAAACAGTTTTACACTTTTACACTAAGACGGTTGTCCACGATTTGATAAATCAGCTATTGTTTTCACGTATCATTCCAAACTTCTGCAATTTATCAGTTACATGATAAAACTGACAACAATGCGGAAATACAAAAAGAGTAATGTCTGTAAATATAGACCGTACCTCCTTTCGGTTCTTTTGTAGTAATCTGTAGTTTTTACCAGTTGAGAACCTGCCGATAAAATTACGTAAGGAATTGTTTGTTTGTTTGTTTGTTTGTTTGTTCGTTTGATGGTTGGTTTGTGCTTGTTTGATTGCGTTTTGTTTTCCAACTCAGCAAAGTAACAGACGCTTGTCACACACATTACAATGTAGAGGTCCAATACAACGACAAAAGGAGCTGTCTCAAAACTGGACCATATATTTTAAGTACTGCAAATCATCAGCTGGACCATATTACCTAACCTAAAAATACCTAAGATAGGAGTTTTTCTGAGGTAGAAAAACAACGAAAATGTAAAAATTAACCTAAACGGAATAAAGATGGGCGATATTGGAGCAAGTCGAGACAGACAGTCAGGGATAAAGACGAAATACTTTGCAGTTACACACCACATGTGACGTACTTGCGTTAATGGCTTCGACCTCATACATAGCTTCTAATAGATTTGTAATTCGACTCACCTCCCCCAGTTTCGTCAGGAAGTGTGACATATCACTTTACCAATACTTATTTATCACCCATTCATCGTGTCAGCACGTTCATGTACAAGAAGGTGTTGATCCGGCACTGATAAAACGAACGGAAACAGACGCGAAATTTTAACCGAACAACGGCTTACGTTTGAAGTTGGGCGATTTGTCCCTTAGACGAACATTTTTTAAAAAAAATTATTCTCTTCTTTACCATTTTATTCTTGTCTCAGGAAAAAATCTTGGCCTGATAATAAAGAGTTCAAGACAAAGATTTAGAAGCTAAAACAAGGAAAACATGGAATTTCTTCGATTACATGAAAAATCGTGATACACTCTCTTTTTTATAAGAACGTTGAGAGTGAGATTTGCCCAAAACATTTAAGAAAATATATGGGCTAAAATAGGAACATCCTCAGGTTCGGCCAAATTTTACGCGTTCTTATATATAAAAGAGTGTACATATATAGCGTAAATATATCTTATTAGACATTTTAGTGTGTAGTATTGCTGTATGTTTTTCGAGTCTTGCAGCATTTTGGCGAGCCCGAAGGACGAGTCAAAATACAAATGTACAGTGATACTGCACACTAAAATGTCTAATAAGATATTTATTATCCAACGTTTCCTTATCCCAAAATGCTACTTTCTAGCGCTCTTCTAATCATTCGCGCTGTCACGAGCAATGCGGAGCCTGTTAAACCGGTCTTGTGCAATACAAATATCGTGAGACATTTGTACTTGTGTCGCGTGTTATTTATACCCCACGGAACGGAGTTGGATAATAATACAAAATATTTATTCTGGACAAATATTCTTTTCTGAAGACTTTCTGAAGGGCATGACAAACTGCCCTTCTCTTCCTTTTCGTTTTCTTCTGCCCTTCTCACCGTACGAGAAGAATTATCTCTCGAACTCTGTGAGTTTTCATCATGAGGTTCGATTGTGGTGAGAATTCCATTGCCACATCTCGTAGACTTGTTTCGCTTACCTGGTCGAATGCTTCATCGGCGAAGTGCTCTGGACATGTGATCATTAAGAAAGTTATTATTCTCCCCTTCTGATATTGTAGTTGTTTTCTAACAGTATCCGTACAAAGGTCTATGAAGTGGTTAGCATGTGTGGTCTTTAAATCAGAGACAGAAGCAAAGAAGGCTTTGTCATAAAAAAAAGATACACTGCCATTTGGTTTGTTATATAAATGATTCAAATGATACCAAAATCGTGCTAGAGCTACAATCTGCAAAAAGAACAACAAAGAGGAAAGTTAATTAATTAAGGGCAATAAAAGGGAACAACACGCCAGTTTGGTTCTGTCCGCCTGTACCGGTACACACATGACAAGAACCGATACAAAAGACCAACTGACAACACACTTCAGCTGGCCAATGACTCGTAAACAAAAACAAATTGCAAAAGTTACTCCTTGTGCACCCGTAAATGAGGAAATAGCCGTTAGTTAGTTGTATAAATAGAAGAAAACGTAGATGGGATAATACCTTGATTTCAAATTTCAAATTTAAATAAATCACTGCAAATTAACTGATCATAACAGGTGAATCTTTCTAACGAACCTTGGTGCTCTTAAGTGCACAACAATGGCTGTAGCGGTCCTGCCAGCGGTGAAAAGACATCTCAATTGAATTGCTGAGATTGAACAATGAAACTAATGCTTTACAGACAACTGCGGATAACCATATTTTGTGACTCGCAGAATAGCCGTGGTGATTCTGCACGTGGCACCCTAGCCACAACAATTTTAGCGGCATTGTTGAAAACACTTCGATGAAAATATCGTCTTTGTTTGCGATAATTACTCACTGCCAAAAGCAATATATTGCCAACTGAGACTTGTTTCTTAAAACAGCTTTTCCATTGTAATGTTAAAATGTTAATTAAAGTTGTTTCGAGTGTTTCTTTGTTTCTGCATGGCTTATAGATATGTCTGTGATTATTGCGGCCCTTTTTACGATGCTTCGTGCTACGCTTTCCAAGTGGGGTTTACCCCTACGACAAAAACGCACATTTACAAAATAAAACAGACCCTTAAACAAGAGTAACCCTGCTCTCGTCAAGAAAGTTGTTGGGTTATTATGCTTACATCCTAATCATTGCTTCTAATTTAATGTCTTCTTAGAGTGCCTTCTAATAAGATTGATTCTTGTCAAGACGTATTTGCTAATGTTACAACATAAATTTGAGAAGTGATTATGGAGTGTGGAACAAAACTTATTCCATAAAATAAGTGGGAAATATAGAAATCACACGCAGGAAAGCTGATGTTGTCTTGATCTGCTCTTGTCGTTTGAAAATTGCATTTTCGTTGTCCCTGGTTTCAAATTCTCCGGATTGTGTTGGTCGCTTAGAAACAATAAATATTCATATAAGGCAAGTAAATGATGCAGACAATAATGGAAATTAAAAAGAAATAAGTGGCCAAGCAATAAATGCTTAAAACAGACAAAGGAAAAATATCGGATGTGTTTTCTTCTTGAAATTTCCGCTCATGAAAGGCCCTGGTAAAAGCATTTTGTTGTAGAAATCAAAACAACACAAACCGTCTACGTTTTATCCCATTTGTGACCACAAATTTTTAATATTATTCAGGTTAATATTTCTTTTTTCAGTTTTCTTCGATTAACATATCGCACGCCAAAATAATTTTCGCAAAAATACAACAAAAGCATTCAGCGTGTATTGAAATCTTTCGATCGAAACAGTTTTTTTCTTTTCCTGTACTTTATCAAAGTAGAGTTTTAACTGTAATAAAAATTGCACTTTTAGGTCGTTCGTGATATATGTTTTTAGTTAAAAACAGCAAACAGGTCATGCAGATTTTAAATTCCATACAACCTTCGTATAAACCTGGCGTGCTAATATGAGAGGCAAATAACTTTAACAGAAAGGCCGCCACAAATGATAACATCTTTTAATAGCGATTAAGCTAAATATAAGTACTTTTATTATTTTTCTGATGTTGTTCTTTGTTAAATTGCATGATTTATCGGTTGACATTGTTATTCAAAGTGCGCTCGCTAGAGCAAGAAACCTGACTTTTATTCCATCACCCTTGTAGGAACGACAGGAAATTTGTTAAAAAATCGACTACAAACTAATAACCACCAACCATGCCCTTTATACTGATGAATTTCGTTACCAATCAGCTTGCAGGCACTCAAACAAATCCCTTTAAGATGTTTACATAAGTTTTAAGGCGATAATCAAAATTACAAAGATGCGGTTAAGCGAGATCGTTATCTAAGAGAGGTTCACGGTCTTTTCGCTGCCAATGGTTTTTCTATTCACATCTAGCTCTTTCACGCAACCGTTCCGTCAAATGAACGATCACGCAAGTTTTTAGTGGCAACCCATGATCTTTTCGTGATTCGACGTTTCTTTCTCTGCGTCCGTTCTGTGGTTGCATTCACAATGTTTACATGTGCTGTAGTGCGAAGCTCCACCTTCACAGTGCCCGACACAGTGCTGCCGCAGTTAATCTTAAATCAAGCATGGCTTCTCAGAGAGGACCCAGCAGGGCGTCGACACATTTCAAAAGCTCCAACACAAAGGCGATTTCGAATGCTTCGAGGGTTGTGATTAGCTATTGTGCCCCGCTGCGGGACGTAGAACGATTAAATATTACGTCTAAAATCCGGCGTGGGATTCTAACCAACACAACCGGAACATCTTGCTAAGCCCGCCTGAATGCTTGTGCATTTGTCGTCGGAAAGAAGTTGACTTTTTAACTTGGGCTTCCGGCTGTTTCACTATTTTCAATTGAAACAAATATACGTCTAGAGATTCTCCTGAGAATATGCAATTAATTATGTTTTCGCTATGCCCAGACAAAAGTTTTTGTTTGGAGTCCACCAAAAATTACTGATCAACCATGGTGAGTTAGGTCGCATTAAAAATATTTATTGAAATTCAATCTTTTCTTGCTTCAAGCAAACTTTAAATTGATCATTCATTCGCAGCTAAACAGGAAAAATAAAGCTGTGTTTTTGTCTCGCCAACTAATGAGAATTTTACTAAATCAACACAGAAACCTGTCATAGTATTTTGCGAGTGCATGGAGGAGGAGCAGGACCTTACCTAGTCAGATTGACGGGAGAATAATCACGCGAGATATTACCTCAAATCCACCCAAGAATATATCATCTTGTTTTTATGTGACAGCCGGTAGCTTTGTTGGATGGCCAACGCTAACAAGCACGCATGTTTCCTTTTACAAACGCCAGATACACTGCTTCAAATCAGTGGGCTTTAGAGATCCATAACAAACTCTGCCGTTGTAAAGGATAACAGAAAAATGTAGCAACGACGATCCTGATCTTCCATGTATTTTCGTTTGTTCCAAATACGGATGGAAGATTTATGTTCTATAAACTACAAGGCCTGCTCTACGCGTGTATCATATATTAAATGTTTACTAGCTTGTAGGTCGAGAAAACGATTAGGAGGTAATAGTAATTTATTATTTCAGGTAGCCCAGTGATAGCAAAAAATACAAGCCTACCTACCTTAAGATTTCGTTACTGATGCAGCGACTTTCTGTCTGTTAATGCCCTCTTAACTCTGCCAAAGCACTATGCGAGAAACCAATCATTTCTTTCACACGAAGAGTTACCGTTTGGAACAAGTACAGCGTGAACCCGTAGTCGCTCATTCAACGGTGCCTAATTCTTTTAGTCATACTTCGAAATTTGAATGAGTTTGGTTTATATTTTATATAAAGATGTTGTATTTCAGTTGTTTCAAAAGGCCGCCAGAATGTTCTTTAAAACATTATGCGATGAACTAAAATAAAATACAATGCTCTATTTCAGATACACTGGTCTCTATAATTTAAGTTAAACATTTCAATCATTTTTTTTTTGTACAAATGAATCAGTTTTATTCCCTTTATCATTCGAATAAAACTAAAGTGGCCATTCATTTCAATTGCAGGCAATATTCCTTCCCAGAATCGCAGAAATCGTTTAATCTTCGAGGGGGCAGTAAGCTCGCTGGGGTCCTTTTCAACTCAAAAAAAATTGCAAACAACAGAAGCAACATTTCCCAGCTGTTTCCTCCCACTCGTCTTTCCGAAGGGAATCTTTCTTTTTTAATTTAAGTCGAATAAAAACTCAAGCCCTTCCAATTCTTATTCCTGGGCCGAATTCCTTGTTTCTTTAGGAAAGACAGGAAAGAGTCGTTTGTTCTATATAAACTCGACGACAAAGAAACTTTGAAATAATTACTTACAATCTAGAATAAATTCTGGCAGTGAGTGTAAACGGCGATTGGGGGCAAGCTGATATAAAGGGGAAATTGTAGAGTTTTTATGTCGGCAGAAAAGTAAAGGCGCAGAGCCTAATGATCCGATCTAGAAAATGCCACAACAGTTGTTATGCTTGAAAAACTGCACTAATACAAACTGTTTGGCGTCAACTGAAAATGCTGAGCAATTTTTGTAGTACTGTGATTGTAGAGGCACTGGGATGTAACGCTGGACTTCTACCTGTTTTTTTGTATTATTTTTTATTTCTAATTCTTGGATTTAAGGAAGTGCTCTTACGCAAATCTCTATGGAAAAATCAAGAAAGGCAATAAACGAGGAGAGAAGGCCAAGGTGGCCATGTTTAATTAATGCCGGTTCGGCTTTTCACTCATTACCGTCTCTTAACAATCATCACTTTTAGCTGAAAAGAAAGATAAGAATCTTGTTAACACGGAAGGAAGATAAAAAATCTTCAATAGCTATTTTGGCGATACACGGAATTTTATTTTTACAAGTTAAGAAAATAAATTAAAAGGTTTTGTTTTTCCAAAATGGAAATCATCGCACAATGCAAACTGTCTTTAAGGCCGAGCGTTGTTTGTTGCGCGGTGAAATGAGAAAGAAAAGAACAGCTTTTCCATGCGTTGCAATGATGTTACTGGCGCTAAAACATGATTTTCATAAAAACTGGATCCTGTGTAAGCGGTTTGGTGTTTAAAAGCTGTTATTTAACGCTACATTTTTCGTGACTCGTCGAGAAAAGTTTACTGTTAGCGGTAACCGGTGCAAACAGCATGGCTTCCAAATGTTTGTAATTGCTATGTTCTGCCTCACGAAACGTGACTTCTCTTGAAAATCTAATTCCTTGCTAATCCTTCCGCTCTACAGTACAACATCTTTTGAGGGAAAAAATCCTTCCTTTCTTTATCTTAATTGTGTCCGTAAATTGTATATCGTGGCGACATTACCAAGGTCTTGCATGTGGTGTTCAATGATTGTTTTGTCTTTTGCAACCAACTGATTTACAGATTTCGTTGCGTTTGCTACAACGTAGGTTAAGTGATTGCTTCGTATCCTGCTAGCTTCAATATCTGTACATTTTCTCAAATTTACCCGATTATCTGCCGTTTGCAAAAGGAAATAATATTTACATGAAGAATAGAGGACCTGTACAAGCAATAAAATTCAGCTGGAGGAAACACTTCACGAGTGCTTCCCTTTTAACGTCTTATTTTAAAATTAAAAAGTGCGTCCTTAATTTACAACTGTGTAAATCGTTCACAACGGTCTCTATGGATGAAACTACTTGATTTAGAACTAACTTACAATACTTAGTTAAGCCTATTGCCTAAAACATTTTTCTTTTCATAAAAACAACTCTAAAGTTCTACCTAATATGTGCATTGATATCGAACACGGTCTTTCGAGTCTATACAAATATCCAACATTTCGACTCGCTTGCAAAACCTGCAGCTAGCATGAGTACCATTCAGAATTGTTCTCCGTGTTTGACCGCGGCCTTGGCGAAGGAGACCTGGCCGAAGGCTTTATCGGACTGTCCCTGTCCGAGCTAATACTGTCCCGCTGTCCGTTAGTTTGTGAAATAGGCGGCGACAACGGTCTAAGTCCACCGGTCTCGTGAAGTTTCATGTGTTTTCTGAGCGAACTTGGGTGCGTGTAGCTTTTGTTGCACCCTTCGATTTTACAGATATACGGTTTGTCTGAGGTATGGACGTGCGAGTGCTTTTTTCTGTCGCTTGAGTTGGCGAAGCGGCGATCGCAACCAGGGAACTCGCACTCGAACGGCTTCTCGCCTGTGTGGGTTCGTTTGTGAATTTTTAGATTTTCTGATCTAGCAAACAGTTTTCCGCATCCAGGAAAAGGACAAGGGAAAGGTTTCTCCCCGGTGTGGACTCGAATGTGGTTTACCAGCTTGTATTTCGCCTTGAAGGGCTGCCCGCTCCTCCCACACTCTTGCCAGTAGCAGACATGCAAGTTGGAATCGTTGATGCTCACATGTTCGTCGGAGATGTGCGAAACTAAATCGGGCATCATGGTGAACTGCTTACCACAGGGCTTCCGCTTGCCTTGCACTGGGTTCTGATCTACCCAAAGGCAGGTTAGGATTTGATTTGTGGGCTGTTTCATCAACGGAAGGTGATACATTCCGGGTCCAGTTGGCCCTCCATAACCTGGAGGGCCATGATCCAAGAAAGGACTCCCAAGACCACCTTGTGCAAACCGATCGGTTCGAGAGTAAAAGTCTCCTCGATATCTGAGCTGATTATTGAGTACTTGAGGCATTCCATGGTGTGGAGAGGTTGCCTCGTGTCCTGGTGTAAGTGCTCCGTAGTGTATATGTGGATTGCTCGTGACATCTAAGCCTTTATGCGTCACTGCGTGATGGTAGTTTATGTTGTTTCCGTGAATTGCAGCGGTTGGTGGCGAACTGAACATGTTGTGCCTATGTGAGTAATTGGGCGTGTTGGAAGCGATGGGGTCGTGAAGAGCTAGCGAGTGGGAACTCGCTATGTTGGCAGAGCCTAAGTGCGAGTCCTGGTGGTGGATAAACTCGTGAGGTGGGAAGCCTTGGGAAGAAACATGACGATACGCAGGAAACGAGTGGTACAGAGTCTGCTGCGAAGACATCCCGGGCGGTTTTTGATCGAAGGCGACAGCTTCTGCTTGTGCTCTGTGAGCCGCAGCAAATCTGATCGACGAAAGATGGCTTCCTGAGTCCAATAAGTGATTCATTCCTAACGGCGGCTCCTTCTTGTGTTCGTTGAAGCCCGCGGTCGAGGTGGTTGGCAAGTTGTTCGCGGACGAGGACCGAAGAGCTGCACCCTCGAACGGCAATGAATAGCGTTTGGCAAAGCCGCCGTCCATTTCAAGGTTTCCCCGGGTTTTGAATATGGAACAGCTCTAGGCAAGTGTAAATAATAACGAGGCAAACTATTATTAAAGAGAGACTACGCGAAAGTTTTGAGTGTAGTAGCATATGTTACACCGTTAAAACACAGCGTGAGACTCCTATGACAATTGTCCTGCCAAGAAAGCACGCATGAGCAGTAAAATGATCCCGGTGAATATTATGATTAGTCGTCTCCCGCAGAGCTGTGGTTATGTTCCTAATTGTTTGATAGCTTCTGAAAACAACACTATATTTGGCATTCCTTTTCTTATTGACTAACACAGGGTACAAACCATTTCACCAGATTTGAGTGCCAGATCACGCATAAGATAAAGAACACTTCATCGGAAGTGGGGCGCGTGCTTTCCCTGAGAATTTAACGCCTGTCCACTCCGCTTTTTTCGTAGAGCATCGCGAATTGATGTTGTCGTTCAGTAACAGCTACGTTGCAGGTGAGGTTGCCGTGATAGACGTATAGGGAGGGACACAATTTGAAAAGCCCAGCAGGAAAGAATAAACACCTTGAAGCGATGTCACTCAACGTAGCTATTGCTGAGCTTCTTGATGAAAGTTCCCCTTGAAAACGACAGAGGGCGCCCCTCAGTCCGCCAAAGTTGACGGCTTTAGCTTAACATTACGGGATTTAAAGGCGGTTTATAGTTTCTTGCCTAAAACACTCTCGCGCTCTATCTGCAGTGTTTGTCGCGATAAATTTATTAACACCCCGAGAGACACAATACTATTGACAAAAACCGCCAGGAGTCGCCACAGTTTGGCTTTGCTTTACAAGCGACGTGTGATTCACGCCAATTCATCATTCAATTGTCCGCGGAGTTCTCAAGCAGACTGTGCAGGGATGGCTAATCATTCACGATAGCTCACGATATACGTTTCTCCTTTCCACTGCGGAAGCTAGTAACCACTATAAAAAAGTCATTCATAAAAATGTCAGATGTTATCTGCGAGCCCTTCTTACGCAGAATAATGAATCAATAAAGACGTTAAGTGGTCCCGATCGACGACTATTAAACAGGACCTGGCCACAGAAAAGCGTAAAAACCTGAATTTCATTTTGAGCGAGTTTAATTAAGGGCAGTACTAAAGTGACTACCACTGCTAAGCATAATTCACGCACGGCAAGCTATTGTTCTGTCCAGTTTGAACTGTGGCGAAGCAAGAGTGTTTATACGTCGTATGAAGGACATGGAATCGTTTGTATAAATGGGTTCTCCGTGCGGGGGCGCACCCCTTTCGAGGCGTCTTTAATTGAATGTATTCACTCTCTCTGTCTGACTAATTTCCGCGGTTTTGAAGCCTAGCAGTGAACGCAGCAAAGCTGCAGATTAGTTTTCAACGAAAAAAAGACAATTTCTCCCATTCCCTGCCACGAAGGAGGTAATTATTATTGCGCCTTATTGAATTTTAAGTGGCAATTCACAATTTGACAATTCCTGAGTGAGTCAGTGAATAAATTGACCAAAAAGGTGCTATTGAAAGATTTGATATGTGCTAGTGAGACTTGCAGCCGCATCAAGAGATCGATTTTCGAATAAATAAATTGAGACCGGTTAATCCTTGGGGCTATTTTGCCGCGACATAATACCTCTGTTGTAATATAGCGGGTCATTTTCTTTGTAAACATACTTCAAACCGGTAACCTTGCTTGATCAAAAGATATTTCATTTTTTCTTGGTCATTAACTGTGGTGATATCAATCATATTGAGTAAAAGAACAACACGACAGCTCGGGCGAGTATGCGTGTGAAATATTTTACTTATCTCATGTCTTTCCAGTTTTTTATTGGATTAGTTACCTCTTGGTTGATATTCTTGAGATTTGAAGCTCGTTTTGTTCTTAAAAATGAAGAGTGTTATTATCTTTTGCATGTTTAACTTCTTCTTTATTTCTCAAGCAAGCGGATGTTTCCACCTGCTTCTGTTTACATCTCCAATATCACTCAGCTGTCTCAATTATTTTCCCTAACTTTCATGAAATAAATCAAACAGATAATTGAGCTCCTCGCGTCGGAAGTGTGATTGGTTCAAAAAATTGGACAGTTCGTGACTTAAGCTAGAAAAAGTCCATTTGTCGCTAGTAATAATGACTTGGAGCACAGTTAACTGAAAAGATGAAGGTTATCTCTTGCCTATTTTACGCATGTTATTTTGCATGCGTTTATTTCTATTTTATATGTATCCGGTCGGGTCACCCGCCGCCTGAGAAGTTAAAGGTTTTTTCTTCTTTTTAATAAACTGCACCGTGGTGAAGTTTGCTTTAATCACCCCGTAACCACCATGAAATAAGGAATTAAAAAGCGGGTTCACGTCGATTTCAGAAGCAAACGAATGTTCAAAATTGACCACAAAATCGTGTAAAATTATTCACTTGAATATTTTTCCAGCAGAGTAAAATGTCAGGGCAAACTATACATTAAAGCAGCTTTGTTTTATTTCCAACATAGCATAGAAAAAGATCACGAGAATCATTATATATTACTTTTGAGTTTTGTTGACTTTTTTGGGGGACGCCCTTTTTATGTGGGAGTTAAAGATCTATTTTGGCAGAAATGCTGGTTCATTTCGTTATATTTACATATACATGCTTGCCTACAGCTAAAAGAAAACTTGATTACCAAAGCTCGCCCTTGGAGAACTCGACTCAAACATTGTAATTATACCAAGTTCTAGCAAAATCACTTTGTCTACGATATTCATTCCCAGAAATAAGATTAAAATAACACGTATTTCTCTCTATTCTTAACAACTTTCCTGTTGCGAAATATCGACAAAACGCAGGGAATTCGTGAAGAGTCCTTACATTTGGAAAAATTTCGTACTTTTTCTGTTAATGTGACAAACATTTTGCTGTATAATTATAGTCTCCGGCATTACCATACAAAAAGACAAAAACGCCTTCTCTTTTTATTCACGCCTTTGTGAATTAACTTTTATTGTAAAGTGGGGTTTAACATTCAAAATTTACATGTGAAGTCATGGAAAAGTGCTTAACGTTCGGTCCTCGAGGATACTGACACAATGTCAACAAATAAGAATTTTTACATTGTCAAGATGTAAACAGACTTATGGAAAAGAACTCTATCGATTTAGTTTAGAGACATCCACTGATATCTTTTCCTTGAAAGCATTTGTTCTTCGAGGGCCACGGAAACGGTTGACATTAAAATACTATCTAACACCAAATATTAGCGACCAAGTTTGTAAACACGTTCTATATTTACTCCTAAGAAGTGTATCTTTACGTAAAGGTTTATCCTACTTATGATGCATAGTTTGATTTAAGTCTTCTTCCTTGTGAAAATAACTAAAGCTCCACTGGATATTAGCGTGCAGTGATTGTGCTCAAATGGCACCCACCTTGAAACATAATACCGAAGCGTTCGTCCCCAACCTCAAATCCGACTTAGTATAAAAGTAATTTTGTCTTCTTCTCTGCGTTTGAGTACTCTTCGCTACAGGTCGCTTCTGCCGTGCACGCAAGCTGCCTAATGAACTTTGCGGTCGAATAGGGGGGGAGATTTTGTTTTTAAGCCACTTTTAACAAGAGTATTTGTAAGGGCACGCGTCGACATGGAACAGATTCCCTTTGTGAACATGCTTGTCCTACTGCGGACAACTATGGCCACATGCAAAGAACATCTTTAAATTTCCGTAATCTTAAAATTATTGCATCATAGTATGTTTGGTTTTATTTATCTTTTTCTCCGACACCATCATGAAAAATTTGTAACAACTTCGAAGGAGACATTCTTGATATTTTTGGACCCATCTAAACTTCGTTGTCTTATTGGGTTTAAAGCTTTAATGTTAAATATGTCAGAAATCTTGGTTTTGATATTTTTCGCTGCTGGAGTTTTCAAAGATCAGTATTCTAGGTCAGTTGAGTGAATTCTTAGCGAGTTTTTTGAAGAAAACATAACGCTTAAACGCTTAGAAAGTTCAAATGTGAGTAATATGAAATTGAAAATTATTCTCATGGCTTCAAGCCCACGAGCAAACTACTGATATTAGAACGGTGTTAATGTTTGGCTGAGGTTGTTTTGGTTACGAGCTAGAATGTTCCTTTTGTTCTTCTCACAACAAAGTGATTGCTTAGCCAACCTTTTCCCTTGCTAGCATAATTAATTTTTCGGCTTTTCGAGTAAATTTTCATATCATGGAAGCCTAAAAAAGACCGTGGACCAACGGTTGTTTATGCGGCCTAGAGCAAATCGCAGGAAACGCATAATGATTAAAAAACTGATGACTTAGTCACAAGCTGTCTCTAGTAAGAATGTTCATAAACCCACCGGAAACTGATAATAAATTACTTCCGAAAATTTCCTTTTGGTTCAGTCGTGTTTACATTCACGCATTGTGTGCAGGAGCCATTAACGACAGATAAAAATAGGGATGTGGATAATTTGGATACAACGGATCGCCAAATTGGTTCGTATTTTGAACGTTTTGCATGAGTTGTCCCTTTGTGGCGACACGAAGGCACCTGTGCCTCAAATGGCCGGGCGCCGCACTATCTGTCAACTGTCCTTGATAGGTTCATTTGCCCAGAGGCTAGCTTGAACAAACGCTCACCATTGGCCGTCAACTGGGAAAATTTCAGCCCAATTTCGCCTCATCAAAGAGTTTTTTTTTTTTTTTTTTTACACTGCACGTTGTAATTAATCTTCTTTATAAAGCACATTTTTTTAAGCAACTGGCTTATGTCCAAAGCCACAATCCCATTTAAAAAGAGTCCATGAGCAAGTAAAATTGTCGCAAATTTGAGTGTGTAGACAAATAACACAGGCATAATTGTCACAGAGCGCAAATAATTCATTGATCGATGTCGGGCTATATTCATTGCGCGAACAATTATTGAGAACACTTTTTTATATTCATTGCCCCTTTGGTTAGATAAATGTTCATTAAAGAAGAGTCTGTCTTTTTCGAAGAGAATAGACGAGGAAATTATTCAGGAAAAAGACAGTGTTCCCTTTGTTTGCTTTAGTGAATCAAGCTTAACACAAAAAGGACATTTTATCCGTTAGAAAGTGGTAGACAAGGCGACATAGGAAAAAAATATTCTCTCTAATGGACCTTTGCAATTAAAGAGCCGGCATAGAGTTATGGTTTCCTAGCGATAAGAACTCTGCTTTAAGACCCTTTTGAACTCGTTTCCCCTTTTTTGTCTGTGGTTACCAGTTTCTCTAGACATAAATAATAAAGTGGGTTTTTTTAAATATTCAAGAAAGAAATTTAACTTTCTTTTGTGATTTCCTTGCCAGTGCATGAAAGACATGCGCTTCTCCTTTCGATGTGTATTGAGAAAAACAAATGTCATTTACTTCAATTTTTCCCCTTTTTCATCGTAACTGGAAGCTAACATCTCTTAGAGACTCTTAAAGAACAATATACTTGAAACACCTTCTTTAATATAACCTAACGCCTTACCTTTATGTTGATAATAAGCAAGTGTGATAAAAGTTCCATGTGATTGTTCACTTCTTTTGACATTTATAAACTGCTAGACAATGATCAAGCATTCAGCTTACTTCTTGTGGGTTGATTGCCTTTGTTATCAGAGCCACCTTAAAGCTTTAGCAACTCAATGGCGAGTTAAAAGCTTGTAAGAGCTTTGTTTAGTAAACCGGAGTTTGCAAATATAGCCGGCAAATATAACCAATTTGGACGCAGATTAAGAACTGAGGAACTACGGTCAGTATCCTGGAAACAGTATATAACCAGACATTCTAAGCTTATGCCATACGCATGAGAAAACAACGAAGCAATCATACTAAAAAAAATAATATATCCAATTGATATTTACATATGAAGTTGAACAATGCCACAAGGCATCGTAACTATCCTTTCATCAAACTGAACCATTTTATATTTGTGGTTGACAGCTTCAGTCTATTTGAGCGGGCAGCCGTCTATTAACATGGACTTAAAGCAATTTTATATCTTTGCAACCAAAGAGTGATGCTTCAAGATGGAAGACAAAAGCTTTACGTGTTAGTGAGGTAAGTAAATTGCAATTACAGAGATAGAAAGTGTACCGCTTTGACCAGGCACATCTGTGCAGCAGTTGTGACTTATTGTATCTCGTAGATAAAATCAAGATTATTTTAAAATTAAGCATTTGAAAATCCACTGCCTGCGCTTGATAAACACATAAAATGGATATTACGTTCTTGTTGATTCATCGGTTTGCTCCGCGTGTGATGATCTGTTAGCCGGGAGGCAACCGAGATCCGATAAGAAGTTATAACTGAGTATGAAGCTGGTTTCATCTATGCGTGAGTCAATAAACATCATAAAACCTCAATCAACCAAAATCTCAGTGATTTTCCTTAAGTTCCAGCCTAAATGCACAAAGAAACTACAAGAGAGTTCGCGGATCTCCTATCTCTGCATCGTACGTAAGATTATTGACTTCCTTGCAGCATCTTGTAGGTCTCACCGTACTTATGCAAATTTCGCTTTTCAGTTTATCTTGTTGAAGACAATTTTAACAGTCAGGGGGATAAATTATCCATGTTTTATAAGGAAGAAGCTGTTTAATTTACGTTTTTCGGACCAATACCAGCTTTATATTTGCTCGCGTAAACAGACAGATTTTCTAATTCCCCGTTCTTCTTGCTAAAAGAGTAAGACAGGGGCTTGACAATATATAATTTTTAAGTGTTGAATATAAATTTCCTCTTTGGAATCTTGACCAAAATTCTACGCTTTACACGGCGTTTCGAAGGCAATGTGAATTTTAAAAACAGAATAATGATCATTTTGACGTTCCATGTTGTCAACACGGTACGTCGTGTTGATATCTACTTCGCGATTTTATTGTGCCTTGACATCTTCAACTAACAGAAACCTTGTGAGGCATACACTGATTCAAGTCTACTTATACTCTTGATGTAGTCCATATTCTGTAACATTTTCGCCGTTCATCGCGGCGTCAGTCAGCATCGACAAATTCTGAGAAGAAAGAGAAAATATTACTGGGTTTGCTGAAGATATTTGACATATAAAGTCTAATTTAAAAAATGTTGCCAGGGAATGCAAATGAAAATGAAAATAAAAAATTTAGGCTTAAAAGACAAAAAGGGTATAAACAAGAATTAGATGACAAATAGGATTGGCATGACGATAAAAGGAACAAATTATTTTCTTGAGAGTAAATAAAGTGAGTAAATATTCAGTAAAAAACCGTTCCAATAAGAGTGTAGATTTTTCTAATCAAACCTGGAGGTATTAGCAGCTTTAGAATTAAGTCAGCTTTGTATCATATTTCTGAACAAAAACTTTTTTTGGTGTCTTTTTCTTAGTTGCAACTCATTTCTTTACTTTATAAACTAAATAAACTACTTTATCTCTCCATCGATCGATGTTGCCTTATTTCTCAATACATAGAAGACACAACCGCCAGTTTTAAATGCTTAAGCAAATCTAATAGAGCTTTTCCATTTTTAGCTTCTGTTTAATGGAAATGAAAACGACACATTAACTTACTTTTGCCGCTTGGCAAACTTTGAACACAACTTCACATTGTTTCATTTCCGGACATTTTCTTGCCCTTTCCAAAATTCCTACTTCTTGCCAATTTGTTCCCGACTTCAAACCCCACACTGCTTGATTACAACAAGCGTAACGTTCGAGTTCGACCTGCGAACGTTATTATTCATTTTGTATATGACGCTTGTGTTGTCGGTCCTTACTGACTGGCTTAACAAGAATGGTTTGTTCATGGGAAGCTCTACTTTTTACACTTCTTTTTAAATACTACGTTCAGCAGGTGGCACAGTCATTTCGTCTATATTCATGCCGTGTTTACTAAAAGAAATCTTCTAATTCTCACCTTCAGATTCAACGATTTCTTCTACTTCGTTACACGGTGTCGAAGTGTGTCGAAGTAACAAAATTATCGAAGCTTCGATTGCCTACATTTCTTTATAAAACTAAAAAAAATGAATCGCCTCGAAAAACGCCAAGCACCTTCGGTTTGTATGCTTCTCGCTCGTTCAAATCAGATTCATGAAATTAAAGTGCGGCAAATGCGTTGGTTTTTCTTTGGTGTATATTATCTGCTTTGTGTTTATCCCGAAAAGTTCATTACGATCAGGATGTCGGGCAAGCTCAGATTTTCTTTTTGTTTGCGGAGAATGGCAGCGCCATTCGTCTGCGATGGTGAAAACACTCCCATCAAGCCACCCTGCTGTGATAGCAGTATAACACGCAAGTAGGTTTGAAAAATTCGCAGAAAGATTGTGAAGAAACCAAGTGAGGGTTTTAGCTCCTTTTCTGAGACGACATATAAGCGAAAGAGCCACGGTGATTAACAAAAATGAGAAAGAATTTTGGCGAGTTGGAGTAAGTGCGGTTATGGCAAAAGTCGGAACCTTTGTATTGAATATGGGCTGACATAGTGTGTTTTAATTCCCACTTCACGTAGAGAAAGGAGCTCTATTATCTTTTTGGTCGGTCTTTTTACAAATGAAGCGGAGAGGTATGGTTTTCAGTTGATAAAAGCCGTTATATTTATTTAATTTCGCATATCAGCAGTCGGCCATATTCTATCACATCACATTTTGCGAAACCTCTTCTCTCCTTGAGTCATTTTAATTGGAAAGTGAGGTCGATATTTCGATTGACTCTCAATAAATTGGCTACAAACGGCGTTGACAAACATTAGTCTTGTATTGTAGTGACTTTTTATTTCATGCCAATCAACATTTTCGTTTCCTCTTCTGCTTTGTATGTGTGCGCTGTGATATTCGATTGAAAAAGCCGCTACGAAAATATAAAGTATTATTTTTACTTCAATCATAGTATTGAAAGAACTTTGATTGTTTTACAATTGAATGCATATTCCTTGAACATGATCTAAGCAGAAAATAACACAAAATATTTTAGAAGTCAAATGTAATTGCAACTTTATCTATTCATGATCACGGATATCTCGTTTCGTTTTTTCGTTTATTCAGAGATTTCTTATCAATGCTTTTCATCAAAAATTGGAAAATGTGTTTTTTGAAGTCATTCTTTCTTCAACAGCGTTTTTAAAAACTTGGTATTAAATACCACTTTCACTAAGAACAAACTATAACACTTTAGTGTCAAAACTGAGAGAGCCACTTTACGACTCTTTGAGGTTTAATTTTTCAGGAAAGGTATTCTTTAAACTTATGATTATGCAGAATTGTAATTCTTGCGCCACTGGCGTCATAACACCGTGTTTCACAAGGAGAGGAAGTAGAATTTCTCTAAGAGGAAGCCGTGTTCATATTTATTTTGGTTTCGATTTTCTCTAGTTACTTTCTATTAATAAATCACCGAAAAAGTCCAAGATATCCCTTGATAATCACAAAAAGATATAAACTCATAAGCCCACTGAGCCTGCTTGGTAATAAATGGTTTTAACTGCAATTTTTACCAATCGAAGTTAAAATGATAAGATCTTTATTTTGGATTTCATGTCAGTGAATTAACAGATTAACAGTGCACAGTTGTAAAAATATCAGCAATGGAATATTTGTGGATATTTTACAAAGATCAGCAAGTTTCTGACGCAATGCAAAGGCTGTGAATCATCGTCTAAGGGCAGTTCGATGTATAACGATTTATTAATATAATAAGCTTGACATTACGCCCTTCTTATTTGATCTTCAATTGGGAATAAAACTCCTCTTCCGTTTATGCAATTTTTTTAAGACTACTACAAATGATAAAGTAATCAAGCGATTTTTTAAGGTATTCAACAAGACTGCAGCACGATCAGCCGGTCTTACATTAAACGGTTGCTTTAAACAGAACATCGCTCTGATATTGTTAAAGCCTAGAAAGACAAGGTACTTTTTTAAGAAAAGATGACTGAGTTGTGCTTGTGATTTTCGACGAACTTGACACGTCTATGTTCTAAGAACCAAACGCTTTTAAAAATCAAGTAAAGTAAAAATAAGAAATATGATGCCTTCACAAGGAAACTATTGTCCCCGTTACTCTGAAAGAGATTTGTTTTTATTTTATTCACTCTACAGTGTTAAGGAGTAAAAGATATGGAACTGTCTATGCTCTTCTTATACGTATTATATTTTTACTTGGGCGACTCGTTTTAAACTATCAAGAGATAATTTGGCGACGGTGAAGTTGCTAAGCTCAAAAATATATAGATGTAAATATTCTACATATCACTTACACTTAAACACCCACTGTCATTTAAAACCCTGTTATAATTTCTGTTATTTTAAATCAAGGTCACTGTAAGCTTTATTATTGCTTTTTGCGTAATTTATATTTCCTAGTTTCCTTTAGCATTAATAGAAATTCACCAATTTTCCAAAATTATGAAACGCATTTTCTATATCAGCTTATTTGGCAAAAAGGCAAAAAAAAATTGACAAGTTTACTTTTCTCGAGATTTGTTCTCGATTCTCAATTTAAACCCTTGCAGACAAAAGTACAATTTTATATTAGATAAATAAGGGCAGAGCGAGTATTATCCTTTTTGGCGCGTTTATCGATCGAACTAAATAAGATGGTTGATTTAAATGCGAAAAAAGCAAATACTCGTGAAAGATCTCGTAGTTATTACTTTGTACTTCCATTTCATTTCTGGTCGATGAGTGATTTTGGGACAAAAACGCCTCGGGCGAATGCAGTGATAGGTCAATAAATCTCATATCATCCTCGCAAGCAGGTGCTCGGTTAAGAACGAATTTGTTTAATACAAGCAATACTTATAGGTTGAAAAAACAATATCTGTTATCAATGGGGAGATAATAAAGGAGGTTAAAATATGACAATGTGCAGTGTAGTTTTCATATCTTTTGTCGTTCGTGATAACAAAGTTTACGTGTATACCCAACGGTATTTTTCAATAACCAGACGTATTTTGGCAAAGTGTTCTTTAGGGCTTTTTTCCGTCCCCTTTGTTTGCCCGTATTTAATTTCAGAGGGAATATGATTTTGGCAGGTGCTCGGCGTTGAAATTGATCTACATTAATAAAAAGCGTTGGTTTTTTATTGCAAAGCTCTCCAGGTGATCGAAGTTAGGCTTTCTGTTATACCCTGACTTTAGGCGAATCACGGAGTGAAGTAATATAAAAATCCACTTGAGTCCCGCTAAAGAATGCTCGTAAAATATATTCGACAGGAAGGCGCGAAGACGGGCGGACGGACGGACGTGCATTTAGCTAATTTCAACCGAAGTAACTCACTTCCTTTCTTTTCAAACCACTGATAGGGCAATTTAAATTTTATGACTTTCTGCGGTTAGAGCAACAAACATCGCGTGAACTTTGCGTGTAATAAAATGAAGAATTTGTTACGGCACGGGCAGGTTACGACTTTGGCATCGCTCCATTGTTCCCTGTTGCTGATTATTTCAGCTATTTCTAGCGTTACTGCAAATTGTTACTCTTTTAATCCGGCCGCAAAATTCTTCAAATAAAGTATTACTAATACATTTTTGTGTTTGTTTTTATTTTTTCTTGACAGATTGCTTAAAAAATCGGAAGGTGTCCCACTGAAAACAGCGACAGCACCACCGTGATATATTTTACGTCCAACGTCGATTTTATAATGTATTTGTCCCATAAGTTTGATTAACGCAAGGTCAGAGAAAGCAATTCTGTACTGTAAACTAAAAATCGCAATAAAGAGTCATTACAAAGCTCTTAGGGGTCCGTTTAATCGCTCCTCCCTCGTGCTATTAGCAGAAAATGAAGAATCGTTTTGTTGTACCTCTTTCAATCTGTAGCGATGTCTTGCTGATAGCGTCGCGCATCCGTTTGCCAACAGCGCGAGGGGAACAATAAACATTTTCCATGTCGCTGTTATTCACAACCCCACCCTGATTAATTGGTGCGGCCCGTTCCCTTGCTACAGCCTCACGGGCACGCTGTTTTCGTGATTGCAAAGACAATCGAAGCACCACCGCCCCAGAGAAGATCTTGGTGCGTGCATTTAACTCGGGAGGGTTGTGTTTGCGAGAGATTAAAGAAACAAAAACGCACTACTGTGGATTTAGCTCTTTGAGTCCAAAAAAACCTGACTTTGTGGCCTTAATCCTTTCGTTGCCTACTGGGTTTTTAAAAAAAATACTTGAATAGTACCGGCACATGTCCGGCTAAAAGTTCCGTGAGTTATCTATGCTGTACAAAGGTTTCACATTTCAAAAGCGTTTTGAAGACGCACTAGTTAGTTCTAAATCAAGTCATTCTTTCAAGTAAAAATCGTGAAGTGAGGACTGTAATATCAACATTTCTCTCTCGAAGAATCTTCAGGACTAATAGAATTAACTTCAAGGTATTTGTCCAAATATTGTTTTGTTAATCAGGTATTGGAGAAGGGAGATCTGAATACTGTTTGCACTGGCATTAAGGCGTTCAAATTCGGGAAGTAGCCCCAACTATGCCTCGTTATGCCATGTTGTCAAAGAAGCGAGAATCTATAAATTTAATTCATGGACGTTCTTGTGAAACTATAGCATAAACAAAGTTTCTCTTTTCTGAATTACAACCGCTTAACTGTCGTTCTAGTAAGAGCATTTAAAAATTATACTTCTCGAATGGGATCTTTACATTGCTGAAGCTTATAGACTGTACACGGTATTAAAGTCTCTAAGATTGAGTTTTGAAGGACACAAAGCTTAGGATTTAAAGCTCAACTTCTATATGATATGAAGATCGAAAAGGCGAGATAAGATGTTGTTTGCGTGCTTATCTTGTCCCAGTAAAATATACAAGACTTGAATTCGCTTTGAAGAAGCGTTCTGTTGGGATTTGCCAACCGTAGTAAAATATTTATTTGTGATCACGTTTTTTTCAAATAGTACTCGACTTTAGCATTCGTTACCGTTGTGTCTCTTAGTAATTTCCATCCTCAGAGCAAAAATTGTACTGTTATATCAAAAGACAATCACTAATCGTCCAGAATACAACAAGATATAATATTACCCTTCCAAATCGCATGCTTTAACACATATGTTAGACACGGTAAGCCAACTGGGTTATGCGTGAAAATGTACGCCTGTGTTTTGTTATCAATGAAGCAAGAGTGTGTTTCACGGCCAATGCCCTACATTTAAAACACGAACCTAAATGAAATGTTTAATTTGTTAGTCTTAGTTTAAAATCAAAGGCATCCAAGTTTGCATTTAATTAATTTTATTTAACTATTAGACAACTGTTAAAAATTTGCGATTGGAAAACGTACCGTATTCGCTAGGCATTTTGAGGAACGCTAAGAACTGTTCGATATTACGTTAAAACTGTCCAGTATTTTTACCACTGCATATAAAGAGAAGAGGAAATAACAATAAGCAAGTCTTTCAAATTAATAAAAGGGTCTCTATCTTAAGCGTTTCGGGCGGCTTCTTGACATGTAATCGTCGAAGAAACTTGGCGAAAATGCATTAAATCTTTTCTGGTGAAGCAGTCGCTACAAAATTATCTTAATTACTCAAGAAAACTTGATTCACTTAATTCACTTTCGTTTTTATCTTAATTTCCGCTTGTGTGGTAGCAAACACTGGTTGTTCTCATAGATAAGTAGGATTATATTTGATGTATTTTTTGCATTGTAGTATCGCGCTGCAACACGTTTTTGCCAATCTCCTCTCGTAAAAGAGAGAAATTTAGATAGCTATAAATAGGATTATTTCTTCTTTGTTTTAACATTTTGTTAAATAAGTCGTTGTTGAGTTCTTCTTTTAAACCATTCACTGACCACCAAAGATATCTTCAACTGATACAAGAAGATAGATGCTATGGAATATTATAGAATAACGTCGTTTCTAGAAACTTAAAATATATATTTTAGTATGAGTAACATTGTTTCTTTCTTGAAGCACTCTTAAAATGATACGATTTTAGTTCAGTGTAGCACTAACTTTCATACCGGTAACAACAGCCACTTATTCGATATAACGTTTTCATAACATTCAACTTTTGAAACGCACCATACGCTCTTTCGTTGTTAATTTATTTAACTCCCAAAGCCTAAAGACTCTCTTTAAAAATCTCATTGAATTGCTTGGATGAAACTTTTTCACATCGATTGTAAAGGGTTTGCAAACGGATTAATTTTTTTTGGTCTAAAACTTTTTAAACCTCTCGTGGATAAACAATTAGATTAAAAACTTGTCTAAACGGGATTTCTCCGAGGTTCTAAATGTTGTAAAAAAACGACGTTTGAGACAGTTTTACTGTTCTTCAAGTAGTTACATTTTACTATTTTATAAAAAAAAATTAAAATACTTTTCTTCTGCTACATCTGATAAAATAAGAGATTGCTTCAACCCTGTGCTCATATGAAACGTTTTTCGTGTTATAGTAACTGTCATGTTCTAAGGCGCAGGAATGCGTTTGTCGCATTGCAGTGGTTAAGGCATCATCTTGAGGCATATATTCGTCATATCGTTTCTGCCAAAATAGTAAACCATTTTAAATCCTGGTGTGAAAAATTCCGTCTTCAACTGAGTGGTTTGATTAGCAAATTTGATTAACCTTTAGCAACGCTACGTTAACAAAAACAACGAATAGAATTATGCGATCAATTTACGCAACTTAAACGTTTTTTTTGTATAGTAACCACTTTTCAACCACTATTCGGCCTGGAAAGAGATATAATCTACGTTGTCTTAGCAAATTTTGGCGTCGTAGCAGAACTTTATGTGGCTTTATGGTTATTGTTTATGTGCTTTGTGTGCAAAATATAATTCTCCAGTTCAAGAAGTTTAGTAATTTATAGGTTTTCTAGAAAACAAATAACAAATGTTGAAAATATCTGGAGATGATTTCTTTTGGGTAAATGACTATGACCTCATTTCCTCAATCCTTTAAATGACTATAAACTAAAGCATACAATTTCAATACAACCAAACAGGAACAAACTAAGTCATCTTCAAACTTGAAAGTAAGTTAATTCTTCTACTGAACAAAGTTTCAAAGAATTTTGGAATTGAATACATTTCACTCGGTTACTGCAGATAAAACTATATCAAGTGTGTCCTATATCTCGCCTAAAATCCGTTGTGAGCTATCTTTGTCTGTTTATTTCTCGTTCTAAAAACGCCTTCAATATTTCCAATACTACTCTAAACACATTACATTTTAGAGCTATACTGTAGAATGACTGTTCAATAATTCCCATATACCTGACTTCTTATTTGAACTTTTTTAACTTTACAATACAATACTTTTGCAATTTCAAGCATCTCAGGACTTAAAAACTTATTAAATTCATAGCTATAATTTTTACCGTAACTTTTACTTCTTCATTCATTGGTGTCTCTTGATCATTTAAATATCTTCATGGTTCTCTTTTCCTTATTTGTAAATACGAAAAGCATGACAACAAATCGGCCATCCACTTTTTTATTTATTTTTATTTATTTTTTTTTTACCCTAAACTTTTCCAATATTTTTCCACGCCCTCTTTTCTTAACACACGATTAGAGCATCCTTCATCAGAATATTATTTCAGCTATGGCCGATAGTGCTATATGCCCCAAACCTTTTGAGGAAACAATCCATGGCGAATAAGTTTTAATTTAATAGCTATGTTGGGTGTTTCTTTATCAGGCGTTTGTTTGTAATCCTTAGCTTGTTAAAACGATTTCGTACAATTTGTTTTCGTTTCCTTGATATGTTTTCGACCCTAGACACCGTAAATACCTTTAGAGATCGATATCATTATTTGATGACATTGACAAGAATCTTTCAATCTTAAATTGGTAGCGTTTTTACTTAAGCGATTTTGCCTTTTTTATTTACAGAAGTTCGCCACCAAGCAAAACTTAAGTTCACGAGATTCAGATACAGGTGATAATTCGATTCACAACTGTAACAAAACTGCCTTCACATCACTATCAAATCATATTATTTTTAGCTGAAATCCCAGTGGATTCTCCTGTTGGAAACATCTTGAGTTTAAAGTTTGTAAATTTTATTGTTAGCATTGTCATCCTAAGAGGATTAATCTTTAAAACAGTTATCAACTTGCAGAAACAGAACTTTCTGGGTTTTTTTTGTTTGTTTGTTTTTTGTTTTTTTGCATCGTGTACTTCTATACCACATAGTTGGAATGACTAGAAGAATGCATGTCTTTTAATCGTGGAAAAGACTGATAAAAATAAAGCTGAGAAAAGCACAGATGTTTAAGAGGCCCTCTTTTTAGTCTGTGGGAAACACAAGAGACAAGAAATAATAAGTTGGGCTTTATCATCTCTTCTTTGATCATTTATTAATGCGAAATCGTTTAGATTAAAAGGGGAAATGTTATTTATTTGTGACATGTCATCGAAACTCCGACATCAATTATTAGATTCTGTTGAAATTGTTTTAAAAAGGCACGAATTGTTATTAAAAAGCGAGGTTTGCTTATTATAAGATGGCAAGGATTTGATGGATTTTGATATGAAAAACCTGAAAAAAGTACAGTTTGAAAACCCCTTACCGTATGATTGAGTTGGAATGTAAATAAAAGAATACCTCTTCGACTAGCGTTTTATACTATTTTCATGGCGCATGAAATAGCTAACCAGATCCTCAAAGTAAAACGGACGTTTTTTGACTATCATCATGATCATTTAAGGCTTATCATTACTGAAGAATATCATTACTGAAAACCTTACCCCTCTGGAATTTTTTATAATATAATATTTTTATAACCACTGGAGCGAGCAATAAAACAAGCGAATCCTGCTTACACATATTGGCGCAAAACCAAAACTCGTGGCCATTTTTCAACAATTCAACGACAGTTACGTTGGAGATGTTTTCTTTATATATAGATATTTTCTTCGGTATCTTCCAAAAAGGAATTTTAAGCCGCCATGTTTTGACATCACTGCGCGCATCCAGTATTGAATTGCTCAGCTTTTTGTGCAATTAGTAGGAACCTGAGCATAATTTTACAGTTATCAATACGAAAGATTTGTTCATCTTCCTGCCAACTGTACTGTACTGCACTGCGTGACAATTTTTATGTGCACAGTGACCACAGGTTCGTAAAATAAATTCGCTGTTTTCTTGCTGTTCGCTACAAATCAAAAAAGTTTTCAATTACACTGATGCGCATCTCTTAGTTGTACTGTTGAGCAATGATACAACAATGCGCATCTCTTTCTTGTACTGTTGGGAAATGATACAGCAATGCGCATCTCTTTCTTGTACTGCTGAGTGATGATACAGCACTACGCATCTCTTTCTTATACTGTTTGGCGATGACACAGCAATGCACATGTCTTTGTTGTACTGTTGGGTGATGATACAGCAATTCGCATCTCTTTGTTGTACTGTTGGGTGATGATACAGCAATTCGCATCTCTTTGTTGTACTGTTGGGTGATGATACAGCAATTTGCATCTCTTTGTTGTACTGTTCGGTGATGATACAGCAATTCGCATCTCTTTGTTGTACTGTTGGGTGATGATACAGCAATTTGCATCTCTTTGTTGTACTGTTGGGTGATGATACAGCAATTCGCATCTCTTTGTTGTACTGTTGGGTGATGATACAGCAATTTGCATCTCTTTGTTGTACTGTTCGGTGATGATAGAGCAATGCACATCTCTTTGTTGTACTGTTCGGTGATGATACAGCAATGAGCATCTCTTTGTTGTACTGTTGGCTGATAATACAGCAATACGTATCTCTTTGTTATCCTGTTGGCCGATCATACAGCAATGCGCATCTCTTTTTTGTACTGACGACTGATGAAACAGCAATGCGCACCTCATTTTTGTATTGTTTGTTGATCATACAGCAATGTGCATCTCTTTGTTGTACGGTTGGCTGATGATACAGCAATGAGCATCTCTTTGTTGTACTCTTGTCTGATCATACAGCAATGCGCATCTCTTTGTTGTACTGTTGGCTGATGATACAGCAATGCGCATCTCTTTGTTGTACTTTTGTCTGATGATGCTGCAGTGCGCATCTCTTTGTTGTACTGTTGACTGATGATACAGCAATGAGCATCTCTTTGTTGTACTGTTGGGAGATGATACAGCAATGCGCATCTCTTTGTTGTACTGTTGTCTGATGATACAGCGATGAGCACCTCTTTGTTGTACTGTTGGGCGATGATACTGCAGTGCACATCTCTTTGTTGTACGTTTGGCTGATGATGCAGCAATGCGCATCTCTTTGTTGTACTGTTAGCTGATGATACAGCAATGAGCATCTCTTATTTGTACTGTTAGCTGATCAAACAGCAATGTGCATTTCTTTGTTGTACTGTTGGGCGATGATACAGCAATGCGCATCTCTTTGTTGTACTGTTGGCTATGATACAGCAAAGCGCAACTCTTTGATGTACTGTTGGCCGATGATACAGCAATGCGCATCTCTTTGTTGTACTGTTGGGCGATGATACAGCAATGTGCATCTCTTTGTTGTACTGATGCGTGATGATACTGCAGTGCGCATCTCTTTGTTGTACTGTTGGCTGATGATACAGCAATGCGCACCTTTTTGTTGTACTGATGTCTGATGATAGGGCAATGCGCATCTCTTTGTTGTACTGTTGTCTGATGATAAAGCAATGAGCACCTCTTTGTTGTGCTGTTGGGCGATGATACTGCAGTGCGCACCTCTTTGTTGTACTGTTGGCTGATCATACAGCAATGCGCACGGAATTTTTGTACTGTTGGCTGATCATATAGCAATGCGCATCTCTTTGTTGTACTGTTGGTTAATGATACAGCAATGAGCATCTTTTTGTTGTACTGTTGGCTGATGATACAGCAATACGCATCTCTTTGTTGTACTGTTGGCCGATCATACAGCAATATGCATCTCTTTTTTTTGGGTCGCCCACTACCTCTCGGAACGAGTTACTTCATTGGTTCCAAAAACAATAGATAGCAGGTCATAACAATGCCCCTAGCCCTGAATAACAATAGAGGTAGTGTTTACAGCGGGCGAATAAAAATAGTGGTTTCAGAGAGGTAGTGTCTTACTGCTTTTTTTGTACTGATGACTGATGATACAGCAATGCGCACCGCATTTTTGTACTGTTGGCTGTTGATACAGCAATGCGCATCTCTTTGTTGTACTGTTGGCTGATGATACAGCAATGCACATCTCTTTGTTGTACTGTTGGCTGATGATACAGCAATGCGCATCTCTTTGTTGTACTGTTGGCTGATGATACAGCAATGAGCATCTCTTTGTTGTACTGTTGGCTGATGATAGAGCAATGCGCATCTCCTTGTTGTACTGTTGGCTGATGATACAGCAATGAGCATCTCTTTGTTGTACTGTTGTCTGATCATACAGCAATGAGCTTCTCTTTGTTGTACTGTTGGCTGATGATACAGCAATGCGCATCTCTTTGTTGTACTGTTGCGTGATGATACTGCAGTGCGCATCTCTTTGTTGTACTGTTGGCTGATGATACAGCAATGAGCATCTCTTTGTTGCACTGTTGCCGCGGGCGATGATACAGCAATGCGCATCTCTTTGTTGTACTGTTGTCTGATGATACAGCAATGAGCACCTCTTTGTTGTACTGTTGGGCGATGATACAGCAATGCGCATCTCTTTGTTGTACTGTTAGCTGATGATACAGCAATGAGCATCTCTTTGTTGTTCTGTTGGGTGATGATACTGCAGTGCGCATCTCTTTGTTGTACTGTTGGCTGATCATACACCAATACGCATCTTTTTGTTGTACTTTCGGCTGATCATACAGTAATGCGCATTTCTTTGTTGTACTGTTGAGTGATGATACAGCAATGCGCATCTCTTTGTTGTACTGTTGGGTGATGATACAGCAATCCGCATCTTTATTGTACTGTTGAGTGAGAATACAGCAATTCACCTCTCTTTGTTATACTGTTGACTGATGATACAGCATTGCGCATCTCTTTGTTGTACTGTTGGCCGATGATACAGTAACGTGCATCTCTTTGTTGTACTGTTGAGTGATAATAAAGCATTGCGAATTTCTTTTTTGTACTTCTGAGTAATGATAGAGAAATGTGCAGCTCATTATTGTAGCCACACACGTACCCATTATAGTGTTCGGGAAGCAAGGAACCATGGAAAAATCCGATTTGAAGTCCTAAAACAGGAAATAAGAATGGCTCAACAAACGTCTCTTGTGTTTCACTTCCAGCCTTTTCAATTGTTTTTAAAATCAATCAAAATTGTTTTTGCAGCGGTACTTTCGAAAGTCGCTCGTTCGTGAAGATTGCGTAGTAGGGAATCAAGAATGTTGTGTTACAGCAAAAAGATACAGCAATTCGCATCTCTTTGTTTTACTGTTTGGTTGTGACACAGCATTGGGCCTATCTCCTTGCCCTTCTGTATTTTGGTAATTTAGCAATGTACATCTCTTTGTTCTTCTGTTAAGTAATACCATAAAATTCCGGTTATAGGCCCCCATCCCCCGCTTACACTTTATTGAGAAATTTTCTCTGGTACATACTGTGCTAAAAATCGACGTGATACCGATAGGACAACTCTTTGTTTAACTGTTTATTGATTTTATAAATGCATATATTTATGATGGACTTCCTGTAATTGGCAACACCGTAGATTTAGGGGGCAACGCCGTAGGTGATTAGTTTTGTTACTTCTATTCATGTAGTGCTGATCTCTCTATCAAACTGTTCAGTGTTTTTGTTAGTTACTGAGAACCTCTGTCTCTTTTTTTTTCGTTTACTACTATGACTTTGTAACCTGTTTGTAAAGTTGTGGTACAGCTGTATTATAACGGTGGAAGTTCGTCTCTAGACCGTGTTATGCAAACCAGTGCAAAGCAAGGGAAATTTGAGAAAATATGTCGCAAAACGTATTGAACGTCACTACATTGATAATATATGATAATATCCTTTTTTAGCCCGAATCAAAGCAAATTGAAGTGTTGATACTGTCCCTGAAGAGGTGCACAATGTATTACTTCACAGGATACCCATAAAGTTATTTAAAAAAACCGATGTGCCGTGTCGGTGAGCAAGAAAAACACTTAGTTGATAAAGTGAAAAAGCTGTTTGTTGCCACGGAGGGCTAAGGCTCGAAACATCAGCTTTTCAAGTTCGCAAAGGCGGTTTGTTTAACTTCATCAACGTCCAGTTGATAAACAAGTTAGTGTTACCCACTCAAACACAAGTTAACCACTCAACCACAGGTTACCCATTCAACCACAGGTCACCCACTACATTATCTGTGCTATTTTTTCAATTTCTAATTGCAAAGTCCGTCTAGATAAAGGCTGCCGACCTCAATGATGTTCGTCTTGAATGTGTACTGCATAGTCAAGACTCAATATAAATGGCGTAGTTCCTCGACTCGGCACAAATGATTTTAGAGAATCCTGATCAGACGTTAAACATGTATTTTTGACCTATGATTTCAAGAAGAGTGGGTAAGAAATCCCCCCTTATTTTATGGTAGTTAAAAGGAGTAAGTATGAAGCCAAAATTTACACCAGAACCCAATTCAATGTGATTTTATTAAAAGCTTCTTATCTCACACACAGTAAATGTTTGAACTCATCCGTCTACCAATCCAAATCTCTTTGTTTTCGATCGTCGCCAGCTGTGATATATTCCATGTGACAATTGTTATTAATTGAAAAACTTCGCGGAGGTTTAAAGTTTAATCCCTTCCGTTCCGAGCTTGGGGTACCCATTGTTCTTATCAGCAATGTACGGTCACCCAGTTCTCTTTGAACCGAAATTTGAATGCAGAGCACGAAAAAAATCGAACAATATTTTTTTATCGTCTTTAAATGGGACCGTTTGGTTGCAGCATTCTTCCTCAGAGAACTGTATATTACAATATTTTCATCCCGTGACTGTGGAAAAATTATTCATTTATGTTGTCGTGATGTTTATAAATAAATTTATTCCAAATTCCTCGAAGCGCCAATTTATCGCCTATTTATGTATCTAAGAAATAGTATTTTTAGCATGTTTTTTTTTGGAAAATAACTACGGTTTTCTTTAAAGTTACATATTTAAAAAAAAGTTCTTTTTGTAGATCATATCTTTTCTGTGGTGTGTGTGTGATCAGAATAATCTAAAAATATTACAATTGTTTTGCTTGATGTGAACTGTAGTTGCACGCAAACCCAAAATTCTCAAAGTCGCTTGAAGGTTTTGAATGATTCACTCGCATGTATTAAATGATTCTTCTTTCCAACACGAAAATTAGAACACAAAACTTGTACTTGCGTTATTAATGTAAGAATTTGCAAAAACTCTACCGCAGATTTTTATTGCGCCTTCAGTAATAATTGAGCATTCTTTTTATCGCCATTCGCGTTCTCAGGGTTTATTTCGACAGGTTCCATATCAATAAAATATAGTTCAGACCGTTTCGTGGAGTAAAATAAGAATGGCGTGCACGGTAGACAAGCATTATTGGATTCCAACATCTCCTTCTGGCGCCAGAATAATACAAAAACGCCATATTCTCGGTACTGGCGCGTTGCATCAACAGTGTAACACCAATAATTGTTGTTAAATACTCAGCCGTTTTTAAGTTACAATTTGGTGATTCTAAATTATTTCACGAGTACAGAGCGTAAAATGAACGTTCATGTGTCCTTTGTGAGTTCAGTGTTCTTAAGTTGTTGGATTACCGAGCGCACGTGATCTGGTTTCGCTTCTTCTTTGAATACTACTCCCTTTTTCTCTAGAGAGCGTGCTTAAAGTTTAAAATCTCAGTGAAAAGAAGGACCACTAAAATATAAAAACCCTCGATGCTTGGCTTAGTTTAAAGAAAATATTACACAATCATTGGTTCAAACTCATCCATGACTTGATCAGCCTCACTGTTTCAAGCTCTTTTCTTTCGCAAAGAATTCAATAGAAGTCTCCTGCAGCGAAGAAGCGTATTTGCCGATAAACTCGACTCCACATTTTGCGACAAAAAAAAACTGTACATTTACCCCATTAGTGAGAAAAATCAACGGGAAATTGCAGGCAGTGAAATATTAAAGATCTTCGTACGATATCGTCTGCCCGCATCTAGGGTTATAATGGCAGGTACCGCGGAGTATTAAGACACGCTCTGCTCAGACGCCATATGAGGCAAAATTCAACGTGTTGAACCGAATTGGGAAGCATTCCCTCCCACAGAAACCGAACGAAAATAAAAGGGTTGAACTGTTAGACGCTTCACTAGTTGCCGGTAGCTCTCGACCGGAGCGCTTTTCCGGCGAGGGTGGTGAAAATAATAGCTGTTGCCGGGAGCATGAGGAATTTTCGTTTCGTTTGTCGTTTGAAGGCAGAGTGTTCGAGGTAAGCATGGGTTTAAGAATCCGTCATTTTCAGAGCAAAAGCTTTATTAGTTTTTAATTGTAATGGCAAAGAGGAAGTTATTTTTTCTGTTTGCTGGGGCGTACCTTCAAGGAAATAGTATTTCGTCTGCTGCAGCTTTACAAATAAATGGCTGCTTGCCCAAATTACACCTTATTTACTGACTGAAAAAAAAATTGATAAAGGAAATATCTGCAGATATAACACGAAAAAATATGTAAATACCATGAGAAAGAAGAGATGTTTGTTAAAAGAAAAGAGTACCTATTGATTATATTTTTGTAGAAGTTAAAGTGAAACGTAAAGGAAGAAACATGAATAAAACTTGTCGTTTTCAAAGACGTGAAATTGGCAGGTGTTACATAAAGCAATTTTAATAAGAAAACTACATGGGCGAGGCTAAAGCACCAACTAAATCTGTACTGTTGTCTTGCTTTCCGTGCTTTTGAAATTAATTGAAATTCTGATTTGCTTTTTTCTCAGGCAGATATTTATCACTTTTGCTGGTTAGTTTCTTTGACCTAAAAACACGTGCTTGGCAGCGTAGAATGATTGAAAGCTTGTCGCCGCGGGACAACTTCTTTTTAGCTTCTTCTTAAGAATTGCGAAGTTGAAATGAAATGAAATCCGTAGGGGACTTGTCTAACGCCTTATGTTCAAAATAAAATTCTCTTTAGGGAAAAGTACGCTATTCAATATACGCATCCATGTTTGGTGATAGCAAAACATTTTTATTAAAGTTACTGACAAGGCACTTGTAATCATTGTTAAACAGTGCTAATTGTTTATTGCAAATCTTGTTGTGTCGGTACCGTGAAACTCTCCGCCTATCTCTATAAGGACGTTATCTCGAAATATATTGCCACGGCAAAACATTAAACTTTGGTTAAAAATATTTATTGAAATCGGATGTCTGCCAAGGAGAAGTGAACGAAATTATTTCTTATACCTGTCTTTTGAAATAATGTAGCACCGAATTTTTATGAGCGGGTGAGTCTTTTTGTTCAACAAGAAAAGACGTCAAAACCAGAAGATCTTTATTTCAAGCTTATTCAATTCAGTAATGGCGACGAAATTTTGTCATTTCAACTGCTATAGATTGATATCATTGGCAGTGTCTATAAAATTTAAAAAAAAAACATTTTATTAATTTGAGAAAAAGTTATTCGCGGCCAATATAGTAAATATTGAAATTAGCTGGTACAGTAGGTCTCCTGCCAAATCTGTGATTTGTGAAAGAGAAAGATTCACGCACATGCAAAACGTTATGTTAAAGCACTAGCAAGACATTATTGATATTAATACGAAAGCAGTTTAATTGTCATAATTTTGAGGCGGAATAAAATTTCATCGAGATGTTCTTTTTAATAAAATCTGCAGACGGAAGAATTGAACAATGATAGGTAATCTGTAAACTTCAAAGACAGAACGCATTTAACCATGTTAAAAGGTTTATCGCATATATAAAACTTTTTGTATCTTGTAATTAAAAGATATAGAATCGTTTGCTATTTTGCCAAGAATAATTCCAACAGGTTAACTCGACCTGTTTTATTGCATTTTATTTGACTATGTTCCTACATTACAATTCTTCATAGTCCGCCTGTGTCGATAGCTTAACTGACGAAAAATAAAAGTTCTTCATTTTTCACAGATTTAACATTGCCAGTGGAATTTCATGTAGTTATATAGTAAAAGGCAAGTAAGATTCTATTTTGAGTTTAATCGTGATTCTATAACATGTGTTAGTATTTCCACCAAGGGAATCATCAAACGCCTTTGGAAATGTGATTTGGGATCCTTTTAGACTTGAAAGTGTTTCAAGTTTAACGTTTAAAAAAACCGTTTGAAGAAATCGACACAGAGTGCCTTTATTGATGGTATAATTTCATTTGTCAATGGATGTGCTTCGTGCTATGATTTGAACGTTTTCCAACAGAAGTGGTAACTAGCTTTCCTAGCTGTATGGCCGCTTTCTATCTTCGATAGAAGACAGGTTTTGCAGCGTTCAGTGGTGTCCAGTCCATCTGAAGATTTGAGAAGCAGTTCTATCGGAGAAATAACACAAAAACACACATTAAATTTTGTTCCTTTTAACTTCAATAAACATATTTTCTATTTCAAGTGGAAGAAAAGCTTGTGTTTTTCAATGCGCTATACAGTTCCGCGTAAACGGTTCTTTCAAGAAAGCTACATGTTTTTACTGCTACGTTTTTTTTTTTTACATTTATCAGAATTGAAGGGAAAAATCAGGACAACAAATTGCATACAGTTTCGTTTTCAATGATTTTGCCGGAAACATAAATTTTTGCTTTCGTGTCAATGCTATAAACATTTTCCTTGAAATGCGAAATTCTTCTTGTCGGAAGGTTTACAACAGGTATGGATAGATACAAGTATACCACCAGCATAACTTGCTACATTTAATTCCGCCAAGTTCATAATTCAAAATGATGATTAAAGTCGTTTCCAGTTACCATAAAATTTAGATACGCTATTTAGGACAATGGGAAAAGTACATTGCTAAGAACTCCATAACAATTATATACTTTGTACTTAGGAAGGTGGAATAACGTAATCAAATGGGAGAATAGAAAAACAAGAGTAATAAAATGCATTTCTTGTCAACATTAAGATCTGTGGGACAAGTGCTGCTAAATGAAGGAGGAAGGAGAATTTTTTATGCAGTTTCCATCTTCATTACGGTATTTTGTAGGATTACTTCGAAGAATTTAAAATTGTTTGAAATTCTGGACTTTGAATCCTTCTATTCAAGTTACTTGAATGTATTTGTGTCCTGCTGCCGGTCATGGAACCGTTTGAACTGAGAACGATTGCTGTATCTATACACTGAGAAATAGTAAACACCAAAAACAAATTTGAATAAACCCTAGTTTCGTTTTGCAACAGTGGAACTTATGTTGATTGTTCGAGTTGGTATCAAATAAAAATCTCACGGTCGTGTTTATTCAGGGACTGGTGTTTCTCGCCATCGTTTGTCTAAAACGCCACAGGAAATAATAGTTTTCAGCAGCAGCTACAAAATTAGAGATTTCGCTGTTTGTTCGTTTGTGGGACAAGGGTAGAAGCAATGGCTGATAGATAGCAAATCAGATGACTTTCTTAATATTTCTTTGTAGAAAACCCGAAAACTTTCCGCTAGAATTGTGGAATTCAGGCGCCCAAAATATACCTGCATCAGACTATGTCTAATCCTTTGAACTTAAGGCTAACGTTCTTATTCAAATGTACTCGGTTTTCTTCCTCGATGCCTTTCTTTCCAGTTATGTTTTGCTTTATACAAAGCGAAAGGGTAAACTTCAGAGGAGTTGTGTTGGCGTTATGAGGAAAGTCAAAACAGTCGCGCCTTACACAACAACCTTGAGTTAAACATTTACAAGGACCTTAATAAAAAAATTAAAAAGTCCCCCCTAAATATGATACCCAGTTCCCATTTTTCACATAGTCAGCAACAGAAAGATGTTATCTTAAATTTGTGTATGTTCGCTGCAGGACTTTTAAGTATGGAAAATTGCTACACCATAGTAGTTACAAACATCTATAGCTCTCGGGTTTCTCATTTTTCAAAATCGACTCATTAACCGCTCTAAATGTGAACGAAGAGGTAGTTTCCTAAACTGTTTCAAAGCGTACAATTTCCCTCCCAAACTATGTTGGCCGTGCAATTTGTCCGGGCAATGCTTAGATTAATTTTACATTTCATTGACAGTGGCGATTTCAGCAGGTTTTATTACTTGGAGAATCTTGATTTGGCTGAATTCTGTTATACTCCACTGGGTGTTACCACGTCCATTTTCGACCGACAATAAAAAAAGATGGCTTGACAATATACATCGACTCAAAAGTGACAAAAACCGTTATACAGCAGTTAAATCATTTTGGAGATTGTCATATTATTATTATCATTTTACACCATGTCCAAGTTGACTCTAAAAAAGGCAAATCGGATCCTTACTTTCATAATTCTACACATGAAAATTCAAATGTTTACAAACGGTGGTCGTGCGAAGTTGACTGTCTTCTTCTAAGCTTAAAAGGATTGAAATCTTATGCATTCTTTCAATAATATAAGCAATCAGCTGTATGCATCACTTGCAGGAGTGCTAGTACAAATATCAGTTTGACTTTTATATGTAGATGTTTTTGCTATTTATCTTTCTTTGCAGAAATTCAGCCTAAAGTCCTCTTTACCCACTGATTTAATTTAAGTGAAGCAGTTCGATGTCAATAACGAGACAGATTTTTTCCGCCAGTTAAAAATAATGAAAAAAATAAGAACTCGAAGCAATATTTTATCGCGAATTGCGTCATTTGGTGAACAAAGTACATAAAAACAAATTTATGATACAATCGAGAGCCGGAAACTGTGAAATAGTCTGCAATTGACCTTCACAGATAAGCAACGTTAAAGCTTTACTTTAATAAGGGAAATTTTAAAATCCAAAATTGTCAAAAGCATTCAAGAAGACATTTGACTAACTTTTGTCGTGCAGGGAAAATTAAAATGGTATAACCCGTTGGTATCTGTACCGGCTTAAAAAGAAAACGGTTGGGGCCCCGCCATGTTTGTCACGAAAACGCATCTAGAGACACATACAGAATGAGAAAACTCTTTCGATCATTCCTTTACTTACTACTCTTTCGTTTACGCCTCCGGGGACAAAATTATCGGAATTTATCATTACATGGCTGTAGGACAAGAATGAAAAAGTCTTAACCATTCCGTGATCCAAAGACAAAAGGTTTACAGTATGCCGGGGCAACCGGTTCAAAACACCACGGGGCGTCACCCGTGAAAAAGGAAACAACTTGCAATACAAGAAACAACCTGCTCCAAAATGGTTAAATTGTATACCTGTATACAGACCAAAAACGAAAACGCATGAAATGAAACTTGATAGTTATCCTAAGATATCCTAGTAAAGAAATAGTTGATGCAATAACATCGCCGCCTACATCCATATTTTTAAATTTTGAAATGAAAATGGCGTCCTGAGATTTGCTTCAATAAACAGAATATTACCGTTGAGTATCGCTATTCAGTTAAGGAAAGACCCGGTGAAGGTCCTCTGATTGTGTTTCCCAACTTTTGCTCATATATAGCAAACATTTTGTTCGGAACAGTCCGACCCGACCCTTAAATTAGAGTTATTTGCCTTACTCGATCTCCTTAATGGCTCTCAAGTAGCCAAAATGGGACAAACGTTTATAGTATGTAAGAACGATTTGCAGTGCTTAGCTTGAAGAAAAATGAGTCTTAAGGTTGTAATACACTACCTAATACCTAAACAGTTACATGCAACTTATCCTTCAATCACGTTGTGACATGATGATGGTGACAAGTAGCAAGACAAAAAGGGGGAACAATTTTCATGAAACCAGGCGATGCGTTTGTCATAGCAAGGGTTCCATTAACTAGAACCAGGTTTTACTTTAAGTAACTCTTGTGACAATACCACAATATAAAGTATAACACCCGTTGGATGATACATTGCCCACCGGTGTGTTCAGCTTCTGTTTTTGGTGGTAGACATAATTAACATCATGTTTAACTGAGGATTCCTTTACAGCAAGTTGAAAATATATCAGAGTTTCCGGTTATCTTTCAGTGAGCAAGCTCAAGCTTTTTCAACCTAGTAGCTGGTAATCACTTCCAAACCACAATTCATGGCCTGCTCGAGGGAAAACTGTATCTAATTTGCCTTATCAGAGTTTTGACTGTCTACGAATTCAGGATGTTTTGGCTGTGTAGTTCCATTTTGCTTGTCCCAATTAAGAGTGTCACTAACTAGCTTGATTTATTTTAATGTTTAGCATTGCACTGACCAAAGCTGTCGGTTATTACAGAAGTGAAAAAGAACGTTCTTCTATTTCCTTGGGTGAAGAAATGCTGTGTGTAAAAATAGACACACACGTGTCCCATCCGTTCGAATGTAGGATTGACCTTCTTCTTCCTAATGTCAAAGGGAAACCGTTTATGTCAGAGGCCTTTTTACAGTTTGTAGTCCGGAAAGAACATTTTCACCGGGTTTCTGTGGTAGGAAAATTTGCCAATGCTCCAAATAATCCGTTCTGGAACATGAAGAACATGAACTGCTTGAGTGATCAACAACACTCTTATCAAAGGGAGTGAATGAATGGAAAAATTGGAATTCTTTGATGAGCTTTTGTTTACTTGGTAATGGTGAAACCTATAATTATCCACTTCAAACGATCGTAAATTTGTCTTGGGAATTTCTTGCTCGTTTTGTTCTGATATGAGATGAAACGCCTTTCATATAAACCTCTTACCAATGCAAGTTGTGAGAGATGATGGTTTCAAAGAAGGAATGGCCGTATGTTACTTATGGCCCAAAACTGTCGACAAGCTGTTGTAATTCCTCGCTTCTTGTTATTAAATTGAATACTGCCTATCTTTATTTTATTCGTGTAGTAAAGAAAAATGGTGACTGTTTTATGGGAGGCATACCTGTGGCCATGCAATTACAACACTTATTGACTCGACTATCGTTCATCAAATACCCATATCTATGCCAGCTGAACTGACTCGGGTTTTCTTTGATTTTGCAATGCTTGTAACATCTAATACGACTCTAAGGGAGTTCTTCCGGTGTGTTTTTGAGCCTGTTCTACTTGGGAGACATAAAAGTCTAGAGTTTTCGCAGTTCTCTTCCATATTGAAACCAGATGATAGCTAAGAGGTCCCTGCTTACACGAAACCACCAGCAGGACTACAATACAGATTGATAAATCAATGTCTGACAAGAGTACCCAGATGGAACCATATTTCTGTGCGACTAAAACTAACTTAAGCCATAAGCAAACATTTTTCAAACCGCTTTTTCCTTCTACTTATCAAGTAAAGCATATTTTTAAGGTTTTGTCACGGTCGATCTGGTAATCCACAAACTATATATGCCGCACATGCATCCGAATTGATTTCAAATAACTGATGTATTCAAGCATGTCAAGTTTTAATCTGTTGCTGAAATAACGAAACTTTACCTTCATTCTCCAGTGGTTATCATTAAATTGGTTCCAGCTCTTGTTAATAAAACCATCTCTCGTTTCTTTTCTATTTCCTGAGTCGTACAAAAGACCACGTCGCGTGATGTACACCTCAAGATCAGAAGCGACCGAGTACCATGACCGATCTATGCGATTTTTTTGCTCAAGGGATACAATCTAAGTCATGATCAACACAGGTCTTTTCAATGCCTTGTCTTTTTCTACAGAGTCTACCTAGGATCTCCAAAGTTTGCACCAGTTGGGAGCGAACCAGTACTGAATTTAGTCTTATAAAGCACAAGTCCCAGCGTGACGTGGTATATGGCCAGCAGCGCTGAACCACATCACGCCATGTTTAGGTTGCCCTGTTTGCATCACACGAGCTTTTACGGCGTCTGAACCACTAAAGATAATACACTTTTTTACCTATTTCCTCGCCTTTATTGAAACTTTCGTTGAACAGGATGTCTTTTGCTAGTTGAGGTTCAACGACCCTTACAAACCGGTAGTACGGTTCACTGGCATTTCCGAGTGCACCAAGCGGTATGACGATTCAATAAGATACTGAGCCTATTTTAAGCCCTCCTTCCAAAAGCCTATTGTTTCTTTGAATTTGTGTTCGTTGAAAACGAAAATGTAAAACCGATTGATTCCCTTTGTAGATAGATTATCGCCCTGGTAATTTTACAGTGCTTGAGGTCTTTGTCCGGGGACTATCTCGGCTGAGCTTCATGAAAATTTCGAATTCATTAGTTACCCTCGAAACAGCCTTTGGGCAAGCATCATGGAGATTAAAAACACTATAATAAAGAAAGCCTTTGTAGATGCCGGCTTTTCAACTGATACAAACATCCCGGCCAGAAGCCATGAGATGCGGCCACACAGGTAATTGGCTAAAAGAAACGAAGCTGTTTTGTTGGTTTTATTTTGATGTCTTCGAGAACTAAACAAATAGCCTAATCATGGCCATTTCAATCTCAATTTTCAACAGGATGGGAGTACTTGGCATCTTAAGAGTGACAAAGATTAATTAATTATATATGCCGATTGACATAGGACGAAAGATACTTCCCCTCATGGCTCGCAAAAACCACCGTAGTTTTTGCCTTTTTGAACGGATAAGACCTGTGTTTCCAAGTTTCCGTCACGAGTTGACTCACAAAGATGAGAATTTCGATCAAATGATGACTGTGTCTCCATCTCGTACAGCACCTAACAACGGTTTCCTCTACGTAATCAACGTTCTTCCAAGAATTTAATTACAAAGATAAATAGAACACACAACTTTCATGCTTTCCAGTGTATAGAGTGCTGTTTGAATTCTAAGACAAACCCTTCGTTGCGTGGGAACAGTGTTTTTTAGTTCTATTTGGCGTGTTGTTGAAATGGCTGCTAAGCTACCTTGATAGCTGTCTTGAAAAGCCGAACTGCACGGCAGATTCAGGAAGGATTTTAATAAAAAAAACTTTGTTTATATAAACTTTACTATTCGGAAACGAATATAACTTGCCAGAAAGAGCGAATATCTTATTCAGATCTTCTCAGTACAAAAAGATGGTATTTTGATTTAAACCGTCTGCATGTTAACAGCAGAAGGCATTGCAGGACGGACAAACTTTGCGAACAAGGAGATCTTAAATAAACCCATTGACTAATTTGACACTTAAAACATATTCCTCCCCTTTCACTGTTTTCTCTTTAATATCCCAGATGATGTCAAATCCTAAATATGCTATTTACAGTGCCGATTTAGAACAGGAAATATTCTCACATAAATAGGAAAATACTGTAAGCTAAAACTCGTCTTATTTTACGCGATGGATAGACCCGACTGTATTTGGTTCTTGCCTGAGAAATCGGACTCTAAATTCCCATGGTTTAGAGTTCCGCATATGATAAATTGTCTTTAACTTTCAAATTGTCAATTCTAAGCCCAACAGCAATTTTTACCCGATTGTCATGCGGATACTTGAAGCATGATGGACTGAAAACTTCAGTTGGCCGGCATGTTGTGTCTTTTGTGTGACACTTCACCGTGAGTTGACCGACTGAAATCGTTCATAAACATCACTATTACGCCAACTGCGAAGTACAAAATGGAATCTTCGACGTTCAATGTAAAATGTTTTAGCCATTGTTCCAGCATTCCCAAGTTTAAAGGCTGGTCACCTGAAAGTAAATTTCATGTCGCAAATTATTAACAGCGACATTGTTTGCTGGATAGATGTGGCGAAAACATCACCCGCCTGCACTTGGTTGAAACGGCTATTTAAATAGTTCTGTCTGGTCTCCATGTTAAAAGAGCGGAGTCTTTATTTCCTCGGTTGGATGTCAGTAGGACGCCAAAGGAGCTTGAGCGGCAGCAATGTTCGCGCCATTATCCATATGATAGTGTTCGTGATTCTGTGTCGATGGTAAGCGATTGAACCACTCTGACATTGGCGGGTAAGTTGAAGCGGTGTGGAAAGCTGGTGAATTTGTCCTCGCGGAAGATACGCTTTCATCTTGGGGGCTTGACGATCCAAGGGATTCTGAAGGCTTTGCATGAAGCTTCATGTGTTTTCGAAGGGAGCTTGGATGGGTATAACTCTTGTTGCATCCCTCAACTTTGCATATGTACGGTTTATCGGACGTATGGACATGCGAATGCTTCTTTCTATCGCTCGAGTTTGCGAAGCGTCGATCGCAACCGGGATATTCGCACATAAATGGCTTCTCGCCTGTGTGCGTTCGCTTGTGAATCTTTAGGTTTTCTGACCTCGCAAAGAGCTTTCCACAGCCAGGGAACGGGCATGAGAAAGGCTTCTCTCCTGTGTGTACACGAATGTGGTTGATAAGCTTGTACTTGGCCTTAAAGGGCAGTCCATTTCGAGGACAATCCTTCCAGAAGCACACGTGAGAACTGCTTTCCGGTCCTCCAACGTGATCTTCAGAGAGATGTGCTACAACGTCGTGCATTCGAAAGAATTGTCTCCCACAAGGCTTTCCTTTGCTGCCCGGTTCGATCCATTCACAGACCACCACATGACTCAGAGGTTGGCGCAGGTAACTTGCAGGCATGGCTAGTCCCGGGTGCTGCATGAACTCGTAGCGCGGTGCAGCGAAAGGGTTCGCAAACTGCGAATGGTGAGCCTCGAATTTGTCGTCTCGAGGATAATACTCCATCCCTTTGGCAAACCTGTAAGGCCCTGCTAATGGTCCGCCAGTTTGTTGAAAGTGAGAACCGGGCGGGTCATGAGCGTGAGCGACGGAATAAAACCCGTGAGGTGAACCATTGGTGCCGTCTCGATGTGGCTCTTGCAGGCTGTTGTAGTGGCTTGGATGAAGCTGGTGTATCACGGAGCCGGCAAACATGTTGTGCTGTCGCTGATTACTGCCTGCTCTACCGCTAGTTGTTTCAGACCCTAGATTTATACCGCTGTTAGGTGGGCGAACAGCTGCGACGCTAGAACTTGTGAAAGTGTCGGGCCCCGCGAATAGGAACTCATGTGTCGACGGACGAGCGGAGGACCGCACGCCTTGAGCTGGCGTAAATGGATAGTGCGAACCATTTGGAACGCTGAAAGTGTCTTGCACTGTACTCATTCTTTTGTCCTTTACGGCTCTGACGGGTCACTTTCTCCACAATATAATCGCGTGAGAAACCGGACAGAAAACTTAAATGAATCAATCGGGTTGGCTCTTTGTTTAATTCACAGTTTTGTCATCCTCCCATGGAACTAAATAAGCATCTGTGTCGTGCTGGGCAAGTCGAACTGTTCGACTGGGAAATGCACGAACATTCCGCAAACCCTCTCACACAGCGTAGCGCGGTTAAGTTGTTGAAAATGCGCGGGATTTGAACGCTGCTGTCGTTGTGGTGTCCTTTGAAGTCGACTCACCGTTCATCCAAGCATCTGTACTTGCCTGTGTTCGGAGCTCAGCGTGAGATTTCGGTCTATTGTAACTGAACTACACCGGTCTTTGATTGGCATTAGCAAGTTGTTGATATTTCGTTATCCAATCATCGCGTTAACGCCCCCGGGGTGTTTTGGTTGATAAATATTTTACGATGTGTTCGTCCTATCGAATCCAATCAATTGTTATTGTTTCAATAGCAGTCTTCTTATTCGAACAATCTCATTTGCAATCTAGAGAAACAAATGGAAAAATTCTCGCGTCAAACACCGACAATCATACCAGAAAAACGGTCAACCCACACACTTTGCGATTTTGTTTGCCACCTTCTCGACTCAAATAGGATTAATTTGCATTGTCAATATTTGTCCCGAGGTGCCGACATGTAATTTTCAAATATTTACTATTCGTGTAAGGACGGTTTGATTAAGGGGAGGGAAGCACATGCCACCTCGAACTAAAGAATTTTAATTGCCTATTTTGACGGTTAAACGAACCAAATTCCCCCCTACAGAGCATTCATCGATCTGAAGCCTCATTGGACGTTATGGCAACCTAAGCCATTATTAATAAAATAAATGGTAGTGTTATAGGCTTCGCTTTTCATGTCACAAACAAGTGAAACAGAATATCAGCTTTTGTCAGATCCGTTTATTTGCCCTGTCAACAGGTCACGCGCGATAACGCACGCAAGTGGCCGCAAGAAGTTGTCGAGAGTCGTGGGAATTATCGTTCGTTTCATCTTAATTGGATGATCATACTGTAAACGCTGTTCTTGAGTGGACTGCGTCCCAGAAACCATCGACTTCTCGTTTGAGATTATAATTGAAAAGCCCCTCCTTCAACGCGATGTTATCGCCTCGGAGCGCGGAAGATGCGTAGCTCTTCCATCTCCTTGGGTTAACCACACACTTGAGCTAAATTGATAAAAGGCACTAGGTTAAGTTTGTTTGCGAATTTTCTGCGATTTGTGACATTTATTAGCGCAAATCTAAGCTACAATAGCGCTCTTCTTGTATTCGACTAACTTTGACACGACTCGGTTGACTTGTCCTTTGTTGACAGTTTGAAGACAAACAAATTTCAACAGGACCGATCGTTTCCTTGATTCGGCTGAGTTATCGTGGAAGCGATACCATTGTGTTTGGTTTCTTTGTTGACGCCGACCCTAGCGGCGACACCTAAGTACTGTTGACAATCATTCGCTTGTCATTTCAAACATAACTATTTGTTATCCTAAGAGAAGTTAAGCCGTGATAGTGACAGATTCGAGTGTATTTAATTAATACGATACCACTCAAGTATTTCTCTTACACTCTACCGCATAGTGAGATTTTTGGGTATTTTTGGCACATCAACCGCCGAAAAAAAAAATTGTGAGACTAGTTGCAGTCGAAAAATAACCCTCTATTCATCACCTGGTCTACTTCTAAATCCGTCAATAGTTGAAGTAATCAATGATCGTCGCAAATTTCCTTCATCGTCAGCTGTACAATGTTTGTCCCGACCATTCAGACTTGCCTCCGATGTACAAAACAATAGACATTACCTATTTACTGTTTCGGTGGTTCAAAACAACTCTCGATACGGAGCTTGATAGACGTTTCTGGAAAAAACAACGGAAAATAGTCAAGCAGTATTTAGGTATTCAACTGAAATACGCTCTTAAGGCACCGGACTCAGAAAATGTGAAAGTTTTTTTCTTTAACTGTAACAATTGGGTCAACCGTTGAAAAAATGATGGTGATTTGAAGACCAAGCGTTCGACGACCCCCTGCAACTGATATTTGTTCAACTTGTGAAAACTAGCTGTTTTGATGATAGGAGGGAGGGAAAGTGGAAGGAGCACATCAACATTAGCACCTTAAGTGTCAAGACGCCTCTCGACAGAGGTCATTTTACCACTTAAGTAAATCCTTTAAATCTTCTGTCGAAGTGTCCAAAACAATTAGTCCCTTTACGCCCCTCAAGACGATTGTAAAGCAATCTTCACGAGACAATAACAGTAAGTGCTTTATTGCCGGGCACTGAAAGCTTTGCTACTGGTAGTAGTTAAATCACTTTATCCTCTTAACCTTCTGGACACTACAAGTGAAGTGTTTTCGTGAGTTGTTGGTACTGATACCCTTGGCTCAACTTTGCGTGACAAACAAAGAAAAACATTGAGCTCGCCATGAATGCAAGCCAAGGTAAACTTCAACAACAACTTATCAATCTTTCATTCGTTGTCGGTGCTAATTTCCATGTGCGATAAATATACATATCAGGTGAATCTTTATGAGAGTGAACTGCTGTCGTATTAATACGCATACAGCCAGTTTTTCCAAAATCCAAGTTCGATCAAACGCGACCACGCTGTGGGGTCTTTTGGGTGAACGCTTCAAGCTGTGAGCGTATAGATTCAATAAGTCGCGATGCAAATTTGGAAGATATTTTAATTATGCCTTACAAAAGAAACGTGGCCAACGCGAAGTTTCCTGTTAATATAAACAGAACAAGGTCAAGGATGGAATCTTTTACATCCTTTTTTCGATTTTTTGATTTTTTTTTAAGAAAGTCCTTAGTAATAAAAAGCTCTAGGAATTTTTTTTATCCGCAGTGCAAAAAGTTATCTCGTCAATTGAAAATGAAGATGAAGGAAAAGAATGATATCTCTATGATTCTTGTCGCTTTCGGTCTTCCCTTGTTTTTGTTAGCGTTACCAAAATAGCCGGAATTTGGCATTTTTTGCACGCTTTTTATTGGCTCTCTCAATTTGCTTTGATTTATGCCAAAACAAAATATGCATTGAGTGGAAAACTCTAGATTTATTTCTTTTCTTCAGAAGCTGATTTGCAATTCTTGACATGGAAATAAAGGGAAATGAAGAGCCATATAGATTAGATTAAATTTTAGTTTTTAATCAGACGAAAAAAAATATCTAAGGAAATCAAATTCGGAAAACGTCGCATTACACAACGTGAGTATAAATATAACTTCTTTCGCTTTCCTCTTGTCTCGTGCTGTTTACACCAAACATCTCAAACTGTATTTTGATTTTAAATCAATTGTTCAAAATATTGTTTACACTTAGAAGCTTATATCAGAAAGTTTGTTGTACAATAGCTCCAAAACCACAATCACGAAACCTGGAATTGTGCGACTGAGATCGACAAAGGAAAGACGTTTTCTTGTTGACTGTTACAAATGTATTTGCCACCGTGACGAAGGTTTACAGTACAATTTCTTACAAGAACATATTTTAATTTCCGTCTTTCAATATCGCGTGATTCATTAATTGCTTCCTTTACATGGTTTGTTCCACAATTTAATTCGTGCTTTTCAAGCATTTTGATAACCGTAGTAACGAGAGCAACACGAGGTGGTAGATATGCAAGGCCGGGGGCGAAATACCCTGGCTGTTTAAAGAATAAAGTTTCCAAATTTACCCTTAAAGTCATATAATCTTGCGCGTGGACAAGGGAACCGGAACTAACTGATAATTATAGAGACCACATATATTTCCAAACTATACTCAATTACGAGAGGAGAACTGTCACGTAAGGAAAGTATCCTTCTATGTACAAATACATAAAGCCGCTACACAAAGCTTTTCAGAGTTCGACACAAGAGTAACAGTTATTCTTTTGAAACTTCGCTGTCAAAGTGTGATGACAGTGGATTTGCCTATTCAGAGCCCTAATTTGTTGACATTCAACGCGGGTGGGGCAGTTATGCTGCATTGATCTCTTATCTGGGATAATCCTATTACTTATTGCATGGGAGGGCGGGCGGAAAAGCTTATTTGCACCACTCGTATCTGTACACTAAGATTGCCCTAGTTTTCTTTTGCATCCATTTAAAACCAATTTAATTGCCTTGTAATTAAAACTTCTAATTATTTCTTGGGGTTTCTTTGCGTAAGCGAAAAAGGACAACTTAATGTAGGTGGGATCTCTTCGCCTGTATAGGAAACACATTTGCATTAGAAAGAGGTTGTAGCTATTTCTTTCAAGCTGATGTTGAGTGTTTCGTTCCTTTGCAGGCTACGAGAGGTGAAATCTTAAACAATGGAGCTGTGAAGCATAGCTCTTGCTGTAAAAGCGGTGATGCTATCAATATCGTTGATTCATGATTATCTTTTACTCCTCATTTACATGCCGCCTGTGAATATTATGTGTGTGGTTATTTAATAAAACCTCTTTTACAATACAATTTGATGCTCTGTTTACTTGAATAATCCAAAAACAAAATTTAATATTGTGATAGCTCAGTTTTCTAAATATATCGTTGTAAATTTCTCTTTCAATTAAGCGCAAGGCAATTAGCACTGAAACCTTTACAATGTTATTGTAAGCGTTCCAATTTTCGCTCGTCTCCAAACACACTAACGACATACTCAGTAAAGAAATTAACTCTGTTTGAATGTTGGTTCAACCACCTGTAGAGAAGGCCATAACACGTTCACGGCCTTCAACAATTGACGAATAAAATCAATAGTTATAACATGTTAATTACTTGGCAGAGTGTGATGAAATGGTGATTAATATTTCTTTTATCTGCAGTTCTGTTGCAGACGCATCTAGAGCCAAATAAAACAGAAAATTTAAAGCCAAATCAAACATTTCCCGTACTGAACTTATCTGTGCGACTGTTTGAATGCCCTAATTAACTTTCCGTCTTATCAGGATGAAACAGGAAGGAAGTGGAGAAGGATTTATTTTCATTAACACTGACTGTTGTGAGGAATATCATTAAACCCGCTAAAGATACCAATTTGAAAGATTTCAATCGACGAAGCTTTGTTTTGTAGACACGAAATTAGACTGTCATCGGTGTTGGAAAATCAATTTCAAAATTAATTGGGGCTGATATAGGTATTTGAATATCTTAATTAATCACGGGGATTTCTTAAGAAGAAGAGCAAATAAGATAAACCAGCTTCAATATAAAAGACCTTTTCGTTGTAAAGGAGGTTTATATACTACAAATCAATAGAACGTTTTTTCGGTGCCACATGAATGCTCTGCTGGAGCAAAAGCCATTTATTCTACGATATGTTTCTCATCATGAGATTAATATTCACACAAGACGCCTATTCTAACCTTCCTTTTCTATTTCTGAAACCCGTTCAATGCTAACTCCAGTGCTCTTGATTGACAAGGTCATGTGACCACTAGTTGCAATGACGGGAAGTGGTGAGCGGGTTATATTGAGCAGAAAGGACACACCTTCAATCTTGGTCATTATCACACGAACAGTGGCCTCTCAAAGAGGAAATAACTACAATTATTACTCCTTAACATAATCATCACTTTGAAGTTGGACATCGTCAAAAAAGACTCGAAAACCAAACCATTTAAGTGAGTGTCGTTTTCAGAAAATTAATGTGGCGTTTATGAAAATGCAATTTCACTTTCCAAATTAATACATTTTTAATCAAACAGGCGGGACCAGTTGATAGGTTTGTTTACTTCTCACGGAAACTAAAAACTATTCTGAACTAAAATTGAAAGAAATTTTTAGCACTCGTAAAAGAATGCTTTTTTTTTAACTGGGAAAGGGTAGGTATAAAACCGAAGCATCTTTTATTGCGATTCTGGATAAATAAAGGCTTTATAAGAGACCTCACCCATAAGTTGTTTAAGAAATTTAAATTTTACCTTCAATTGGTCATAAAGATTTTAAATCGATGACTTAAGTCTCGAGACATGTTCTAGGTTTTGGCTTTCGCAATTGTTTGAACCTTACAAGGCGACTTCTCCTGATAAAAACTACTTCCGATGTTCATTGACATTATAATATCATGTACAATAGCTAGTATGTCGAGACGATATGGTGGCAACATTTACCAGCCGTTAGGTCAACCAGTAAAAGATTATTTTAGAGAAATACTTCGGCAGAATTGAGAGTGACGTCATGCGCCAAATAGCTCGCTAACACAATACTAACAGTCCTTTGAGCCATGAAAATCATTCTTCAGTTTAATTGAAACTAGCACATGATATAATTTTCACGGTGTCTGCCTCTTTATTTTCACAAAACAAATACCGCTAAGGATTACAATGAGATTTTGCTTAAAAAAGCCTTATATAGAGCTTAATACGATAACTGTTTTGAATTAAGAGGGGTTACTCCATTGCTTTGAAGAGCAGTCGCCCCCTTCCTCCTGATTCTGAAATAATAAACTGCACAGTCTTTATGACAATCTTTTATCCGAGATGTTTGTTCCGGTTTTAACCTCCTGGGCCCCGATTTTGAAAGTCGCAGCTTTCAGTGTTTATTTTCGATTAATTATTACTTCTCTGGTGTTTCCCTACCTTATAAATCTGTTACTTTTTAGGCTTTTTTCAATTTGAAAATAGCTTTGAGCATTAAAAAATAGCGCGACGTAGATTCTTTAAAACGCTGTAAGGCTTTGTTCGTAAAACTTTGTTATAAGAATGTTCTGAGAATGTGCAAATTATCTCCTTCATTGGTTTATAACTCTATTTACCATATTTTTAGTCTCATTTCTGGCACCTTGACAGCTGATTGATATTCTAAAAGGAAATGCTAAGAAATTCGTTAAAGGCAGGCTAAAGATGTTGCAAATTAAAATACCTCTCATTTATCCCGCTGTAAAATGGAAAAAATGCGATGAGGGACTCGAGAATGTCTCAGAACAACTTATTTTAAACTAATTTTAAAAATGTCCATAATTTAATCGTGAATGAACTAGAAGCGAAACGCCTAGAGGCAAACAGTTATAAGGCTAATGGTGATATTTCCACAACCAAGTTTTAAATTTCAAGTTTAAATTTATATATTATTTAAAAAATCTCAAAGGTTCCAAACCATATGGATAATTTCAAGGATTGTGGTAGATTTTGTTCGGGCTGGTTCGAGCCATCTGGTTAAAAATTTTGCCCGAGGGCACTAAAATTTAATTTCCTGTTTTCCGACCTCCATCTAACAATCTCTCGTGCAAACAATAACTACAATCTCTCACAAATCCCTCTATTGTTTTCCCTACAAGATTATAAGAAGGTTAGGGTCAATTGTGAGATTAATATAAGCCGATGCACGCTTAAAGTGATATAGTTGTGAAAACAATGCATGGATGGGTTCGAGTTAGATAATTAATTATCTTGATCAAAGTTGTGTTCTATTAAAACAGTTTTTTTTTTTAAGAAAGTTTATTTGATTGAGCTCTTTAGGCCTTTTGGTTTCAGTTGTTTGTGGCATGAACTAACTTTGTTGGGTTTCGAACTGAAAAATAGCTGATGCTGTTTAAGTCCTTAAAATCTTTCCGCCCAACACTGAATAATTATGAAGCTTAGTCTTAGCAACTGATCAAAGAGATAATTTTTTACATCACTGTTTATGATTCTTTGAAAAAGGTAACTGTAAATTCTCAGCGAAATCTGTCTTTCTAAATGATCATTTTGAATCAATAAAATATATACGTATGGCAGCAGGGACGAAACACGTTTGGATAAAACAGGAATTTAGAGGAATACGTTGGATGAAAGCGCTGAGGTTTACTGAACAAGTTAGTACCGCTTGTTGGTTGAGGAGACCACCAGGTCGAAAACATTTGCAAACCGCAAAATTTAAACAATATCGAACTTGAAACAGATACACCCATTTGTCATCAATTGTTGTGATGTCGGTAAAGTTACAAGAATATTAAGGTGTTGTTTTTCCGCCCAGACCCGAGGCAATTTTTGCTTTGAACAGGTGGCGATAGCGCATTGATTACTGAAAAGAAATCGCAGGCCTCGAAAAACCACGTATTTCAGGCAACTTCTCACAAAACCTTCGTTTATAGACTTTGTAGATAACGTTTTTGAGTGTTCTTCCTTTATGAAAGCTGACGGGAAATCTCTGAGTTTATAAACCACACTGGTTTTGGTGACGCGAACGCGAAATATTGGTCACACATGGAACTAATATTTTAACCATGTTTTGACTAAGTCATTTGTGATTGAGCGTTTGAAAAGACAATATTCATCTTTTGTGCGGCTAATTAAAAGTGCAACTTATGTCGCTTTTCCTTTCTTTTAGTATAAGTGAGCTAGTAAAGGTCAAATTAACAAAAGCCACGCTGCGATTTGACAATAAAGCTGTTAGGTTGCAATTTCATAGTAATTTGTAAATCATAGTGGATTGAAAACAAGTTTGTTTCACATCGGTTTAGCCCAAGTTTTTATTTGAAACATGGATTGAAAACAAAAACAACTAACCCCAATGTTTAGACTTCTACAGTTTATTTTGTAGAGCATTAAGTAATAATTCATTTCGTGAACGGTAAAATTCAAGCATACTTCCTGTGGACGAGAGGAAAAAACACTTAAAAACAAACTGATAAATATTTCCTGCGATAGTGTTGATTTCACAACAAGTTCTGATAGCCAAATTTTGAATTTTAAGCACTTCCTTTTTAATATGATCAGAAACGAAAACAACGCTTGCGTTTGTTTAACACGTGGGTAAAATATGAAACGTATTCAACATATGTTTGATCACTGACATTTTGGTTACATGTATCAGTTGAAATTGATCTGAATTTCAATTACTTTGGGTTGGCAAAGTGTAAACTATTAAATTTTCGATACGTTAATTATTGTACAACTTTTACTTCGTTATGCCTTGATTTTATTTTTTTTTCTGCATTTTCTATCGTTCATCATATTTGAAGGAAGGCCAGTTTGTAACAGAATCTCGTAATTATAATTCATATTATTTCTTGCTGTGTGTAAGATAAAACTATGTCACCATTCATAAAGGTAGGCCCGAAGTTGCAAGTTAGCACCGTAAAAAAGCTCTTTTGCAACGACTTTAATTTGCAACGCCCAATGCAACTACCATGATTCCCTTTAAAATTGGGCAATATGGAAGACTAAGTCGGTTCTTACCCGAGGACGCGCGGGGACAAGTAATGCGCATACTAATAGCTTTATTTTGGTGTATTTAGCACTTCTGTGCTAATTGGGGACACTGTAAATATGAGGAAACAAATATTGTAAATCGAACAGAAACTAGTTAAAATCCTAACTGACAGGAAGTAGATCAGTTGCCTATACACAAAGCGTGGAGGAGTTGAATTCGGGACCACCGAACACAAATCCATCTGATGGCAGGGAGGAGGATTTGAAACCGAGACTTCCAGTTAATAAGGCCAGCGCCCTAAACCACTAGGCCACGCTGTCTCCAAAATGTGGGATAATATGTAATTGTAAGAGCGTCGGACTCCGAGACGGAAGATCCGGGTTCGAGTCAGGCCGGCAAGTCGTTATATTGTGCCCTTGACTAAAACAACGCAAAAGTTTGCATATTAAGTCAATTGTTGATCCTGATCTCCATCAAGATCCGGCTACAATTTGCTTCTGTCAAAGTGGTTCTTGCGTGGTTTTCAGTCATTGGTAAAACAACTCACCCTCATAGCATCTCTTACCACCGTTGGAATTGGTACACTTAACTTGAGAAACGAGGCTAAAAATGTTATGACTATACGTAATTGTATCTTTCTGCTACACTTCATGTGAATTTGGTCGAGGCATGACTCGTACTTTGGCGAAACGCAGTCGGGACAACCTTTGGGTCGAACTAACACGCCTGGTATGTCGCCGAAGCGTACCAAAAAGCTAAGATAATATACCGTACCCAAGTTGGGATAAATATCCGATTTTATTATTCAACAAGTTCGCGCGATGCCCATATATGTATTGGACGGCCTTGTTATCTGTTATCCATACATAACAGATATCCTGCGATATACGTAGGTTGCTACAATTCGTACGAAGTATCGCAAAGCGCTGCATAACAGCGGAATATCGTCTGATTTTAGCCAACTCGGCCTACGGCCTCGTCGGCTAAGTATCAGGCGATATTCCGCGCGATTTCGCAGGAGGCCGTAGGCCGAGTTGGCTAAAATCAGACGATATTCCGCAAGATTGAGTAGGATAATTGTTTTATTATTCAACAAATTGTCAACTAAAAGTATTTAACAGCTAAATATACTGTGGTTATGCAGCGCTTTGCGATACTACGACGAATTGTTTCAACCTACGTATATCGCAGGATATCTGTTATGTACGCATAACGGATAACAAGGACATCAAGACCAAATATGGACATCGCGCGAGCTTGTTGAATAATAATTGTTAAATATCAGGTCAGTGACTTACTATCGCAGAAAGTCAGAGCAGCCAAGGCTTCTGATTGACTAATTGCGATTTTTTTATAGTATGGAATGGTCTATCTATCAGGAACATTTGTGCACAACATCAGCAAACACCGACCTGCCCGTTGGACGCCATTATAGCTCGCCGGGATACTCCCATATGACACGCCTTCTTTATCGATAAACCTGGACATGTTACAGTAAATCAATGTTAATAAAAACTTTGGATTTTTTTTATTATCAAACACGTGTTGTGAAAGTTTAAAAAAATCGTTGGAGCCGTTTAGGAGATTTTCGAAAAATCGCTAAGTGGAAAATTTACCAAAAATTACAATGGTGGTGTCTGTATGAAAAAATCAAATTCTCGAGATCGCGATAAACAAAATGAACAAAACTTTCACTGCGACGAAAGGTTAAGTTAAATACAAATTTTGGCGTTGTTTCGAAGTTATTTCGTCAACGCAGTGTGTGCATCGCGGTCCATTTATCGTTATCATTCCAAGACTCAATTATAATATTATAATCATTTTAATCAATACAGTAATCGCTAATAAAATTGTAATATTTTGACATCAGAAATACGTTTGGATGGAAAGACCTTAAAGCAAATTATATTTCAGAACATGGAAACTGGTTGACCAGTCAAAACGATTCTTTGAGAGCCAAAATCCGAGATGAGCAGCTAAAATCATGACATTTGAAAGGCTTTGAAACCTTTTTGACGGCTAATAATGACTGCATGTTTGACGGTTAATGGTAGTAATTACGCTTTTTTGACGGGTGGCGGCTAACCCTATTGAGGTCATCTCTTGTAATGAGTAACTTGGCTTGGAAAAGGCGTTACATTTTTTTTCATCAGTTATGTTCTTTTTAATGTTAAGACGTGCAACGACAAAAAATCCTTTTTTTTCATCTTCATGGCGCCATTGTCTTTTTATATCACAAACAATATGTTTTTCATAGAAAATAGAAAAAAGGTACCTGGCAGAGAATTTACCATTACTCGTTACAGCGTGTAAACGCATTACAATATCGGAACTTATAACCCTTGGCAAGGTTTGACTTAGTAAGCGCATCGCTGATCATTTTACAGTCCTTTTGGCACTAACGTCTGAAAGGATTCTGTCTTTCGTTTTGCCCTGATCGAGCAATACGAGTTGTTGTTGTTTTTTTTGTTTACAAATTCACACATTGACAGGTCTTGATACCTCAGTTTGTAAAGCACTTGGCCAGTATCGCAAAGGTAATGGGTACGAATCCCGTGCAAGCCTGATTTTGTTTTTTTGTTTTGTTTTGTTTTCAGGTTTTCATTCTCGCAACTGTGAAAATTAAAAACCTGAAACTGACTAAATCGAGACAGAAAAGTTGTATATTATGTAAGTTTCTAAATACACTGCAAACTCAACCTTGAGGCTTGTGATTTATTATAATTTTCCCCAGTTTCCTATGGTACTGCAGATAACTATTTAGCTTCTGTAAGTTTGTTTTCGATTGGGACTGAGATATGAACTTTTGGCATTGCAATAAATGAATTGACTTAGCGGCATGGCATTACCCGTGTTTTAATCTCTGTGGCAATCCGATTATGCCGGTTTATGTTCTTTACCTAATTATAACTTAGCCTATCAAGTATTTTTTTTTATTTCAAATTCGGAGTAACCAAATTTGGAGCAGCCCATTAAACGACCCAAACCGAGTAAAACATTTAGTCTTCTAGGGGAATATTTTAATGTGACTAGCTCTCAGTTTAATTAGCTCAAGTTGGTAGAGCACTGCACCCGTATCTCAGAGGTCATGGTTTCGAATCCCGTTTAAGACTGAATTCACTTCCAATTTAAAATCATTATCAGAAAAAAATTGTATTTATCTACAACTGTACATAAGATGTTTCATTTCACATATCTAAGCCTAATTTTGGCCTCTCCCACCCTTCGTGAAATAGTAAACTTAGCTAACCAGGCAGCGTGCTTGCTGAGGTAGCTGAAGTTCAAGGCCTAAAGTTCTTCGTGTTTCAACGTTCCCCAAAGGATTATTTGATTTTTTTAATTACATTCTAAAGTTAGATTGTAGTTTTGTTTATCATTGAAATCGGTTCTTTAAAAACTGGATTGAATTAAAGTATTCTGTTTTCGCCGATGCAAGTGTCGCCGTAGTTTTTTTTATTTATAGTCAATATTGGAATTATTTACTCGTTTTCCAAATCAAAATTTCGTTCCAGCATGAGTCATCGATAAGTGTTATATTTACGAGGCAGTGATTAAAATACTCGCTATTATTACCAAATCCCTTTTTCTTCAAAACTATTTTCTTATTTTCGTGTTGCTTTGTTTAATAATGAGATGCAACAGGTTGGTCAGTTCTAGCCTTTACAGCTGCTACTAAAATGGTGGTTACCCGATAAAATATGAAGTTAACAGCAAAAATCGAAAACAACAGGCCGACAAGGATATTAAAAGAAAATTGGCTGCGCTAATCCTAGAGTAGGTAACTTTAATAAACACGAACTAAGGAATAATGAACACTAAATAAACTATTTAAAAAGATCGTATAGCATAACAAGATCAATGGAAACACTGAACAGTCGTCGATTCTAACCATGACGCCTCTTTTGAATTCACGTATAAGACCTGTATCGAAAAAACGTAACAGCTGCTTCTTCAAGCCAATAAATAACTATGGTTAAAGTAATAAAACCCTTCACTCCTAGGTCCCTTGGAACATTCTTAAACTAACAAGAAATAAGAGACACGCCGCTGTATAGGGGGGAGATATAATAGGTCACCAGTCACAGAAAAAATACACCAATCACAAAGCTGGACACTTGCTCATTCAATTTATCTACAACAAAGGATTACCAAGATTTGTGCCACGCATCTTCCATTGATGTCCCTGGAACAATTGAATTCCACGTGCCTTGAATAGAAACCTTAGGAATTTAACAGGATTATTGAAACTGGTTCAAATAATAGGGCAGCCTAGAACGGCAACCCTTGACAACAAGCTCTGTGGGTTAGAGATTTTAATATACCACTGTGAAGCGTCCCAAAGCGTAAAATGGAGGCCACCATTTATGAGGATCAAAGCTTCTTATTAGCGAATAAAAATTCCTACACACAAGACAATGGCAAATTATGGTTAAATTTAGCGAGTGACTACAAAACGACGGGAAGGAGAGACGACTTCGATATTTCAGATTTGTTGAGATCTCCAGATATTGGAATTTCATCGCCGGATCTCGAGACAATCGTATGGAGAAACTTCCCTGATAATTGCGCGGTGAAACTACAGTCACTTTCTTCACCACCACCACTTTTTGTCCCGCAAGAAGATTATTCAACACAGCAAGTCACCGCAGAACAAGAGGTATTTGCCAGGGGATTTACGGACGCATTGCAACGTTTGCGAGAAGAAAGGGAAGTTTGTCAACTACGCACAACAGAGACGCCCACGACAGAGGAATCAAACAAAGTGGTTGATGACTCCAAATGCACTTTTATTTCTTATAGATTTGATTCATCGTATCGCTTACCGTCTTTTCAAGAAACGTTTTCACCTGTTAAATTTACTGGTACTGTTAAAACCAAAACAGCCCAAGACTTAGATAGAACTTATTGTGAACGGGGATATGGGCAACAACTCGAAGGATCTGAGATATCGGAATGGTTTAAAGTGGAAACGTTGGAAGAGGGATTTTCTGGGCAACAACAGTGTTCGTATAAAGAATGTCTGTTGAATTCGGCCGGGGAAGATTCGGATGATTATTCCACCAATTCCCCTTCGCTTCACAGTCCGTCGTCTGATTATACGGCGCAAGACTATTGCTACGGAGATTTCGAAAACGACAACAGGCTTGCAGAAGACATGGAGTTCCAAGACGGCGTCCAGGAGCAAGACGAATTTGAAGCGGATGGCGACTGGAGCCATGACAGTCACCACACAGTTCAAGATACCCCAGCGCCAAAGCACTGGTTAACCGTTCATACAAAACTCTACAACATGTCCGTGTTGAAACAAGAGGTGGACACTTTAGAGGAACAGACACAGTCAGCCATAATGCCCGAGCGCATGGACGTGCAAGGGTTCATCAAGACGGAAAGAAAACGGCGAAAGAATCGTTTGGCAGCATGGAAGTGCCGTCAAAAGAAGCTTATACGGGAATCAAGGCTTGAGACGACGGTCGAAGAGCTGTGCATGGAAAATTCTAGGTTAATGGAGGAGCTGGAGAAATTGAAACGAAAAAGACAGCAGTTGGAACAGACATTTATTAAACATGTGACAAGTGGATGCGAAGAGGCCCACGTTCAGTACACGGAGACATTTAATGGCGACAGTTAAGACTGATGGTTACTGTGTTCCTTTGTTGGTGAGTAAATATTACACTGTTTGTGAATAGTTACTGTAAAAATCCACCTTTTCAAACAAAAGCTGACCGAAATTGGTCAAAACAGGGCTTCTAGAAAATGGTGTTTTGCTTTATTGTTGACGGTTGTCTAGTTTTGTTTGTCTTATAAATAACGCGAGTTTAAAGGCGTCCCAACAAAAAGCAAATTTTGACTTGGCTAATATATTTAGCGGCTTTCTCTTAATCATTTTATATTTTCAATGTATTTTGCCGGAACAAATATCGGGTAGAAAGTTTGTAATCTGCTGATTCAGACGAAGACGTTATGTCACCAAAGCTGATGGAATTACGATATCAACAATCTGTGCAATAGTATTAGATTTTTATAAACAACTTGACTCGGTCTGGACAAGAATCCCTTACATTATTTGTAGGAAGCTCAGAGTGCATGTTGAAACCACTTCGTGGGCTCTAAAGAGTTTAGTTTGCGAGCTGGAATAACAATTGAGTTTTTGGACTTGACAAGTGATCTAGGTTTGGAGATTAGACTGACTGCATTTGGAAAGTCACTCAAGACTTACCAATCGATTTAGTTTGAAAGTTTTCACTGAGCAATGGGAGTTGAGAAGTGATTAAGTTATGATGGTTGACTGGGAAGCGGTAGGCTCGATTCAATTTTCCTCGACCTTGACCTTCCTTGTTCCTTGTTTGTTAATTAAGGGGTTTGTGGTTTATAAAGATGAGATTTATTTTGCAATCATTTCAAAACGAAAAAACACCATATTAGTGTATTATTCTGCCCAGTGGCTTTCCCTTCGGTTGAGTGTGAAAGTTTCAGCCACACGTTAATTGTTTTTTGGTTTGACCTCAAGGAGTAGAAGGGTTAAGGTTTAACAGGTCTTTTGGGAAGGTGAGTTTAGATGATTACTTCTGTTACCACGAGGGTTCGGGTAGCACCTCTCGCAAGGTTTCACATGAATGGCCCGCTTCTGTTCAAAAGAACAATAGAACAGAAAACAGGAACAATACCCCTAGCACCCAAAACAGTAGAATTAGAAGCTTATGAGACCTGCTACACTACTGACAGCTAACAATCAAGATTTAATTTTCGGTTATTCCTGTTGTGTATTAATCCAAACTCAGTATAATAGGTTTTTATTTAGAGTTAGGGAAGCGCAAAACCACCCTGAAGGAGTGTCCTATCTGATTAGAACATTAAATTCCCAAGCAATTCCTTTGGGAAACAGAGTAATCATTTTAACTGGCATCAATGACTGGCATGTCTTTCAAATTTTACTTTTTAGTATTAGGGGTCATGTAAAGACTACGTTACCTAGATTGATGATTATCGGTATCATCGTAATCATCATCATCATCATCATCACATCCTTTATTTAAACACGATCAGATTTTTTTTCGGGGGGGGGGGGGGGGGGGGACGGGGTTAAAATATTCTAAACACCTGTCTCCTAAAGAGTGTATTGATACTGTTTAAAGAATCAGATGATGATCATTCCGAAAAGAACAGAAGTTTAAAAAAACGTCGCCGTGATCAAATTATAATTGTAAGCAATAACTTTGAAATCATCTTTACTCGACTGAAGAAAATAATCCAGATTGTACAGTTTAAATTTACTTGATGTACTTGAGTTATTTTTTGTTATTTTAAAACTCCCGTGATTTAAAGAAGTTAATATTCATAGCTACCTCAAGTAGAAGAACGGTGTCCTTTAATTCCCAAGAGCAAAGACACATCTCCAATTTTGTAAACAATTGCGAAATATTCCTAATTAAATTGACAATTTGAGCTACAATTATTTAAAATACCGTGAAAGGAAGCAATCAAGTCATCTTTCTCTGGCTTTTTTTAATTTAAAAATCAAATTGTCAATAGCAACTGGGTTTTTCGTGCTTAAGATATCTCTAAATTTTGGATCGAACATGTTAAAAGGAAATCAGTGCACGTGGTTAATGGTTTGGGACATCTTAGCCTGTGTACAGGCGGTTTGGTCACGCTGTTTCCGTTGAGAGTGGGGGTCATTAAAAATATTTTATGAGAGGAGTTCTTGAGTTCCACACCCTTACCTTTTTATATGGAACTCTTTCATAAATTTAGTATAAAGATAGAAAATGACCCTTTCAGATGCCTACAGCGGAGATACTGCAACTCGTTTCTAAAAATTTTCACTAGAACGCCTTAAAACACTTTGATGAATCAACTATTCGGTGAGTTTGGTCGAAATATTCTGGAAGGCCCTTTCCAATGCCTCAATGACTGTTTTTCCCTCCTTGTATACTCCAGCTCTTGAAATCCCTACGCTTTAAGGCCCCTCCGGCCTGAAAACCTACTCCTTTCGGGCGGAGCCTCCCCATATCGTCCACCGTAGAGAGTAAGCCTCCTCCGGGACCTTTTCCCGTATCTAATTACAAGTATTTCTATTGATTCCAGATTTTAGCCCAAGGCTTGCAAAATGACATCACGTCATGTCGTCCTTGCTCCCTTGACTTGCAGGCGAGATAATTTCTAACAAGTTGACCTGATATAGAGATCTAAAGTATGCGGCATACTAAGCTGACTCATCAACGAAGAACACGGAGTTGTTTAACGTGGCTCCCTTCCTAGTATGTCTTACTTTTTACGTCCTTATCTTTATTCTGGTTAGCAAGCTGAAGGTTACTATGGATACTGGTTATGCTAAGAAAGGAAGAAAAAGAAGAAAAAGGAGGGAAAAACGAAGAAGAAAAACGAAGACAAAGTCAAACGCAAAAAACTGTGATCATTTACAATTGGTAACTTGAGACGGTAACTAAGCGGTTTTTCTATTACGATATTAAGATAATATAGTTTAGATGACCCATCATTCACCAGTATTTGGTGCTCCTTAAGACGGTTTGCATAGAGAGAGGCGACACACCCGAAAATGTTTCCATGGTCAAAAACGTTTTGACTAAGAAGAGCCAATTCATATTTTCATACGAACTGGCTCTTAGTATCAGCCGCAGGGTGCATTAATCCGAATCCTAATGGCTTGTTAGAGTTTTCTACTTTTTTTTCTTGTTATTCTAAACGAAATCCTTGAAAGTCTAGCGGCCTGGGCCCGGTTGCATAAAGCAACTTAAGATTACGTGAGATTTTCTGCAACCATTCCCTGTGTTCTGAAAGTTCTCCTTGCTCGCTATTATTGATAAATCAGCAGAAGGTGGATAAAAGAGTAAGGCAAGCACAATGCCAGTGTAAACAAATCTTCTGGGACACAGAGAACAGTTGCACAAAATCCCACTTAATCTTAAGTTGCGTTATGCAACCGGGCCCTGGCGTTTCGAAAGCCAGGATTGTCCTCTCAAAATATTAAATTTAATTTCAGCAACAGTTTGCGGAAAATATGATAAGAGATGTTCCAAAAATTGTTTGGCAGACACTGCCATTTGGACTTCCAAAGCTGCCTAACTTGAACGATAAAACTTATTATGGATTAGCTGAATACTCAGTATTCGAACAGATGACCCAAATTTGGAAAATGAACTATTCCCTTTCTATAAATAGGCAACAGAGTATATTTGATAAGCATTGCTCGACTATCAACCATACGAAGAAACACCGAGAATAGTTCAGGTCACTTTCTACAATGAGCACGAGTCGGTTTCCATGTCAGCCTAACTGGCCATCAAATAAAGCATCGCGGGCTCATAAGCTTAGTAGTTTTATTCTGGAACAAAATAAAATAAGTGACGCAGGTTTGATGAGTTTTACTTCAATAACCATTACAAACATAACTTTTTTACATTCTATATTTTTCGGTACGTTTTATTCTTTATTACCTTTACCAGGAGTGAATGCATATTTTATCACGACAATTGGTAGACAGAAATACCATAATACAGGCTTTTTATGATGGCCTTATAAATTTTATAAAATTAATATTTTGATAGAGATGAAGTTATTAACAGCTTAATGAGAATATTAAGCAATTGTTGTGTAACTTGAATATTTTAGAATAAAAGAATTTTTAAAAAACAAAATGTATTGGTCATTGGCTCCTGGTATCTGCTATGCACTCTTCTTGATAGGGGTGGGGGAAGGGGGCGGGAGGTTATAAGAGAGTTACTACATCAGTCGACTCAGATCGATATTTTTCACTGAGCCAGTCGGATGCAAGATGTTGTATTAACAAACTCGGGAGATGTTTACAGACATCTCTAAATATGCAAGCCTCTTTATCAGCTCCTTTAGGGGAGATGTTGTAAGCCAATGCTTCATCCGCAAACTGACAGAGATGCTTTAAGCTAATCATATCTGCACGATGCTTTATCACCGAACATAATGAGATAGAAAAATATTTTTATGCAATCAGATTTGTTCATTTAATCAGGTATAAGATGCTGCAGACTCAGACAATACCTTTTTTAGTCAATCAGAAAGAAGCAATTTTTAGCAAAATTAAAAAATGCACAAAACGTAGCCAGTTTATGAAGAAAACTGGCAAACCGAATAGCTATTTTTCGCAGAAAATTCGACAAATCCATCGAACAGAAACTTTTTGGCTGTCCACGTCCGTCTGTAGGCCACTTGCACGAGAAAGGGAGCAAGAACGGGCCAAAAATGGTATCATTGCGTAAATTCAGTATAAAGGGTAAAGTAAATAACTGTAGAGCTCCACGTTTAGGCTTGGCTAAAATCCCTTATTATATTACTTATCGCACGTGTGAACCCCTTCACGTTGATTATCCTCCGCTTGCGTCTGATGTGCTTTTATATTGTTGAAAGTGAACACGCACACCCGGTGGCAAGGAGTTAATGTGTATGTGCTTCGAGGTTAAGATTTTACCTGCAGTATAATCAGAAGTCTACGTGTAGTATTACGGTGCATGCCATGTCTTTCGCGCGTGTAGGCTATTTTAGCACAAACCTTGCCCGCGAGAAAGTGACGAAGTTTATTAGGAAAAAATGATGGCGTGCACGTGCACACCATCATTGCACGTGTTCATTGCATAAGATTGTTGCAAATTACGGCTTTCAGTCGCGTCGTTTACGAGGGCCCTTCATTTTGGTGGACTATGAAAAGAAATATAGAAGAAACATGCGAAAATGTTGTTCACCATCAGCCCAAAGAAGGCGTTTGTTGATAGCGACGCTTCAAAGGGCAGTCAAACGAAGGAACTAACCAATTAGGAAAAGAAACTTGCTTTAACCAGAAGGGAAGCGCTTCTTCCCCGACATGCGACTTCTGGACTTCTGGTATCATGCATTACTTGGCGGTAGGCACGATAGCCTAATGGTTAGCTCGCTTTACTCATAGCCGACAGGACAGGTTCGGGTTCGAGCCATGACCAGGGTCACTGCGTTGTGTTCTTTTATCCTCAGTACCTCACTACACCCAGGAGTGTAAATGGGTATCGGCAAGGTAAATGCGGAAAGGGGCCAACATAGTGAGCTCAATGCAAGAAGTTTTGCTGACAACCCTTTAATTATGTCATTGAAGCTCAGGTAGTTGACGCTGGCGGTTAAAAATTGTGTAGTTTATTATATTTAGACACAAGAAAGATAATGACTTTAGACTTCTGAAATGCCATTACAACGGAGTAAATCGACAAGACGACTACATTCGAAAATACAACCGGCGTCATTCCCCAATCCCAGCAGGAAAATGCAGCATTGTTTCAAGGTGGCTGGGGTAGGGTATACTGTTGCTATGGTAACCAGTGACGTCAAGAAAATAACCACACCATATTCACCATTTATTTAATGCCATTATTGTAGCATCAACTGATAAAGATTTCTAGTACAAACCCGTCAAACTATAAAAGCGGGAAAGTGCTGGAAACCATTACCAGCCACCTTAAATTGTACGAGGAAGTTTTCAGTTGACGTTTTACTACCCTACTGTAAACCTTAGGGTGCTAATCATTATTCAGAACTGGCCGGCCAGACCAGTATTTTCGAGAACAGAATTCCGTTGTTAATCGGAAATGTTCTGTCAAATCAGTCAATGCATAAATATTATACATTGCTGTGGTGGATTGTGCGAAAATCTCGTAGAAAGGGCCCATGTCACATTCAAAACCACCGGACGGGCCGTCCAGTTCTGACTAATGATGACCGCCCTTAGATTTATAAATTTTACTAAACTGATTATTGTGAGGCATAGTGATCGCCATTGGTTTTATTGCCACAATTGCCACAAACGTACGGATGATTCCCCAGGTATAGTGATGTATTAAGGCCATTCTAATTCACTGATGTCTAACACATCTGAAGTCTTCAAAATACTACATATAACACATTAACATAGAAAGACTGAAGAATTCATTGTCTATACCGGCGGCTTTTTCGACTCGTCGTTTCACCAGACCAACGTGCCCCTCACGGATCATTGCCTGGCGAAAAGAGTTTGAATGCCTTGCATTTCAAGAATATCACATGGCAGCACTCGGTGTAGAAAGTGTCTTCAAAGTCTTCTTTCTATTCGACGCTTTAGCGCGTAGAACAAGCATGGTCAGTGGAGGGTCAAGTGAGGCCATACCACTTCGCTGAGGTCATTGCGCGCGCGACTCGAATCGCACTGCTGCCCATGCGTGCACTTCACGGTGTGAAGACTAGCCATGTTGAGACCAACCACCCATGAGTAAGTTTACAAGTTTTTGTAAGTGATTTTTTTACCGCTTGGAATTGTGACCCTTCATTGTGGCCCGGGCTGAGAAAAAAGGCAATTAACATCAGTTTTAAAGGTAAGTTTAGCGCATCATTATAGCCTAAAGAAGAGGAAGTATTAATTGAACACTAAGTAGTTCTCTAACGAATCCACAAGATTTACCGACTGGTACCTTTGATGTGTTGAGAAGACAAGCCTTTCGAATTCAATTTACTCTTCGGGCAGCTCGTGATGGCTAAAGTGACTTACTGGCGGAATTCAACCAACCTTTTATTTGATTTTGAGCAAAGTGCTGTTTGTGTGAACAAATAAACCAGTGTGAGGTATCTGAAGTCGATTCTTTCGCCGATTCTAGTTTTGTCTACACCTGGACAGGTTTTTCCACTGTTTTAATACGCTAGTATGGGAAAACAGTATGGAAGAAACAGCTACTGGCATATTTACAACACAAGGAAATATTGTTTTTAAAACAAACTCTCTCTCTAGAAGGAAACCTTTATTGTCTGTGGATCACGTCACATGTCAACATATTGGCCTCTTAAACGGGTACCAAAGATTTTACTTTAAACAGCCGCGAGGTCAAAACGGTAAAACCATATTAAAGAGTTAGTCGCTGATTTTTGAGGTTGGCAAAAAGAGTCTAAATGCAAAAGATCCTCTTGCAAGTCTCAAAAAATATCAACAGATTTCTCTGAACTTTATGTAAAAGTTTACATAATTCGTGAAGGGAGGCCTACATTGGAAGCGATTCTGCTTCTACATTCACGTTTCCGCTTTCTAAATCCTAATTAAGTGTGATGCACTCAAGATTTTATGCTTTAAAATGTTTCGCATGAAAACTTTTTCAATTTGTTCGTTTTCCTAGCCCATTCTAGAAACGGCATGGCAAATTTCCTATATTTTCAGGTAAAATTTATACTTATAGCTCGAACGTTTGCGAGCAAATAAACTGGTTCATCCGTAATCGCAGGCACTTGATTTTGTCAAGCAAAAGCTGTTTTGTATGCTTGAACTTTATTGCTTCGTCCTTGAACGCTTGAATGATTTTCCAAATGAAATAGAAGCACCAAAATGATAACTCGTTTTTGCCCCTAAAATCGACTGCGTGGGAGGCTACAAAATAATGAGATAAGCGAAATTTCACAGATTTATTTTAACTCGGAAATGTACTGATAGCAGGATTATTCAACAATTCATTTAGTACTTTGTATTTTCGAAACAGGAAATGGGACTGTAATGCGAAAAGTAAGTCAAGCGTTCTGTTCTAACGAGAGAAGAAACGGAAGAACCGCTTATCAACATAATCGTAAGGAAACGCTTGTAACTATAATACTCTTACCTCAGTGACAATGCAGCTTTAAATACTTAACGTATTTATTGTGTTCAAAAAGAAAGACAACGATTTCATTGCACTTGTAGTTTTTGTATAATACGTCGACGTCTTAGTTACACGAGAGGAAGTGTAAACCTAAGACATCGATAAAGCACGCTAACAATAAATAAAATGCAAACTAGCTATAGAAGGAATAGCAATCCGGCTCCGAAGTCCACAAACAGAACTACAAAATACAAAAATATTAGTGGTAGCTTATAGACGGTCCACCTTGCTGACGAAAATTACCCTGAGAATTGAAGACTGGGAACTAGTAATGTTTACTGTCAGACACATATTTTACCCATTTTCGCATTTTTAAAATTCCCACAAGCACTGTTTTTATGATTCGGAAATTATGGTTCTATATGTTAAAATTGTCGGTGTTTCAGCTGTGCAAAATTGTTCACAACGTTGTTACTACTTCGAAAAATGCCTCTGTATTTGCTCATTAGCTTTAATCGCGTCTTTATAAGGCATGCATGTTACTAAAGAATCGGCTCAAACAACTGACCTGAAATTCTAAACCTTAATGTATTTTTTGTCGGCTGCTATAAAGTCATTTTAGAGACTTAGCCATGCTCTCCAGCCTAGAGCAGTTTCCTTGATTTTGCCTGGCAAAAATGGTTTGTCCTCGTTGGAAAGTATAGCAATATGTTTATGGCATAACACCTCGATTCCACTGTTTGCATTTGCTTGGATTGAACGGTATGTTATAAGGCAAAGTTATTTGAGAGTTATTCCTCTGCCGCTTCTTCTTTATATGCATGGTCAGCAAAGCATAACTGGCTCTGTAGCTTGCTGATAACGCGGTTCTGGTTTAATGCTTTTATCTTCTTACACATGGCTAGTATTAGAAAGGTGAATTTTTGGACTCTACGACCCGCTGACCAATGGGTTCAGGGGTACCATTTGCAGAACACGTTCCTTTGTTACATTATCTAAAACGAAAAGCACAGGCTTTATCACTTTCTATGTCTGAAAATAGTAAACTAACTGCTGGAATGTTCTTATCAACGCCTGAAACAGTTGAAGCGAAAACTAAGCTACTTAAAGAGTTGTTCAACAACACAGAATCATCAACCATTCAAACAAATGACAGACAAACAGATGAATGGAAACATCACCGTGGACAGAAAGTGACTAGTCCCTCTGTTTTCTGAATCATATTGGGTTATTGAAGACTTCACTCTCTTTAAAAAGCTCCTTCAGCTCAAAAGGCGTACGAAATCGCTTTTCGAATTTTCCAGCTAATTTGTACAGCTTCTTTTTGAATGACTTTGTTTTGTCAATTGATGTATCAATAACACAAGGTTTGTATTCTCTGTCCGGCATTACATCGTTAGTGATATCAGCTATTAAGTTCGTGTTTCTAAATAAACAACGGGGTTTTGATTGTTTGTTTGGTTGCAAAATCAAACTAAAAAATCGAAGGACTTGGAAAATCTTTGTTCAAATGGTGTAGGATGTCACCCTTGTAAACTGTTCAATAATTTCAACAGTTTCTTCGCAGTGCGCGAACGACTTTGTTGGGCCGACACTTAAAAGTACACTCATTTGCCCATGCCGTGTTCGCGACTTGCATCGGAGGTCATATCAATCATCTTTATTCAACTTTCTCCCATGTTCAGTTGTATTTCAATAGAAGCAGGCCTGAAAAAAAAAATTAAAAACGGAGATGAAAGGTGATTTTATTGCCAACGCCTGAAGCATGCGAAGCGAACACGACGCGTCTTTCCACAGTTTGGTTAGCAAACAGAATTGTTCAACGAATTACAAACATTAACAAACAATTGAAAGAAAGCCACACGGCGAACACTGAGCGACGGGTTTCTGCGGGTTCCTTTGTTTGCGACATTAGGTTGAAGAATCAAAGTATTTTTAGCCTTCACGGATGATCGAATAAATAAATTGTATAAGAGTTAGTTTAAATCAACGACAATGTTGTTTCTGGAAACCCTGGGGTCATTCGTTGAACTGGAATCAATTGAAAACGCCAACTAATGAGTGATATCGACAGTTAAATCTTTTTCCTTAAGTTATCTGCAAGTGTCCCGTGGAAAGCCTTGGAACTGCTCGTATGTATCGACAAAATCGTAAGCTAAGTGAACCACTTTGTTAACATTAGAAAATTATATGGTGTTCAACAGCTACGAAACAAACCTTTCGTGTCATTTTTAATTCGGCGCGGCCGGGAAAACGGTCAAAATTGGTTCGATTTTCTTATCACATTGGTTATGCTAAACAAAATAAATTCTCGTATACATCTAAAAGTTTACGTTGTTTTCAGAGGCATAAGCGCACACTGAATAACGTTAGGATAGTACCTCACAAGCGTGTTAGGTGCTTCGTTATGGAGAAAATTGTTCAGACTTCAGTTTTTGGACAAGTGGTTTTCATGTTTGTTTATTGTTAGTTTGTTTGCTTTTGACAAACTGAAAAACACAAACAACGTACGCGGCGAACGTTTACCACACAAGCAATCGTTCACATTGTTCTAAACAGATTAGATATTGTTTAATGAGCTTTTTTCTTTAGTTATCAGTAGGCACTATGGAAAAATTCCAAACAATTGAGACCTCTCTAGATTGAAAAACTCAGTGAAATCTAGTCCAAATGGCTTTCGGTTTAAAAGTTCATTAAATCTTGTTACAATTACAAGAAATATTTTATTGTTCCCAATTTACCTTGGATCTACCCTATAGAGCAAGTTTAAACGACGGTTGAACCTTCTTTTCTTTCTTGACTTCAAGAAAACATAGAGCGTGCTTTTCCTGACGCAAAACAAATCTGAACTGAATCTAGTTCACAGCTCCTAGCGCCGATGAGGTTGACTAAAACTTAACACCTGTGTGAATTTTCCTTTCCACTGCACGGAGAGGTAGTCAACTGGAGAGCGTGTGGAATCTTTAAAACAAACATTTTCTACTTATAAAGGTATTCACGACGCAAATACATTTCCTCGCCACTAAGACGGAAAATCAAAACGGGCATTTTGACGCCAGGAAAAAACTGCTAGAGTTGTATCGACGAAGCTTGGGTGACGAGTCACTGATTGATTTTAAATTATTTTTGAACAACAAAGGTAAATATGTCGCCATAAGTGTGTTCCATTCCAGTGGATTGGAAGAGCTTAGTTGCTCATCGGTCAACAAAAACGTAGCTGTAGTTTCTGCAGCATGAAGCGAATAGATGGAAAAGGCGAATTGCATGCAATTTCCCCTGGATGGAATCCTAGTCCATCGCAGAAAGCTGTCAGCATTTTGTGAGGCTGCTTTGCCCATTGTCAGGGGACAAACCCGGATCATGGTTTAACCACTAATCAGATTATTCTCGAGAAGACATCACCCCCTTTAAACACGTTCGTTAAGTGCGTCGAACGTGTCTGAAGGACGTAATGTCTTATTCTACTCGTTGTTCGAACACGTCACGTTCTTAGGTTCGGCCTTAAGAATTTCTCAGAGCAGATTATTTTCGTCTTCAATGTAAAACAAGGGTGAACTATTTCACGCAAAACACCGTTATTTACTTTTAGGGCCAGAGTGCATTTCCCTTCCTCAAAAGCTATACATGTAACCACTGTTCCGGGGGAGTTCCACCCACAGCACAAGAGGTGATGAACCTCCATGTCATCTTGCTGCTCCTTGCCATACAGGGACTCGTGCCGAGCCGTTGTAAAGGTAAGCCTGCAAAAGAAATTTCTCCTGCAAAAGGTAATCTTTGCTGAACTTCGTTTAGTGGAACTCTATCCTTGGTGAATAACATGGGGAAAAGATTACCTACGTCCAGGTGTAGGTGACACTAAGCACGAAAAATATAGTGCAACTCGATTTTCCTTAAAAGTGATTAAAATTAAACAAATTCTAATCATGATTACAATAATAAATGTACCATTTGTTTTCTCCAGTCAACATTTTGTTGCGTCGCCTGTACTTGCTACTGCTGGCTGCTTTTCCTGTTTGCAATATTGTTTATGCTGCTGTAGTTGCTAGGGTTGTTGCTCTGGCTACTGTTGTCAACGATGCTGTTGCTGCTGCTGTTTTCTAATGTTTGGTCTGGGACCTCTGATAAAACAATTCCCTTGGAATACTCAATTTCACATACCAGCCGACGATATAACCATTTATTTGTATACTTAACCAAGCTCAAATGAATCATCTTGATCTTTGCCAAACCTTGCTAATGCTCTAGGACACAGCGGTGAGGAGGTCAGCGGCGAAGGTCCATTGGAAGAGGAGGACTGGAGTGGAAGCAGTGGTAAGGACCGCTTTGCGTGAGCGCTTCATTCTAAATTCTATTAAAATGTCTCCAGATCCACAAAAAAAGTGCCAGATGCATGGTAACTCAAAATTTAAATTTCTGGCCTTTCCGTTGCAATGACCCCATGTAGATAAAGCATAATTTTCACTCTAGATGAACAACAAAGTGCAAGTTTGTAACTAAAAAGGTCTACATTTTTTACCTTTCTGGTGAGATGCCACCACGAAGATAAAGCCTAATTTCTACTCCAGATCTACAAAAAAAGTGCCGGCTTGTTTCTCCGAATGTACATTTCTGGTCTTTCGGTTGAAATGCCCCCATGCCGATAAAGCATAATGATTTTCACTCATGATCCACACCAGAGTGCCAGTTTGTAACTCAAAATGAACATTTTTGGCCTTTCCGCTGAGCTGCAACCACGAAGATAAGGCCTAATTTAACTCCAGATTTAGAGGGAAATGTCAGTTTGCAGCTCAAAATGAACATGTTCGGCCTTTCCATTGCAATGCCTCCACGTAAATAAAGCCTAATTTTCACTCCAGATACACAAAAAATGCCAGTTTGCAACTCAAAATGAACATGTTTGGCCTTTCCATTGCAATGCCACCATGTATATTTAGCATAATTGTCACTCCAGATACCCAAAATAGTTAGAGTTTGTCACTCAGAACTGAGGTACATTTTTGCTTTCCATTGCAATGCCACCACGTAGATAAAGCCCAATTTTCACTCCAAATCCACAAAATAGTTCCCGTTTCCCTCACTGAAATGTACATTTTTGCCCCTCCGGAGCAATGGCACCACGTAGATATAGCATAATTATAGTCACTACAGTTCCACACAAAAGTGTCAGTTTGTAACTCAAAATGTACAGTTTTGGACTTTCCAGTGAAATGCAATCACGTAGATAAACTCTAACGTTCACTCCAGATTCACAAAAAAGTGCCAGTTAGTTTCTCAAAATTTACATTTCTGGCCTTTCCGTTGCAATGCCCCCATGTAGATAAAGCCTAAATTTCACTCCAGGCCCGAGTTGTTCAAAGGGTGGATAACGCTATCCACCGGATAAATCGCTATCCAGTGGAAAAGTGTTGGTAAAACAAACAAGACTATCCACTGGATAGTGATTTATCTGGTGGATAGCGTTATCCACCCTTTGAACAGCTGGAGCCAGATGAACACCAGAGTGCCAGTTTGTAACTCAAAATGTATATTTTTTGGCCTTTCCGCTGAAAAATTTCACATTTTTTTTCTGTTTTGTTATTAGATTCAAGTACTGGTGAAGACGAAAACTTCACGGGATTTGATTCTGGTTCGAGATCAGGCGACGGAGGACGCGATGACGAAGGCGTACGGACGTTTCCGAAAGTCTCGCAAACTTATTCGAACAGAAGATTTGTCACGTCGGGTGTTGGCGAAGATAAGGGAGGGTCACAAGACGACAGCTCGGATTCCAAGTCGAATGGAAGACAAGATCAAGGAAGTGCTTATGAAAACGTAGAATCAAATATGGATCTCGCAAAAAGTGAGTAATTAATGCAAAGTTTATATGTCTTTAAAAACACATCGCTTTCAGTTGTTTCCTCCATTCGACAAAATCAATCCAGTGTGCTTGCTTGTGATTGCATTAAGTCATTTCTTGTTGACGTTTTGCACAGGACAGAAAAGAAAATGCATCTCGAGAAACGTAAAGTGAACGTGCGCCATTGTACGGGTCATTTTAAAAGCTTTTTTGGCGACGTTCTCGATACCGTTTCCACTGTGATTTGCTTCAGCCCCCAATGTCTTCAATGTACATTCACTCTCCCTTGTGTGCCATACAACTTAGTTTATATGCTTTCCTTACAAATTATAAACTTCGTTGGTCAATGCATTTTCGGAGCAGAGAAGAATGTTAACATAATCTTAATATTGCTGATTAGACAATTAACTGCCATTTCTTGTTCCAGTTGGCGATGCAATTGATGTGATGAAGAAGTTAAAGAAAGGTAAGTTTTATATTTCAATATTTATTAGATAAATAACTCTTCATAATATTCAAAACGTTTTATTGTTAGAAACTGGAATGTATGTAAATATAATTTTAAAATATTAAAGTAACTTTTTGGTTCGATAAGAGCCCAGAAACTTTCTTTGCCCAAATCGAGAAGTAAGACCTTCACGAAAGATTAAAAACTTGGATATGAGACAAAAGCCGAAGAACGGCTTGTTGCAACTTTCAAATTGATTCATGGCCAAAACATTCATTGTCCGAATGGTCGGGACGTTAATTTAATCATTTATCTGGATATACGTTAGACGTCGAATAAAGTAGATTTTCAAATCGAGATTTCTAACAGTGAGTTTACCGTGTTCGCGCAATAAAGGAGAATTGACGTGAATTGACCCTGACCCAAAAACCTGTGCAACACTCTTATATATCATAGAAATGACGTCAAAACTCAAGTGGAACCACGAAACGTTACAAGAGTGGTTTCACAGCAAAAGAGCCATGAAAAAATGTGTACATTTCATTTATACAATACACAGAAAAATTTATCGGCGAATAAGATGAAAAAATATTGCGAAATCGCGAGCGCTTGACAGCTTGTAAAGTCACTTTTTTCTGCTTGAAGCCGACGAGTGGGTTCTACCCTATTTTAGTATATACCACACAAGCGAATAATGCTTTCCGCGTGCGCTGATTGGTTAACTCGGAGGTGATTAGCAAAGTACTATTCACCTCCGAGCAGCCGAAGAGAAACAAAATGGCTTTGGGTACCGAAAATAATGTTTTGGTCCGCTACTTATTCAGCTTGTGTGGTATATACTAAAAAAAAATTCACCCTTCTCTTGCCACTATTCAACTCAACTTCGGTGGATAATTTTAAATTTTCAACTTCCATAATAAAGGCATGCTTTGTATTGTTCTTGTCATTTCCACAGCTAAATCAGATCAGGAGTTTGCCAAAAAGCTTAGATCAGGTATGATGGGCCATAGTTAAAAAACATTCCTTAAACAGTTTTTCAGCTAGCTATAGCATTATTGCCTGCATAAGACAAGACTGGTAAAGCATAACAAGCATAATAATATTTAAAATATCTCACCTTAAATTACTAAGCTGTAACACAGTAATCTTTCTTTTTAAACTTAGGCCCTGAAAGCCTAGGCGTTGCTTTCAAAACGTTTGAACAACTAAGCGGTCTTTGGATTTCAGTTATGCATAGAATATGGAGAGTTTGGAAGGCAAAAGGTACGTTGGCTTTCTTGCGTTCATCAAATAAGAATCGACGACAGTGCTTATCTAACCAGCCGGTCAATACCCGAGCAATAATGAGAAGCGATAACAACCATATCACCATCACTAACGGTGGTGTAGACATGCCTTTACAGTTGACACGATTCATAATTATCATCTCATACCGATAACGCATCACTGAATTCGCTCATTTCAAAGTAAAAACTTTACCAGACTCAGTCTTATGCAGACAATAAGGCACCAGGTACTGAAATGGGCTGGAAACAGAGTCAACCTTTTAGAACCGTTGGCATGCTTGCAGTCTTTCGTAAGTTCAGGAGAAAGTATGAACAGAAACGCCTTCTGGCAGTTTGAATAACTTTCTTTGGAAGGTTTGACTCTTCCCGAAATGAAATTTTCTATAAATTACAAAAAAGAAAACAGCAACAAACAATGACAGGGAGTGAGTAGTATATAAAACCCAATAAAAGCTATTGAGTTATGAACGGTTGGTAATATTAAAGTTTTGGTATAATCGTACTTCGTGAAAGTACTGCTAACTAGCTTTTCTTTGAATGCACACACTAGGGTTGCTTCCCTGGACCAAAACTTAGAACCAAAACTTAGCATAATCATGAAAACGATGCCAAACAGCTTTCATTTGAATGGTTTTATACTAGGATTACAGTAGCTTATTTTACCTTGCTTTATCTTTCTCACACAGGAGCTAAAGTGGTCATGCACTCGATAGTTCACGATTTGTTGAATAAAACTGGAAAAGCCATCAAGCGAAAAGTAGGAAAAATGCTCAGCAAAAAGACAGGTTAGTTTTATTTGCTTTTCTAGCATTCATAACCATAACTCTATTTACACGATAGAGAACATTGGGTACGGAGCCGTCAAAAAATCGGTCCGGAGCAGACCACTTTTATGGAGAAACAGTCAACTTAACGCCGGCCTATAGGCGTATGTAAACCCGGGCTATCTTTACCCTCCTGTTGGCTAACCCTAGCACTAGGTTGCCCTGCCTCTTTGTAAACAGGGCCTTAGTATACAAGCTTCACTAGCAAACGCCACTCAGCTACAGTGACAAGTACCTGAGTACACACGCATAATGGCGGAACCCAAGTCAATTTTAAAGTATCCAGAGAGGATTCTGATCAAATTGACGTATCAAGTGGCTTAAATAACGAACCAGGTCAACTTGCATGTTTATTTCTTTGTATTAATTTTGCACTTTGCAGTTGTGGATCTCAACGGCAGTGGTTCCGCAACGTTTAAGGACGAAGGTTCAACAGAACCCGAACAAAGTCACCAACCAGCCACAATTCATAATCGTACAGGTAACTCTCCAAAAAGGACGAACGTTATCTTTAAATTGAGACAATTTGATTTGTTGTTTTAGAATCTAATGTCGTATCCTCACAGTTGTGTTCAGGATTGAACGCTAATGAGATGCACGTTCTTTATGATAGGCGTCACAAAGTGTCCTCATTGATAAAAGTTTGCCAAACACACCTAATTCTGTCAAATATGAAGTAATATGGAAATGTCAAATAACCCAGTCAAACATGAAGTACCTATTGAACAATTCTTGCGTTCAATCCTGGACATAAGTGTATCCTCAGTACCGAATTCCCAAAATATCCAACTACTGTATGTAAAATCAATTAAGGCTCATAAGCTGCACAGTCATCAGATGGTACTATGGTACTTCGATGGTGCGCTTTGGTAGCACTTGGAGCAACTGCCAGTTATATTGACGCCACAGTATGTCAAAGCATTTTATATTTTATTACCTTTTCTCCCACACCACTTGCCGCCCCTATAAGTGGTGGTATTTGTTAGATGTGATTATTATCTTGACTTCATAAATATTTTACTGAAAATGAAGATTGTTGCTCAGTTGTTGCTGCTGGTGTTGTTGTTGTTGTACCACTATATCCGGGTAACAAGTGAAATGGGACATCCAATTAGTATCTACAAAATAGCAATTTTAAATGATAGAGCGAGTTTAAGGAAAAATACACTTAATACACTACCCCCCTCCCCCTCCCCCAAGCGCCTGCCATGTTTCGTTCCGCGGAATGCGGAATATAAGCCCGGATTCTAGATATAAGCCCTTCCCCATACCATCCCATCCCAATCTTTAGCTGCTACAAATATGCACTGCGAACAAGTTTACGAATTTCTGTTGTTCCTATTATAAAAACACCCAGGACTGAAACAACACTTAACCCGTAACATGTGCTTTATCTAAAGCTATATAATTAATTGTTATGTTGTTGCTTAAAACAAGTACATGAGAAAAATAGAAACTAATCAGACAAGACTAAGAAAATATATTTGTTAACCAAGTTGAGAACGTTTCGTACACCCCCTTTGAGAACGTTTCGTACACCCCTCTCCACCCTACTCTAACGCTTTTGACACACAGTTTCTAAAAACATGATCCTCTTTATTTTCAGCCGTTAAAGAACCCGTTGAGAAGGTGAAGGTGTCATTTTTCAGCAGGAAGGTGAACGATTCAAAAGCGATACAAAAATCTGCGATTCAAAGGCAACCAAACCGCGTTTCTGAAAAAAGTAATGACACTTTAGTGGCAAAGGAAACGTCAACAGACAAAGGAAAAGAGAACATAACTGAAAAAGGCGAAAAGGCCTCTCGAGATGTTGATGTAAGTTCGATGGTTGCAGCGAGCATCAAATCTACAACCACACCCATAGCGAAGGAGACTGAACATATTCCAAAACCCAATCATACTCTGGATTCTAGAGATAACAATAAAAACGCTCATGACATTTCTATGGGCTTCATTGGAAAAAGCATATCTCATAATATTTCTGTAACGGCACAAAAGGTCACGCAACACATTGGTAAAAATAACGTTGTAAGAGAGAGAAAAAACGCTACAGAGAAGCTAAGCCGTGATCAGAGAGTACGTGACAGTGTAAGTAACCGTAACACGACGTCACAGAGTGAAGTCACCCATGCACAGGAAGAAACAGTGAAACAAATTCCTGCAGAGCATGGTAAAGAAACTACAAAACAATTTAATGAAAGTGATAAAGATTCGAGTATTATAAACAGCAGCCTGACTCAGATCAAGAATGACACTCAAGAAAAGATATCTCAAAGGACAAATGAGGTATTAAACAAAACTGATGAAAAAACTAGAGTGCTGGAAACTTTGAAAATAGACTTCTTAAAAAAGAACAGGACTTTGGATCAAAATAACAGTTCCGTTACTCAAATCAGTGATTTGGAAACGCGAAGAAATGTAGAATTATCTGCTCTGCATAATGCATCGAATTCTAAAATTGATTCAGCGGAAGTGGTGGTTTTATCCAAATCAAGTCCTTTAGTTAGTGGAACTGACAAGGCAGGAGCAAGTGCATTAGATAAAAAGATTCCAAACCATAATAAATCTGATGGCATAACTAATAGTGCTGGCGTTCAAAACAGTAAAGAAGTCTCGAGTAACAAAGGATTTGACAAAGATACGAGAACTCGAACAACGGCCTTAGCGAAGTCAGAGAAGATAATTGTAAACTTGGATGGAAAACAGGACATATCGAAAGAGAGCAAGAGGAATATTTTCTTAAATGGCACACGTATTGCATCAACAGCGAATGACCAAGAAGTGAACGGAGACAGGCTCAAAAATACTAAGAAAGGGGAAATGTCTGCAAGTGGGTTGCAAAGGAAAACGCAGACTATTAAAACAGATTTAGATGCCAATTCTGCTCAGTTGAAAATGAAAAGCACGGATGTTCACAATAAGGAACACAAAATGAATACTTCAGCTAACATTAACGTTAAAGGAGATGGATCTAACAGTTCAGTGGCTTCTACAAACGTTCAACCTGTCCAAAAGCATTTGCAACCGTTAAATAATGGTCGTGTCGAAACATCTAATACCAAGAGTGGTGCCCTTGATTCCTCCAAAGGAAACAAAACAATTGCAATGGTTAACGCTCAGGTCACAAAAATCGATAAAAACCCATCTCAAATAGACTCTAAAAGCTCACAGAGTCATGATGATAGTTCTAAAGATAGTAAACGTCCACGCGTTGGACCTGAACAAAAGCAAAATGCTCTGAATAACAGTGCAACGCAACCAGTGGACAAAATGAAGGAAAAAGTAGGCAAAAAGCAAACGGAGGGAGGTTCGGGTACTTCAGGGAAGTCCGTGGATGATTTCAAAGATGCTTCGAATAAGAAAATGCTGGACAGCAAGGAAATTTTAACAACAAATACGTCACATACGAGGATCGCAAAAACCTCGCAAAAGTTGGAACGTTCGGATCATTCTCAAGGAACTACAAGCAATGTTGAAGAAAAAAGTGTCAAAAAAGTCCAAGATGATGGCGAATCTCTCAGCGTAAAGAAAGGTATGTCGTTAAGTAGGATGTAACCGGGTGGGGTGGTAGTAGTGATAGTGGTAGTGGTAGTGGTAGTGGTAGTGGTAGTGGTAGTGGTAGTGGTAGTGGTAGTGGTAGTGGTAGTGGTAGTGGTAGTGGTAGTGGTAGTGGTAGTGGTAGTGGTAGTACCATTTGCAACGCCTGTTGGAAATTGTATTTGATTTAGTATACGCGAAATATGTTACTACAAAGCCACGCCTTTATACAACAAAGTTCTTCCTATAGCAGGCAAACAGAGTCAGTTTACTTATTTTATTGCAACTTTATGCTGGAAGCCTCGATAAGATATTTTTTGAACCCAACTTTAAGACATTTTCGGGAGTTCATTCTGTTCCTTAGCAGTTTTATTGGCTCCACTGAACAGCTGGGTATGGTAATTTTGTTTTCCGTTTTATTTTGTCCAGTTGCAGATCAGTCCAATACAGAAAGCCGAACTTTACAAGATAAGAACAATACTGAGATACAAACTAAAGTAAAGATTATCAAGCCGAGAAACAATGCTGCTACTTCTTCATTGATCCAGAACTCTACGTCAATCACGCCTGTGAACCCGGTCGTAAAAGGCTCTGAAAATTCTGTTAAAACTACACAGCATCCACATGAAAACTCTCTTAAAGCCAATGAAAAAGATCTCATGATTTCCCCTGTGGAACCAGTTAGGAGTCACAAAGTTAAGTCTGAAAATCCCAAAATTGAAAAAGAGGCCAGCAACAGTGGTGATTCAAATAGTCGAGAAAATGACCTGACGCATAGTAGAGAGACCATAATGCATGGCCCAGAAAGCAGCGGAACACATGATCCAGGGAGTGGCGTTAGTGAGATGACAGGTGAAACAGGAAGTGGCGTGACGCATGTTCCAGAAACTACCGTGACACATAGTCCAGGAAGTGGTACAACGAATGCTCCATCGAACGTGTCAACCGAGCCAGTCATCAATACTACAAATTACCATTCGAAGCATGTTTCTGATCAAGAGTCGAACCCCCAGCGTACGTCTGGAAGTCCGCAGAAACAATCTATAGCAAGTCAGCAGACGAAAATGACGTTAACAGAATCAACAAAGAAGCCAAGCGTGACTGACTTGGATAACGCGAAAAGTTCAAGTCTTCCACGTACAAATGGTGTCAAAAACGGTAATTTTGATATTTTTATCTTTGTGTAATTCTTCTATTAAAATGAGTTAGAGAGCATTTATAATTACACTTCACTGAAAAGATAAGGCGACAATGTTTCATGACGCGCAAGGAAGTACCCATGAGTTTATAACAAGACGAAACTATTCTTGAGGGAAATATCCTTACAGCCATTCCATTCCTGTCCATTTTTGTCATGGGAAAGTACATTTTTCATAAGGGGCGGATCAAAATTTACATACAGTAGGAACGGTTTTACAGCTTAAAACTTCAGTTGTAATCCCCCGAAAATTTCTTTAAATTTTACCATTTCTTGACTGTTACTAAACCGTCAGTCTCGACATAACATATCAATCTCTATGTGTACATGAACATTCTCCTTGAAGGCGAGAGGGTCTGGAAACTTGATACTTCTACTGTCGGGCAATCTTCATGTCTCTTACATGATAGACTCTTGCAACTGAAGCTGTGTTTACATTAAACCCGAAACATGTTTAGGGTAAACATGTTTCAACTAAACATGTTTCGCCCAAACATGTTTGTTAAATGCATTGTTCACATTAGATGTCAGTTTCAAACACATTTCATGCCTGGTTGTCTAAATTTATGCGGTTTTACGGTATTCACATAAATCTTGCACACTTAGCTCAAGATTACAAAATTTCTATTCACTATTTGGCTTAGTGTCAATTTTCAAGCCCTTTGCAGCCGCTGTCGTTAAGTTTCATGGCGATGTTCTCCCAAATATTCTACTTTCAACCCACCGTCAATAATTGCCATTGTGTCGCTACATCGGCCAATACTTCAACAAAGCATTTGGTCTCATAATAGGCCAAATTTTGGACTTCATGGGCATTCGCGTCCTCTCCGCTTGTCCGCCATTTTGCGCTGTTCGTTCTCCACCAATTTTATTTCCTCTACCCTCGATTCTTTTGGCCAACGCCTTGGCCACTTGTTTCAGATTTTGAAACAAAAGGGTATTTTCTTGTGCTGTCTAACAGATGTTCTTTTAATTCATATCTAGTACATTTTAAAAAGGATAAAAGTCCCCCAAAACCCAAACATGTTACCCAGGCCTCGCGGAGAACCAAGGCAGAGGAGCGGCCACAAAGCAACAGGGCAAAGGAAGGTCATCGTGTAACAAGCCATGGTATACATCTTATATCTTTACGCCGTTCCAGCTTTCAATCGGATTTTTGCTAAACTTAACTACAGAAAACTGTTCTTTCAACTTGTATCTACAAATTTATATTAACGTTGTTAACTAGGTGCAAATCTCATTCAGTCTCTGTGAACTGTTTTACTCCGGTAGTAAGACTGTGCATTTTTCTCTATCCCCCCCCCCTCCCCCCCCCCCCCCCAAAAAAAAACTTAATCAATCGTCTTTCACAAGTAGTAAGCATTCAAGTCTCAAATATAAGAAGTCTTTCAGCGAATTTTTTATATGAGCCACTTTCATGATTACATCAGGAATAATATAAGGACCTCACTGGATATCTCTATCGGATAACTGCAAGAACTGTCCTCTGTGTACTTATTAACATTTAAATTTCTACATTGAATTGCTGGCAACTTTCATGGCTAGCATAAAACCTCTTTAAAGCGCCCCTCCCTTCCCTTTTCAACAAGAGTTTTTTTTAGGCTCCACCCTCTTCTCCATTCTAGTTTAAGACCCTCAGATAACCGTTCTGAAAGAGGCTCAGGGAGTTATGTTCTTTATACTTTGATTGATTACCAACTGAACTTGATCAGCAACTTGCCCTCTTTATATTTAAACAAATTACTATTTCTTAATTCCAGAAAATTCAAAAAACCATGACCAAGCTCAGCCGACTAAAATGCAAAGCAATTCGTCACGGACTGAACTAATTCCGATAAACCCGACAAAAGAGGAGATAAAGCCTTCAAAACCTCAACAAGGTAAAGACATTTGAGATAATTGAGTTTAATAACTGGGAAGTACCTAATAAATTACCAAATAAAATAATTTTGTTCATAATTCGTGTTTTAGATTACATTCTTTATATGGTGAACTGAAATACTCTATATTTTGCATAAGCTTTACCATTTCTTTTCAATGTGTATTCTGTTTTGTTTTGATTGTTTCCGTTTAAAATTTATTTTTCTGTCAAGTCTCAATTCAGTCAATTGGAGCACTTGCATTACCTTTTGTTGTGTCCCTATTTGAGTAAAGCTTGTGCAGTTTGTTTTGCAAACAACTTGTGCATTTCAGTTTGTTCACGTCTTATTTTGCGCACAAATTGTGTATTTCATTTTACTGGTTTCTTACTTTTCGCACGTCTCTTTCTTGTCCGTTGTTCACGTTAGCCGAACTTGTACATTTGCTTTGATGATTTTGTTTCTTTCAGCAGGCATAACTTGTGCATTTCTTTGAGTTAGTTTTTACTTTGCCCACAACTTCTGTACATTTGGTTTTGTTGTTGTTTTTTTTTTTTCCACTTTCCACACTGCTTGTGCATTTGATTTTGATCTTTATTTTTTAGTTTGCGCACAACTTGTGCGTTTCGTTTGGCTGATGTTTTCGATGTTTTTTCTCGTCATTGGTAAATCTATTTGTAAATTTTAGCTTTATCTAGGAGAACATGTTTTATATGGGAATTCAGTTTTCCCCTGCTGTTATCCTCCCACTAGTTTTTTTTTTCTTATATAACTTCTCTTTTTAGTTGTAAATGTCTATTGTTTGGGAAATCTTTAAACAAAACGATTTGTTGATGATTTTTCACTCTGTGCACAGCTTCTAGCTTTGTTGGATTTTCACTTTGCGCAGACATTTTGCATTTCATGTCATTGATTTTCCAATTCGTGCACAGCACATTTTTTTCACTCCTTTTTGTTAATTTTCAATTTCACAGTATTTCCCTAACTGTTTTTTTCAGTACTTCCGCACAATTTGTGCATTTCCTTTTACTCTTTTTTTTTTTATTTGCGCACAATTTTTATATTTCATTTTCTTTATTATCACTTTGACAAAAAATTGTGCACTTCGTTGTTTTAGCTTTTCCATTTTTCGAGTAGGTTAGTTAGTAAGTTCAATTTTCAGTTTGCACGCAACTTTTGCGCACGATTTTACTTTTTTTACTTTTCCCAAAATACGTTCTTGTTTTTGACTACGTCCATCGTATATATTTTAATTACGTCATTTTTATGATCACACTACTAGTAATTTTGCTGATATTTGTCAGCGCAATTTTTTTTTATTGTCCTCTTGTTATTTTTATTTGAACACAGGACTTGTTACCTTTTGTCAAGTTTGTTTTTCTTATAACGTGGTTAATGTGCTTTGCTTCATGACAGATGTGCATCATTACCTTCGTTTTTTCAACCGTTAAACTGAATTTTTGGTGTCAAGATCCTGAATTCCCCTAAACTTTGCTAAAAAAAAAGCACTTTTTCACAGTGTAGCAACATTTTGACGGAGATTTCATGTAAAAATGCACATTGTTATACAGCTGGAATTTTTTCCCCAACAGCGCGCGCTCTCATTGGTTACTTCCAGGTCAAATGACATCTAACAATGAAACTGTTTCCCGCCTTTCATTGAGATTCTCGGGAAACAAAATTAAAAAATAAATAAAGTAAAAAATAAATAAATAAATGGGAATTTGCAGTGGCACTTCCACAGAGTGGCTCTTCGTCCACTGTTCCCGATCGAATTGGAATTTAGCAGTGTTGATTTTTGCGGAGGGAGGAAAACCGGAGAACCCGGAGAAAAACCCTCGGAACGAGGACGAGAACCAACAAAATTAACTGTTTCCCTCGGGACCAGTCATTAATATGTTTAATATTTCACTTTGGTGCATGCGTATAAGCCAAAATTTGGACTTTTTTTGCTGAACCTTGCCAATTTCTTTTCTTTCCCCTTTTCCTTCCTTTTTTGTTGGATTTCTTATCCTCGTTACTTTCTACTCCTCACCTTCTTCCTTCTGGCCGAAAACGTTTGGACGAAATCGTTGGAAAACCCTGAAAAGGAGACGATGATCAATTACAGGTGTAATGGCCTGTTTGAGCACCGATTTTGCACCCAATACGGTCGCTTTTTCTTTGATTAGCTCTGTCAGAATGCAACTTATGTTCAAAATGAACAGCTCTGTAGAAAGGTCGATCCTAGCTCTATCAGCTGTTCATCACAAATATCCACTGACGTGCAAACTGATGACGACACAAGTGGTTCAATGACCGCGCATCCAAATAGCGCCTAAATGCGTGTTTGCGAGTGAAAGGGTTACATTGTAAGCTTTCATATCTTCATTATAAAAGGGTGTATTACGAACACACGACGAGACCAAAATCCAGTTGGCTTGATTGCTGAGTTGATAAGAGTGCTGCACCCAAATCGGTCACTGTTCACGTAACTTTTACAAAATTCATTTCGCACACAGCTTTTTGCATGTTTTATTTTTGTGTCTCTAACTTCAATATCATGTTTATGTGGTGCATTGTTTTGTATTCGCTTAAGGTAAGGCATCATGTACTTGCTTGGTGTTTTGGCTGGCTTGTTTCTGTTTATTTTATCATCTATTTGTAATTATTTGTTAGATGAACTACCATTATATAATCAAGTAAATTTTCTTTTGCTCAATATTTAACTGACACTTGCCTGTGTTGTAGACAAACTAAACCCTGGTATACTCTATACCGGGGTTTAGATCGTCTGCAGAGCAGGCTAAATTGACACATTCTTGTTGAATATTTGTGACGTGAACTGACACCCATCAATCATTTTCACACTGACAGTTGATGTATTGACGTCTCGCACTCCTCCTACTTCACTACTGACGACGTCCGACGACGATAACACTTACAGCATTAAACAGATTGTGCAAGGTACTTACGTTTTACTTGTAATCCCGGCTGCAGCTCATTATTTCTGACCTTTTCGTCGGGGAACAAGAATTTCCAGGATAAAACCCCACTTCTACGGTCCCATCTGCTTTTTCCTTTTTCATCGTCGTTTCGCCAATCGTTCACACTAATACGATCGAAAACGTATAAATAGGTCCATTCTATTTATAGTGAGAGTAAGTTTAAACCTGATCAGTAGATTCCCGGGCCGGGGGAGGGGAGGGTGTATTCACCCAAATAAATGTTTTCCGACTACAATTCAACTCGTGAATTTCCTTTACTTTTGTAAACCCACAGCCTGAAAAGTTACCCCTTTTCGACGATAGGGGTAACGCCCACTCCCACCCCCACCCAGTCCCCGGAAGTGGATTTCAGATTGTAACTCGCCACTGGAACTTTGTGTCGTTTTGTATTCTGACAAAACCTAGCATCCTCTTTGCTTCTATAGACTGTTCACAGTCACCTATTTTTCCTTTAAGTCGTAGAGGTACGGTCGATCGCTGAGTTCCGAGGCCCCCCGCCAGCGTCCCTACCCAGGGGCATTTTGTACTCCCCCCACCCCCCAGTTTGTGGTCGCAGGAAGGAACTAAGATGGCGGCCCCTCGAACTCAACGATCTAACTCTACGACTTCACGGAAAAAGGACGGTGAAGAATCTATTGCTAATAGAACAGCATGCGTTATCTAATGTGCTTCAATCTATACCTCACTTGCAAAGGAAATAAATTTGACACAGCCTGTAGCTGTAGCTACCACAAACCATAATTCAAATTTTCTCAAACGGGCTCGTGTTCCTTCATCACAGCAAATTGGTCAACCGCAATACATCAGTGGCCAGGAAGCTGTAAAGAGTTGAACATTCGGGGATTTTTCACTGATTACAAATATGCGAAATTACTGCGTCAACGCTGAAACATTTAAACGTACCTTCTCTTAATGGTACAGGCAAACGTCTTCATAAAGTCAAGCACTAGAACGCTCAGCAACGTGCTCGAATTTTTGCTGTCTTTGCCTCCAGTCGTCCAAAATGGCCACAGGTCGTCGCTATTTATACTTCGCTTATAAACGAATTGTCTTTTTCATTGTACAGGTACTTGAATGCTGGCCTTAGAAATAAAAACTAAAACAACAACTAGAACGCTTTGCAATAGAGCAAACATAATTCAAATAAGCGTCTTGAAAACAAATTCCTGAAAGCACGAAAATAATATGCAAATAAGGAGCACAAATATATTTCGCACGAAAAACAAAAGAATAACTGTTTTGTTTGTTTATTTGCTTGTTTGTTTGATTGATTTTCACATAATTAGAACAACTAGCCCGCCTAAACCAACCCCAGACGAGGCGGGGGAGACTGGCCAGGGAGGTGCCAAATAACCGAGTGGCGTCGAAGTTGTGTTCTATAAATTATTCAACTTATTTTTGCGTATCTTTGCGTTCCTAATTTTTGCGTAGCTTTTGCGTATCTTTTTCAACTAATTTTTGCGTATCAGGGCCGAGAGGATCAAGTTATATCTATGGAAACCACCATGATGAAAAAGTTCACAAGTTGGAGAAACAAGTTTCTAAGCTAGAAAACGAGGTTACCGTGCTGGAAACAGCGATGGCAGACTTGGCCAAACGACTTCTGGTTGTGGAGCAGAAATCAGGTCTGAACAAAAAAATAATACATTTTAAATATGTTGAAATGTTGAAATTTTCCCTCCACCCGGGTTCACCGTGCTCCCAATACAACTTTGTTCTTTATCTTGTAAACATTTTGCTTCTACATTTACAAAAAAATGTTTAAAAGCTTCTCTCGGTATAGAAGTAGTCCTCTTACCAGAGACAACGTTTCTTCATATAACAAGGCCCTGAATTGAGAGAAGTTGTTAACGGAAGCCTACTAGTAGAGGGGCGGGTCTGTTCAACAACATCTTTGTATGCGCACATTATTTTAAGTAGGACTTCCACGCCGAATTGTCCGATTATCCTCTTTCCCAGATCCTCTCCAAGTTCTCGATATTACGGTTTTGTTTCTTATACTTGAAACATACTGCATGCCGAGATAAACAGTAGGTGAATAACTGTCCGAATACGGCAAAAATACTCCCTTCTTTATGTTTAAAATGCGACAAATCTTGCACTCTAGTGTTTAATATATTATGCCTTATGTCTCCTGAAGTCAAACTATTTAGCTGATGAAACGACAATGACTAATCTTTTCTTGTCTTGAATACTTCAGAAGTTCCCAGACCAACAACAGCAGCCATTTTTCCGCCTCCTACAAAGCTACCCGAACCCCACGACCAACGTCCAGTCCACAACCAGCAACACACCACCGTGTATGTAGCTAAAGATCTGGGTACGACTCCGCTGACCCCCATGCCCCAGAACGGTCCGGAAAAGATTGTCATACCAATTTCCTCTCTCTACCCTGGAGGAGCAGGGAGTGTAACCACACCTTCTGCCTCCATGCGTGAACGGGTTCATCAAGAGACCAAAGGTGGGTTTGCAAAACAGAGCAACATCCACTCGCTTTCTTTTCCTATAGTGTCACATGCTTACTGTTAGTTTTCAGAGGCTATCTTCTCATCAGCTGTTCCAGGAGACCATGACCAGGAGAGTCCATGCATAAAACGCATGCCCCTGATTGAGCTATTTTTAGCACTGTTTCCGTTTCCCGCGAGCTGATTAAGCTTTATTCAAAACATTTTTTACAATACCCGTTCGCGCCTTGCGTCGTTGTTAGAAATGAGAGTAATTTGAGTTTTTTGTTAGTAATGTAATTTAGTTGTAGTTTTATTCGTTCGTGTTCTCAAAAGTAAGTTTAAGCGTGAAAACTCCCCGCCAATTCTATTCTTAATGTAGCTCGGTAACTGAGTATGGAAAAAGTGAACTTCTTGTGATGTGCCTTACTCTGCATGCTTGCGCACTTTAAATTCTAACAACAGTGTGAGGAGAAGTTCGATCCTGATCAATGTTATTGTTTTCAGTTGACAATCATTTTAACGAAGAAGACAAAGAAAAGCCTCAAGATGGCACTAACGTGTCCGTGCATGAGGGTGCTCGATCTGCCCCCTCCTCCGAGGCCCATGCTGTAGTGCGACCCATAGTGAATATTATTGTACCTAACAACAGAGCAGACTTGTTATCCGAAGGAGGTAAGTGTTAAAGGGTAAATTACAAATAAAGGACTTGTGGTTTGGTTTTTCGGACAAGTCAGGTGAAACCCAAAATAATTATGATCAGCTCAGCCATACGCTGCTTGATCAGCGGAGCATCGCCAAAAACAGACCATTTAATTTCCGAGATGTTTTTTCCTCTGCTTCAAAACGAGTCCAAAGCCCGGTTGCACAAAGCAACTTAAGATTAAGCGAATTTTCTACAGACATTCCCTGTTTTCCGCAAGGTCTTCCGTCGCACGTTATTGCGAATAAATCAGCCAAAGGTGGATTAAAGAGTATGGAAAACACGATGCCGGTACGATAAAATCCTTTGGAACAAAGGCACAATCAAAATTCCACCTCCGGGCCATGGTGTACAACCTCTCGTAAGGAAATGATTTTTATTTGTACCTTCGTTGTCTTTCAAATTAACTGTTTTTCCATATAAAAATCTTGTGCACCAAAACCCGTTTTGAAACAGAGGAAAAAGGCACCAAGAAATTCTTGTCTAAAAAATAAAAAATCTTTTGTCCAATAACAAGAAAACCAAATAATGATCGTGACCTAGAACTTGACTCCACTTTAAAATTCTGTTTTTCATAAGCCTTATACTTCTTGACATTTGTCGGATAACATTATATTTAAATTTAACACTGAATGTTACCATAAGAACGTAGAAATGTTATTTTTAACGTCCTTCTACAATGCCTAAAACTTTTTGCCGCAGATTCATTTTGCTTGTAATAAACTAAATAACATCTGGATGTGGATGTGTTAAATTGAGAATCTGTTAATTTCCTCGCCTCACGATTTCTATAAAGGTATCGAAGGTTTAATTTAATTTAATCAGCGTGTTGTTGTTGTTGTTGTTTTCTTTATATCACATCTTTACGTCGTCTCGTTTCGCAGCGCTCTGTGTGCCAAGATGTCAAAATGGCGGACGATGCTTGGACAGAAACACTTGCAGATGTCCAACCTTCTTTACCGGGGACCACTGCGAGCGGTTCTCTCTAAGGGACCTCCTGGAAAGCCCGACTCCTCGTGAAAGGCCCTACAGAAAGCTCCAAAGAATAGTGGTCTCAGAGCCACCAGACCGGCAGGTTCTAGATGGGACCCTTAACTTAGACCCAGGGTCCCCAGCGTTAGAATATGGAGACCTAAACCAGGATCTCGAGCCTGGTAAAGAGTATGTTGCTAAGCAACAGCCAGTCGAGGTTGCGTCACCTAGCAACAGTGCAGAAGTCGACAGTGGTGCCAGAAGAAGGCAATTAATTCTCGAAATCTAAAGGATGTTCAAATTTAACATGATTGCATCAATCCATGATAGTTTAGAGTTTTCTATAGTTCAGGTTTTCTTTTGGCTGAGATTTGGGTGGAAAACCTCAAATGGCCTTCGTCTTATAGACGAAATACATTTTGTCTGTACTTCTGTGAAATTTCAATGGTTCTTTTCTTCCCGTTTTGCCTTGATTTTTTTTCAGCACGTCGCAGTCTTTACCACAAATCGAAAGTTCTTATTAATTGAAAGCAGTTCAATTAAATTTAGTAACAGTCAAAAGAAGCTTTCAGTTGACGCAAGAAAAGTTTGTTTCTTGACTCTGAGACCTCTCTCTGGCTAGAATCAAGTTTACATGCGCAAATGTAAATAAAGCAGCAAATCTATCATAACAAGAGAGGATAGTCCTTTCTTGGTCATATTAAGAGTTTGAAAGAGCAAGCAGGCTGTAAGGTAATTGCATAAAGTGAGCGGAATAGCTATAAGTGATCGAAGTCGCGAAATTTCCAACATTCGCATACAGTATGTCACAAAAAGAAAAACGTTTTATTCTATATACTGGTGTTTGAATAATATTCTGTGAACTGAAAAAAAAAAATTATTTCGTGCTGTTTTGTAGTGAACGAAAAATGCATGCAAAATGACCTGAAGAATCGCAGTTGAACTTGTACGAATCTGATATCAAAACGACAGATCACTGGCACTTTTGTTTTAGTTTATTTTGATTTGTATTGGGTGTTTCGCTTTTCATTTTCCGGCGAACGCTTAATAGCGTGTCACTGCTACGGTCGTATCATTTAGGCAATGAGTCTAAATTTTGTTCATAAAGCTTTGGAACTGATGTCCTTAAACTTGTCTTCAAACATGCTTGCATAAGATTCGTTTCAGAGATGTTTCCTTGTGACTGGCGTAAACCTAAGCCATGCAGTTTAGAGCCGGTTTAGTTGTAGAACCAAAACCTAAGGCGGCAAATAGAGCGAGCTCGAGCCAAACTTGTAGCTGGTGGCAAAGGCGGGAAAAAGTTGTGGTTTAGCACGTGATTGGCTGTAAGAGTAGACTTTGGCTCTGATTGGTCTAAACATGTTTCTTGGCATCTTAAAACCAATTATAAATCTTTACAAGCCCAGAAAGTAAAATTATGTTAAAAAATTGGGGAAAACTTCTTTGTGTGTACGTGTCGTTTAGGATTATCAGTCTGCCGTTTATAAGCACTACCATTTCGCATGCCAAGCACTCGTGCACAACTTTCTGAACTGTTTCACTGTACAAATAGACAACACAAGTGTAGCTTCTAATATATATAGCTAGTGTTACTGCTCGATTTTTAATTAAACAGAGGTGGAGTAGTGGAAATTATGGTTAGAGAGCTTAAGCAAACTATAACGGCAACGCGAACGAGAACGTCACCAAACAAAAGGTTTAATGAGTAGAACAATAGCTCTGCACGTGCGTTTTGAATCTTCGCACATTTCTTGGCCGTTCTTTACGAAACAACAACGTGGAGTGACCAAATTCTGCGCAGTTTAGAAAACGTAAACGACGAAGGCTAAGTTTTTGTATTTCTACTTGGGGTTGAACGCTGTCTTTACATATTCAGCTGCATGCAGCTAGTTCCTAAACTATTATCTGGATAATCTCGAGATCCTCGAGTAAACAGTGGCGGATCCAGGGGGAGGGTCCGGGGGGTCCGGACCCCCCCCCCCCCCCCCTATCAGACCTGACGCTTGTTTGAAACTGAAATTCTTACATCGACAGGATCGTAGCCAGGGATATTAAAAAATGTAATTGTTTTTGGGCACCCTCCTATTTATATCTGTTCGCCAACGGTGACCGGCGTTCACAGATTGAGATAAGAAATCTGTACCATTTTTTTTACCAAGCGCAAGCGGAGGATGTTCCAAGGGTGCATCCTGTACCGGTAGAATTCACTTATACGGTAAGGGGCAAAGGAATTATTACGTACAACTGCAACTGGTCGGCGGGGGGGGGGGGGGGTGTGGGGGGGTGGTGGTGGAGGGGATGAGGGAGGAATTAATTTGCCCCCACACCCCCCCCCCCCCCCGCCCAAAAAAAGAAAAAGTTCAACAGTCCTTTTTGAACCAAAGTTTGGACCCCCCCAAATCAAAAATTCCTGGATCCGCCCCTGGTAAAATATAAGTTCGTTTTACACCAAGCCTTGTCCGCGGCGTCGCCGTCATCATTGCTTAAGCTCCATAATTATTTTAATGAAGAATGTAGAATGGATAATAATGTATATATCTTGTAGTTTTTTCAGTAAGTGGACCTGGGCGTTTTTGGTACAGTAGTGTCGTGTAACCTTCATGGGAATCTATTTTTGTATTATCACTTTGGAAAGATTTGTAATAAAGAAATTTTGTTCGTATTCGCTTTTCTTCAATTCATCTCGTAATCTGGGTGTTATATACTGCGTAATCCTCCAACGGTAAATGTACCTATAGATGGTTTTCATATGACGTCACGGCAGCCATGTTGGTGTTCCAAAACAAAGAAACGGCGGCCATATTGGTGTAACAAAAAAAAGGTGCTTCCACAAATCTCGGAAATAATTACGCGCAATTAGCGTTCAGATCGAATAATGTTTGTAAATGTAAATGTTGTTTATAGCGGTCATGCATTTAGCTTCGAGATAGCTAGTTTGCAGGCATGCCACTGAAACACAGGAAACAAACATTGAATCACCTTTTCGTCACCTTTAATCATGGTCTTATTCCTTGTAAAACTTGAGGATAAAAATGGCTGGCTTTCAGTGAAAATAAAAACATAACAGCGGTTTGATAAAGATGATATGTTCATTTGTCACGAGCGTGGGACAAAGAAAAAGTCTGAGTCCCCGACGGGAATCGAACCCATGGCCTCCCAGATACCGGTTGGACGCTCTAACCACTGAGCTACGGGAGACTCTTGATGTGCTAGGCCATTTACTAAGTTCATATGTGACAGATGTTTTATCCTCAGATTTTTTCTTTGTCCCACGCTCGTGACAAAACATTTCATCGTTATCATTTATTCACCGAGTTAAAATTTACCATTTTATTATTTATTACATGCAAATAGAGGTTTTTAGCTATAATTATTCCGAGGTCTAATTTCAAGGAAATTTGAAAAACAAATTGGTTAAGATTTTGTGAGAGTACCTTAGTTGTGGTAAAAATTAAGACAACCTTTTCTGTCCATGAAGGATTAAATTTTCGAGCGTTCAATAGTCGAGTTTTAAAGCTAAAGTTTTTGAGTAAAACAATTATTATGATAATTCGCGGTCAAGGATGGGATCTGTTAAGTGTGTTGGAGTAAAACAGACCTTTATTTGCTTTCACTTTATTTCAAGTTTTGTTGTAGAATCATTGTCTGTATGCTTCAATGTCATTGGTTTGTTTACGAAAAAGATCGTCATCCATTTTTCTCAATTAAACTTGTTGATTGGCTAACTTTGTTCCAAATGGTCCGGTTCGAGTAGTTGCATTGTAATTTACCAGTAAGCGGAAGCCACGACTTAAAATGAGAACGGTATAAATTAAAAATTTTAAAAATTTTAAAAACCAGAAATGCGTCCTGTAAATTCACTTAGCTCAGAATATTAATTTTTAAATTTTTGATCGACTCCAGCACTAATAAGATTATTATGTTTGCATTTCAATCTCAGAAATTTGCCACGTAATATTATAAATTTTGAAGCAGATGAAAATTGCTCATTGTTACTCTGTCGATGGCAGAGATGCTCTCTTCAAAGCACAGGTACAACACCGGAAAGCAGGCTTTGTTCGTAAAAAATACCTATTCTCTCTCCCCAGGAAGTGCGTCATTCCCTTAAACAGAGGATAAAACGATGTTAAATTCAGTCTGCATGCAAATTGTACCTGGAAAATCTTTCCACCACATTCGCTTCCGTACAAGTCATTCGTCTATATTCCTGCTACGACCAAAGACGAAAATTGCTGGAAATTTTACGGTAGTGGTTGTTTGTGTGAAGAAAACATTTTCAGCTTTCTATCCATTCACGAAAGACCTATAATTCCGCCCTAGAGTGCAAATCCATTGAGGTAACTTGCCGACATATAAACATTTAATCATTGTTCGTAACCGTAAACACGCGTTTATTTTTTTTTTAATTGTGTTTATCTTATAATCCTGTAAAAATCAAATCTTGTAGTTATGGTTGGTAGCTAAAATTAACGAAATATAATTAAATAGATAAACATAAAATTGGTTAATGTGAAAAAATTTCGTTGTTCAAAATAATCCTGCTCGTGTATTTCATAGTTGGTTGCTAAAATATTATAACAAAAATGAACTTCTTTTCTAATTAGTTCTCAAATATCTACTTCTCCGTTAAGGTCTGGGAGGTAATTTTCGAGAACCTAGAGTAACTGAAGAACTGTACTTTCTTTATTCATACGAAGAAGAACTAAAATGGTTGCTGGAGTTTCGAGCCGTAACACTCACAAGCGAATGCTGAAATATATATAGAGACGAAAAACTGGAATCAAATTACTGTTATAAGAGCTGTAAGATTGAAGAACACAGCGCCTGCATACACCTTATTATAGGAAATTAATGATGCATGTTATAAACGCGAATTTCAAAACTTCGCTCGTGTTTATTTTATGCACCTTAATTTACATTTGCCTCATTTGCCAATTCATTTACCTAGTTTCTGTACGGTTCTCCCCAGGCTCCCACGGTCAATTCATTTCGGTGACCGGTCCGAAACGAATTGGCCGCGCGGCGTAATTTTTTAGTCCTAGGAACAAGTTAAAATTTACGTCATTGTTAAATGTTATATTATTCTATCTATCCGTCAGATTAGAAGACATGAATTTCTTTCTGAAAAAATGTATCGAAAGTTCGACGGAAGAAACGAAGTGCAACCAGTATAAAACGCATCAGTTTCCTATAGAGTTGTTATTAAACGTTCTCTGCAAGAAAACGCGCGATTTCTGGACGATTCATTTCGTTTTTACTTGTTGTTGCTAAAGCTTTTACAACTGGAATATTCGACAAGTGCGGTGTGCCGCACCACAGACGATCAGAAATACACTAACAACAATAGCTTAAAGAGCTCGACAGCCATTTTTGCATAGAGTGTACACTTTTACCAAGGCTTTTTACAAACCCTAAAATTGTAACATGTTGATTTTATACAGCTGCCATGGTGGTTAATAACTCAAGTATTCGACTGACAAAGGTCATCGCGGATGCCATTCAGGCCGGGATGAACGCGTACGCTTTCGCCGATTTAACGCAGTTTTTGGTGGAAGTGACGTTGATGGCCAACGTATTGGGCATTTTTACGTCGATATGCCTGCTGGTCTACATCAAGGTCACGTGTCCGTACTATGTGTATGGCGACGGTACCAAGCCTCGCACATTCCACAGTGCTCGTTACGAGATCGTCCCGTACATCCCCAAGGCCAAAAGCAGAAGCTCTGAGTGAACTGAGCCGAGGATTTGCTCAAATCGTTGCGAATATGAAGTGAAATTGAACTGAGAAATTAATATCAGATGACAATTATGATATTGTAAATTAATTTGTCAGTGTTGTTCATTTATTATTTCTGTAAATAAAACGGGTCTCCTCAACACAAAGCAAAAAATCTCCACTTTTTTTGTTTAATTTATGCTAATTCAACGCGAGAAAAAAAATTATTAGTTCATTTTTGCATAAATAAAATCGTCGATATATTCTAGCAACAGGAAATCCTGAAAATCAGGACAAGCACCTCTAAATTAGAGAGATTCGTCTTGCGTAAAATGACAGGAAAAAATCTCTTTTGCATGTATTTTGGGTTGTTTGTTTACCAGTGGCGGATCCAGGGGAGGGGACCCCCTAGCTGACCGTCTGGATCTGCCAATGAGTGCTACTTGTATTACAACACCAAACCTGTGATGGCATTTATGACTGCGTCCTGTTTGCGTCGAACGAATGTAATACACCCGAAGGGGATACCTGGGTAGAGATTTCACGAGTTGAAGTATAGAAAAGGGTAGCAAAAACTGTCGTTTAACCACCCCCCCCCCCCCCCCCGGCGTTTAAGTACTTCAAAGAGTCTTTCAAAATATCTGCAACAAACCCGTGTAACGGCTGATTTATCTAAGTATTTGAAATGAAATCAGTCAAGTGAAATGTGAAATCAAGTCAAGTGAAGTCAAGAAATCAGTCATTAGAAAAGTAATGTAGTCCTTTTACTGTAGATATGTGGAAGGGGTTCCATTTTCTGTGAAAGCTCGAAAGGATTACTTTTTTGTCAAAAATGATATATAAAAGAGTAAGGGCTTGGTCCCCAGCGCAGGGCGGTGTCTCACCCTATAACACTTAAGTAACCCTGTGATCGTGGTTTCAGCGTTTCATGACTTGGGATGGAAGAGGTTGCGGAAAAGGTATGGGCTGAATACGTCTTGTACATCGCTTCCCCCTCCCAATAGCCACTGCAAAACAAAATGTTGAACTGGGTAAAAGATCCACTCTCCAGTCTTTTAGGAGTGGTGGAGTGGGCAGTGTAAAAAAACTAAAAGATGGTGGCAAAGTGGGTTGAGGGATTCTCCCTGTATGATACTAAGGCAGACATTTCTCGGAATTACAGACAGCGTTTTTATATATAGTTCACGTTTGAGTCTCTCTTGAAAAGCATAAAAAAAAGTAAACAACGAATTACGAAAGGTAGATAACGCGTCTCCAGTATAAAAACGGCCATTTTTGTGCCCTGATTGTGTAAACGCACATGAAATATTCAAAGCTGCTGCGTTTGAAGGACACAAAGTTACGCCAGTAAAACAGTTCCAAGGCCCTGTTAAAGCGAGTCCATTTGCCATTTGCTCACCGTAGTACCACGAGAGAGAAGTAACGAGGTTTTTCAGTCTTGAATGTCAAACCTGTATTTGTCAAAGAGTGAAGCGCAACGTAATTTCACGTTGAAGTACTTGTGGAACCCGGGGAAAAAGAAGAAAATTTGATTGTTTGTGTAAAATAAGATGGAAATGGCGACAAACTTATAAATAGTCCTTTTACTGTCCAGCTTGATGTTGTAGGCGAGTTAGATTTAAAAAAAGAAATTCATAACAGCCAATCGAGTAAAAAGTAAAGGTTAAAAGTTAATAGTAAAGGGCTGATCGCTGTGGTTGACTGCTAAAGACACTGTATCCTAATATTTCACAAAGAAGGAAAGTTTGTGCGAAAACTTGGCTGCTTTCGAACGAATGTTGTACATTCAGTTAACGCGGTCCAGCTGGTGTTACATACCTGAATGATGACGAGATTCTGGGGGTATATGAATTGAATCACCGCATTCAGCAATTCAATGTACAGACAGGGAACTTTGTGCAAAGCTTTGGAAAGCAAGGAACAGGAGAGGGCGAATTTCAGAGTCCATGAGCGTTTGTATGGATCATGAAGGGCACGTTATTGTAGCCGACTGCCTCAACAACAGAATCCAGGTCTTAACAAAGAATGGTAAGCCTGTGTTTAAATTTGGAGATGGTGGTTCACAAAAGCTCAACAAACCCAGTGGATGCATTTATCACAAAGAAAAAAATGTTCATTGTATCTGACCGCAGGAACCATTGTTTGAAAGTCTTTAACTGTTCAGAGAAGTTTTTATACAAGATTGGAGAAGCAGGCGAGGCTGAAGGACAGTTTTGCACTCCTTGGGGTTAGTGTGTTGAGGAACATGGCAATCGACAGAATCCTCTGCCCTTCTTGTCTGTGACAGAGACAATGGCCGCATTCAACAGTTTACACTGGAAAGTTGTTTTACAGGCAAAACTGTTACTGGGATTCAAAAACCAATGTACATAGCTACAACACCAGATGGTCGCATTTGGTTTCTGATTCCCATGAAAATAAGATATATGTGTTAAAATGAGTGACAAAATGTATAAAGAGAACCTTCTCGGACTTTAAAAGTCAAAGTAGCTGAACACGATTTTTTTACAGATCAACATTAAAAGCATTTCTTTTAAAGGTGGAAGCTAAAGGAGACAGACTTTGAACTTATTTAGTATTTTCGATCAATTTAAGTTTGTTCTGTTAGAATTACATATTGTAAATTAGACAAGGGACTGTCATTTCCTGCATACTTATCATGATTCAAGTGTTCATAGATCAAAGAAGAAGTTCCCTTTGAGAGAGTGAGAGAGTGTTATTTTCTGGCAAACAATAATTACAGTCAGTATTAGCTGATTGTTTTCAAAGCGTTTAGGATTTTCCCTTATTTGGCTTTTTACTCTAGTGATTAAGATCAATAAAACAAGATGTGAAAAACGAAATATTCAGCACGTCGCGATCGTAGGACAAAGAAAAAATGTCAAAAACATAAGTTAACGTGATCATGAATATTGTGGGGTTGTCACGCAACACTTCTCCGCGTGATAGCCCATTTAAGTCTGCATACGAGCCAAGGGGCCCATCAGGCCGGAGCTTATCCCGGTCTCCGTAGCATGAAGCGACTAGGAGTATTGCTACTCCCCCCTGGATGGGATGCTGGTCCATCGCAGGGTACCCCCAGCGATAAATTCGCCAGTACCCTTTATTTACACCTGGGTGGAGAGAGGCACTATGAGAGTAAAGTGTCTTGCCCAAGAACACAACGCAGTGCCCCGGCCAGTGCTCGAACCCGGACCGCCCGATCCGGATTCCAGCGCACTGACCATTAAGCCACCGCGCCCATTTAACGGTCCAATAAATGCCAGATTAGAGTCTATGTCCAAATCCTATAATATTACTCACAATTTTTATAATAATAATTAGTAGAACCCTAATCAAATCTGTTTTTCTGTTTTCTCGTTGTGATTAATTTTACCTACCCTCACTAACCTTTGAACTCCACCCCTGTTCAATATCAGGATTCTCCTTACAGAAGCTGTCTGCCGGAAGTCATACTTATTAATCACAGTCAACCAGAGCACCACTCTTGTCTTTCATCCAATAAAAAAAGCGTCCAGATTCTGAACTTTTTTGTTTTTACACATGTGCTGCCTCTCGCAGTTTGCGTTACATAAACGATACATGTCACGCAACAGTAGTAATTCCCAGGCTTTCTCGGCCGCCGAAATCGATCCTTTTATTGTTTGCCATCTCGTGGTTGAGGTGGAGCAAACTGTTGTTTTTCTTCAGTCCGTTTTGCTGGAAGAGTGAAATAGATTTTACCGACGCGAGTCAACAGAAACTATTTGCATTTTTACAAAGGAAAGACCTTTATCACCGCACAAAGGGAATTTGGTGAGCAATTTGATTACACTTTCACGCAATACATGCTCGCTCTCTTGCAGCACATAGAATCTGTCGGTTGTAAGCTTATATGATAAATTTCAATAGCGTAAGTTTATATATAACTTGTACGGTGAATGTAAAAGCTAACAATATTTTACATTCTTCAAAATGTCCATCATAAGCTTACCTTTCTCTTTTCCAAATAGCTTGGTTTGTGTGATCCATTTCAAGATCAGTAATATCGATATTCTCTGTACTGAATCGTACTCATCCGAAGGCGGCAAATTATGTGATCACGTGTGATCTTGTTGTGTAAGACACAACCAGTGATAATGATCCAGATTTGCTTCAAGGAAGGTGGGTTTGTGGGGAATATTATAAATGTGACATTTGTTCATAGATGGGGGCGAATTTTCAGACTGCTGATTACCTTATTGCTCAAGCTTTTTGCCTGCATGTTGTGGCAGGCTGTACGGACTGTATATGGAAATTTGTATTGCATGAAGTGACCAGTCGAAAAATGAGCTTAATCAAGGGAAATACTTAGTACAACTTTCTTTCTGAAGAAGGACTCTTTGGTATTGCATCCTCATGAAGAGGGGCTAGTAAGTGGGGGGGGGGGGGGGGATGTGTGCACAGTTCACGACTATTAAGTGTAGGTAATCACATGATTTCGAGTGCAATTAGGAATAAATAAGCATGTGTAAATTTTTCAAAGGCTAACAAAATTGCACTAGCTCATAGGGTGAGTGCAATTTGTAAGTCTTTGAAAATTATTTACAAGTTTTTGAAGCACAACTCGGTTAACATTACAACCGACTAAAGACAATGTACATCTTAGACTGTGAAAGCTCGATCGAAAATTGAGAACTTGTATCCTTGTTTATTTCTTAGATACGTGTACCTGCCGAGTGTAGCTATCATCACTCTGTAAACTGTCTGGTTTGAAGACAAGTCATCACTATTTTGTCTTTTTGCTTTAAATGCTTTAGGACGGAACTTTTAGTTCAGCTGGTTTGTCTTCCTCTATTTTTTTGGCATTATTTTTTTCCCTTTGCAAGACATTTTCTGTACATTTAGTCACAACAAGGTGCTAACAATTGTATTTGGATTCTTAGAACTATTTTTTAGGTGTTGTGCTGTTGTTTCCCTAGTGAAAACCCTGGTCGTTGTTTTCGTCCAAGTCTATTTGTAATTTGCACTGGTATTACAATTTTGCACCCATGTTACATATTTTTGCACTCATGGTACATGAAAGCTGCACTCCTTCATTAGCCAATCAAAATTAAGTAATTTTTTCATGTATATTATTAAAGTGGTTAATTAATGGTTAGTTAAGTTTTTAAGTAATTGATTTTCGAGTTTCACGGTTCACAGAAAGTAACATCATAGACAAGGAACTCTTGTACACTTGTGCCTTCATATTGAGTGTCTTTACTCCTGCAAAGGCCATCAATCATTGATATGTTTAATGTTTAATTCTTTCTTTCGGAAGTTAATATTTATGCCAGGGAACAGGAGGAGATTCTGTTGTTGCCATGTGCTGACAGCAGATCGCAGACCGTGGATCGCTGGCCCATGAATCAATTACCGCCAGAAAGAACGTTGCGTGACAAGTGCGTGACAACCGCGAAATGAACATGTCGACATCACTACTTCTGTTCATTGCTTGTCTCCTTGCGCTCAAACTTGTCCAGAGCGGAAAAAATGCTGCAGTGATATGCGCTATATGCAAAAATACGCTTCGAATCAAAGCCTCGCGTGCAAACTCGGCCGGCGCACAGTTTTCTAGCCGACATAAAGCAATGCTTTGGATCAAACTTGGTCGTGGATGAAGACAGCCGGATATGCAGCACGTCCAGGGCTGCGATAAGTAAACATAGGAAGACTGGAGAAACATTTGAACACGTAAGTACTCATATTTATTTAAAAAAACCTGTTACAATGAAGCATTTGGTTAAACAGACATTTAGGTACTACTGCAAAGTATCCCTGGGGAAATAAAAATATACATTTTTTTTATTGACAGTTGACGGGCTTCACCTGTAAGACCAGCACCCCAACAAACTCTCTCTACTGTCTCTATGCAAACCGATAATCACCCCACAACGGCATTTGAACAGCTAAAGTGGCGCGTCGAAGACACACGTTTTGGAGAGGTACTCCGTGCCCCAGACCCTCTTACCACCCGGGCTTTTTGAAGAAGTTTCCGAGAACATGGCACAGCTTTCTAAACGTAAGAGTGCAGATGGTTAAATTACGCCTGCTTCTTTTGGTTCCCTTTTGCAAATAACGATTTACTGAAAAAGCCCTATCTTTTATTGCTCTAAGATGTGATCTGAAAGAGGAACTGCAAAAAAACGGGCTGTGGCAATTATATATAAGCTATGTTATGGCCTAAGTCAAGTTTGCAACTGGCTCCAGACGGATCACGCACTTTTTTTAAAACAGTTAAACTTGAATCAGGACGGGATTGAACAACAACATGTTTTGGGATCCAAATGCTGCAGGCATACGGCCAACAGAATCTACAATGAAGTAGCTCAAGGAACTGCAAAGAGACTTAATGATCTTGTCACAGAAGCAATTGCTAAGAAATACCAAATTGTACTTATTATCGAAGATTACACTGCTATCCACAATATTAGAAGGCCGACTACTAGTCAATCTTGTAATCCCAAATCTACGTGTACCATTCTTGTTAAGTTATTTAGGAACATCCCTGCCATACCGGCCTGTCCTGCAACTAACTACCACTCTCTCAAAGCTTTGGATATTCCAGCTGTTATAAACTCTGTCTCTGGCCCTGCAACAATGTACAAACTTTCTCAATCTTACTCTTCTATGATGCCTAGTTGGATCCGGAACTGCTTTTTCAACCCAGAGCTTGAAAGGCGTCGCTTGTCATCACATCAATACTGCCAACATGACTCCGTCAGAACCATGCGTCAAATGCAGGATGTCCACTTGGTGGATTTTGTAGAGTTAAATCTTAAGAGCAATGATGACTTTGATGCTGCATTTGACATTGTGCTCAGTACAAATCTTTTAGAATATCTAAAGCACTTCCTTCGTTCTCAACCTGGTGACTGGCCTGCACAATTCTACTGCACACAAATCATCTATGAAACCCTTCAAAAATACTACAAACATGCTGAAGCATCCTCTGCATCACAATCTCAACCACAGTCCTCTTCTGCGACAGCTCACTCAGACCACAGCTACACTCTGTCATATCACTCTGGACCTGAAAAAGAGAATGGAACTGTCAACTCTGATCAACCTGCTATTCTTTCTTTAATGCCATGCATTGGACCTCTCCACATCTCACTCAATGGCCAGGAAACACTATTCGACGAATTTAGAGACTTTTTTGAAATCATCTACACTAAACTATTTCCAAAGAGCAGACTTGCTAAGAACCCCAAGCCTTGGCGTATAAGCCTAATTTTGGAGGTAGTCTATGGTGGATGGCTCTTAATTAGAGAGTCTGTTAGAGAGAAATTTATTGCCTTTAAGGATATAGAGTATCAAACCCTCCTAACTCTTTTGGATAATTAATTAATTTATCAAGAAGTAATTTTGTATGCAAATGCATCAAATGTGAAGTGGGGGAAATATGTTTATACATTTGACCCTGAAAACAGGGTATTGCTCCAATTTTGACAATAATCTCGATTTTTGTCAGTGATCAAAGCAGCAAAAATATAAATAATACATATAGCACTCAAAGTCCTCCAAGGAATCTTATTGGATATATGTGTGAATGTTGCATAATGAAGGAAAATTATCATCAGGAATGTCAATAAATATGTCACAATTAGCTTGTCTAAGCCTGATCTTTAAATATCACTCGATGCCAGCGATTGTTGTTTACTTGAAATGTTTATACCAAGTGCACAGAATGAACATTAAAATCAACCATTGAACAGCAAGTCCAAGGCAGGTGAGACGGATGTCAAGATCAGTGAACTTGCCTTGGAGTAAAAGGGCATGGAGAGATCTAAAGCATTTTAACATGAACCCGAATTTTACTTATTTTCTTTGGACAATATCCGATACAAACTTTCTTTTCTTGAAAAATTCCTGCCCATTTTTCGTTGGATATGCGTGTAGATTTTGAGTTAGACAAGCAGGAGTGTTTCCCTATTCCGAGGTTTACGGCGATGGAGGGTTTTCAAAGACAAAATTATTCACGAGTTCGTGTAATTGATGTGCATAGTTCGACCAATGATACAATATTCGAAGCATAGTTACTCACCTTTTGGCGTGTGTAAGCGAAAGCATGCCCCTTAGGCTTTATAGCGTGGTAGGGAACAACTGCCTTCTTGATGGCAGTGGCCGCCATATTGACCAAAACCCTTTTCTCCTCAGAGCACTTCAACGCAGTTTGCCATCGTTAAACCTCAAAACAATACGTCTACTAGCCATAGGTTTGATAAAGTCTAATGTACCGTCCTTTATACAAAGTGATATAGCTCAGAAGCTGGTATAAAGAGGTTAAACTACGGCCATAAAAAGGTAAACATTCACTTTTCTTGTGCGAAAAGTGATCGCAACTGCGCATGCGCAACCGCAGCTCCTCCTGTTATGCCAGGGTAATGGGCTCCTGTTTATGAACTTGGCAAAAAGGTTACTGACGAACACAATGCTAGGTAAATCTAAAATAAACTAGTATCTCATCCATGGGGAAGTAGTAGAACTAAAGTCACTTATTAGCTTGACTGAGTGTCTGCTATTTTGACCATCCATTGCAGGTCTCTAATGTTTGCATCAATATGCTGGCTAAAACTTATTCATCATGCCCCATCTGTAAATGTGTGGTTCCAGAAAATATCCATTCCCCTCCCCCCCCCCCCATGGAAGGGATTTTCCCTATGAGCCCCCCCCCCCCCCCCCACCCCTCTGGAAATTCCAATTTAGCTTCATACATTGCTTTAAATTTTTGGGTCTTTGAAACCCCCCTCCTCCCCGGAATTTCCAATCCCTCCTGTGGGGGGAGTATGGATATTTTCTGGAACCACACATTGCAGATGTCCTTAAATTTCACCATGTCCATAAATTACACCATATGTTAACTAAGTTTATACATGTACATGAAGTAATCAAAATAGTTCCTTTTCTTTCTACAGGTTACTAAAGCTGTGCTCAAAGATCTTTCCTAGCATATAGTCAGACTTTGTGTTGGAATCTGCATTAATTAGTTTATGGTCATCGTGTTAGTGCTCAGCAGTGAAGGATAAAGAAAACACCAACATGATGGAAGGTGAGTTTTTCTCTCTGGCCAAAGTTTCCTTAGTGATGATTGTACAATAGAATTAAAACACTAGTTATCAACCAACGCGAAATACATTATTTTCAATTGTTGTTACATGAAGCTGTTAGAGAGAACAAAGAAGGGTTGGTACAAAACCTGGACCTCCTAATCTAAACCCCCTTCTGGACTCCATCTGGACCCCATTTGGACTTCCTTCTGGACCCCCTTCTGGACTCCCATCTGGATCCCCTTCTGGACTCCCATCTGCACCCCCATCTGGATCCCATCTGGACTCCCTTTTGGACCCCCTTCTGGACTCCCATCTGGACCCCCATCTGTACCCCTCTTTTTCTTCCAGAAAGTGATTAAAAATGATTAGCAGAAGTATTGGATGACAAAACCCACTTAATCAGCAAGGAAATGCAGAAAAATGCAAAGAATGAATTTTATCCAATGTGTATGTGTCGTGCCTGTGCCGCTGATGAAGAGGGCAGAAAAAGGGCAAATTAGGAAGTTTCTTGTCATTTTAATCCTTCTGCGATCTGGAAACAAAACACTAAATTTCTTTTCTTCTCTGCACAATTATAACACATTATTACTGCAGTAAACTGAAAGAGCATTTTGCCATGCACGACTTATAAATGTGCATCACTATGAAATAAATTTATTGCATTATTAAAAACGTCTGTTAATATTTTGTTATATGCTACATTTAGGTAAAGTAGAAGAATCACTGGATCAGCCTGAAAATGCCTCAGTTGCTGAAAAAGAAGTTGAAATTTTAACTGTTCCAGTTGATGAGAATCTCTTTCTACGACTTGCGGTCAATAGTATGTGTAACTCATTTCTTGTTTGTAAATGGCATCAGTGAGTAGTGTTACATGTAAATTTAAAACTTCATCTGTGAAAATATACAGGTATACACCTTATTCGAGGCTTTAACATTATAATATGTGCAGATATTTTGCAAGTTGTGTCATATTTTTCTGAGCCCTGTAGGGACGCGGAAAAATATGAACAATAAGCTAAGTATACATGTGTATTATATGTTAAACTGTCGAATAAGTCTAGCCATTTCATTGCTATGCTGTCCATTCGTATTTTGGCTCTTTGTTACTGGTACACATTTACAATGTATCTATTCACATACCCCATGTTTCTCTTTTCCCAGGGGTGTCTCAACAATTTTCAGTTGCTTGTGTAACACATAATTTTGTTTTATCGATAGGTGATTTTTATTTCTTATTATTTATTGTTTGATCAGGCGGACATGCAAATGAGGATCAAGTGGAAGAATCAGAAGAAATACAAAATGAACAGGGAGGTGAGAGACAAGAGGAATTGGAGAATGGCTGTGAAAAAGAAGAAGACACAAATGCTGTACAAAATGAAGAACACTTACATCGAAGACAAGAGGAAACAGAGATTGAAAATGAAGATGTTGACAGTGATGAACAAAATCCACAACCACCAGAAACTAATCCACCAGTCACTCGCTCCAACTCTAAAAGGGAAATTATAAACACTTGCGACAACTGTCTAAAGAACTTTCAAACATCTTCTGGCTTAAAGCGTCACAAGCGTTACTGCAAGAGTGATAACAAAAAGCAACACGAGTGCCCACACTGTGACAAGAGGTTTGCATGGCAAAGCCACTTGAAGGTATGTTGGGTTCGCAAAGTAAATTAAATGAAGTCGTTCATTACAAGCCACATAACCAAATGGGCAGACTGTGCATAGTAGTCATCAACCGCAGGTTTGATAACTTGGGTTTGCAGGAGCTTCACGAGTTTTATGTCCCAGCTTAGACTGAACACGAAGTTTACCAGGATGAAAATATTTCCATTTGAATTGTGGTGATCAGAGGAAACCATGGAAACCTAGGTTCCACCAGATGCTGTTTCTGGCACAATATGAATGTTACTTTGTTACAAGCACTGCATGGCTCCCATCAGCACCTCTAAATCTGCCCCCTGTTGGCCAGTTTATCACTTATTAATTTTTTTCTTTTTTCTTCCCAGTATCATGTTGAGTCCCATACAGGCGTGCGACCTTTCCGTTGTTCCACTTGTGGGAAATCATTTCGCCAAGCAATTTCACTGAAAAATCATGTTCAGTTCCATTCAGAGAATTACCTGGAATTGCATAGGCACAAGGGAACTAAAGAAACGTGTTGTCCAAAGTGTGGAAGAGAATGTTCTGATCGTAACAAATTAAGACGGCACTTATCAAACCATAAAGGTAAGTGTACTTGTACTTTGATCACTGCATACATTGTGTACTAATCCAAAGTCTTCTCCATTTACAGTATAGTCACATATATGAACTACCCCCCCCCCCCCCCCCCCAAGAAATTCAGGCCCCAGTAGCACTTTCATCTTTAATAACAGGTCAGCCATACTAACAGTATTTGGAACCAAAAAGATTGACCTGCACTTTAAACTCATTCACATTCGTTCACATGCAAATTTAATCCAGTCAGAAATCAAGTGGAAGCTGTCTGCATTTTCTGATTGCATAACGACTGTTCAACAAATATGGTAACACTTATGGCCTCGTTGCTGTAAACAATCAAAAGCATTTTAAAGTAACTTGCAATGATATATGGAACTTTTCTTTGCTAACACAGGTGAGAAGCCTTGGCAGTGTGACCTTTGTGGTAGGAATTTTCGGCTGTACTCAAACCTCAAAAAACACAAAGAACAAATTCATGCTGGGAACAAAGCTACAGGTAACTGTACTTCATACTTTCCCTCCTCCTGTGAAGTGTACTATACAAAGCCTCGGCCTTCCCCCAATGACAAGAAGTTCTGGCCCTGTAGCCCAAAAGTGTGACCAATTAAAATCCATTCTCATTCATTCTCGTGTAAATTTAATCCAATCAGAAGTCGACTCAGCTTCTGATTGGATAATGGCCGTATGAAAGAATTACATGTATTTATTAAAGGTGGTCACACTTTTGGTCTTTTTGCTGTAAGCAGAAACTTTTTAATAAAAGTAACTTGTAACATTATAAATGTGGAATTTTTTTCCTTACATAGATGGGAAGCCTTATCATTGTGATCTTTGTGACATGAAGTTTCGGCTAAACTCAAACTTGAGAAGACATTGGCTACGAATGCATTCTGACACAAAACCACACAAGTGTACGCAGTGTTCAAAGGAATATGCCACCCGGACAGATGTTGTGAGGCACATGCGATCACACACAGAGCAAAGACAGTACAATTACAGCTGCAAGCAATGTGGCAAATCTTTCACAGCTAGAAATTCCCTCAAGGACCACATGTTAATTCACACTGGAGAAAAGCCATACTCCTGCGACACATGTGGCATGAATTTCCGCTACAGACAGGCTTTAAAAAATCATTGCTTGGTTCATACTAATGGAAAACATAATGTGTAAGGATAAATAGTTCCTTATTTTATACTTTATTTTACTTTACTGTGAGAGGTGCAGTGGTCTAAGAAGGTGTTTTTGTATGGGGTCTCCTCCAGGACTGGGATGCCCCACCTTCTTCCGGGTGGAGGTATACTAGCCTGCGAGCAGGCTCTCTTTGGGGGCTGTGAGTTTGGTAGCACCGCGTGAGCGGCCCCTCGCACATTGCCCCCATAGAAAGTCTGCTTGCAGGCTAGAGGTATACATGTAATAAAATATATATACATGAGGGTAGGGATTTCACGAGGTGCAGTATAGAAACTGGTAGAGAACCCCCAAGTGTCATTTAGGTATTTGATGGGGCTATTCAAGTAAAGACTGCTGTATCCCTACTGTGCTGTAGGTATGTGAAAAGCTTGCATTTTCTGTCAACTATATATTTAAGGGTTGCCTTTCTACTAGGGTGGGGTTTTGGGGGTAGAGCCTCCCCATAAAATATTTCAATTCGAAATCCTCACACCACGCTCACGCTCCCCCCCCCCCCCCCCCCCCCCAAAAAAATAATTAATTAACGTCCCTTATTTTAGGCAAGTGCTTAAAAACTATTGAAACAAGAATGACACACTGGAAAAGTCTCCAAAGAATGATAGGAAACCCAAACCAACAATGCATGTAGAGGCATTAAACATTGTAGGTGAGGTCTCTAAGAATCACCCAGCAACACAAAATACAAAACAAGCTCCTCAATAAAAGGGATTTTATATTTTGGAAAGGATCTATCTTTAAAGAAAGGACCCAAAGGCGTGACCACTTTCAATTAATTCGCAGCCTTTAATTTGTGCAGTCATTATCTAATCACAAAGCAGGTGGTCACAGTTTGGGCTCCTATTGCTGTAAGAGCTATAACTGAAGGATTTTCAAGTGTGAGATATGAGAGGGGGTAGTTTTTTATTGACGGGGGGGGGGGGGGGGCTTATTTTGGGGAGAACTATTGTGAATTGTGAATATCAACATATTATTTATCCATTGCCTCATTTCATTTCATTTAAGTTGCCCAACATGTGACAAAGGATTTTCATCAGCGTCAGCCCTAAAACGTCACCAGCTCATCCACACAGGAGAAAAACCTTTCCCCTGTCCATATTGTGGACGCAGATATAACCAACTCAGTAATGTCACATTACACCTCAAGAAAAATTGGTGCCGTAAAGCACCAAACAGGCAGCAGAAAAAGATTACAAGAAAAAGAAAGAATAAAACAGATCAAAACAAGGATGGAACTGTACAGTCAGAGGTTGAGTTAGTAACAGAGGCAATTGTTGAGTGTGGAGATGATGTGACTTCGTCTTTGTCTTCAAACTCATTTGTTGTTGAAGAGTGCATCAGTGGAGTTCTATCATCTATTCTGTAGAGGATTTTGTTCAGAGTATATCTTTAAAACAACCTTTCAATTAAGGACCATGTTAAATGATAGTACAGACAACAAAACTGAAGTTTAATAGACTTTTTTTCTCATTAATCGTCAGTTTAATATTGAAGCCATCATCGCCTGATGAAGACTAGCAGTATTGCAGTCGAAACGTCGCGATCAACATCTCAAAGCGATTCTATCGTGAGACAAACGAATAAACGTTCATTCCTTTTTAATTTCCTTTTCCTTGTGTTTCTCGTATTTAACGTTCTTAGCGTGTTAGTTGGCACCCGTAGTCGCCGAAAGTAATCTCTCACTCACTCAATTAATCAATCGTTATTTTAATACGAAGTCTTAGGCCCAGATTAGACGTCGTGCTTCTGACGCGCCAAACAAAATTCATAAATTATATTAATGTTTTTGACGGGATTGTGTTTCCGCGGGTAGTTACGAGGAGAATGCTGACTACTTGTTACGTGACTTCAGTAAATCCTGAATTTGGCATGGCTCTGGCACGACGTCTGAATCAGAGTCGTGTTTGTGCCGTGCTACAGTCGAACCTAATTGAAGAAGACAGAAGCACGGCATGGTCTTCCTCAGAGTCGTATTACATAAATTACGTTAATTCACTACATTAATTATAAAGGTAATAATGATTAGCAATAACAAAATGTTATGATATCATATGATAGTTAAAGGAGCTCTGTCATGGGGATTTCGCGGAATTTTTGGTCTAAACTGTTCTGAAATTTGTGGTAGACAACTTAACCCATGAAAAACATTATCTTTGAACATCTAAAGGAAGATATAACCTTAATTTATGAATAGAAATCAAACTTCGGCTATATTAAGTATCGATTTTTTGAAGACGTGCGGAAACAACTTGAAGAGTTTAGCCTCAACGTTGTTATAATCCAGACGCTTGTTAACAGTTTCTGAACTCTAATATAGCAAAATGGACCATTACTTTTTGGTTTCCTTCGACACAAATATAAATTTTGGCTATTCAAAAATCTTTTTAAATCCGTGACAAAGCCCCTTTAAAATACTAAATACTACAGAAAATCTTTCTCGTTCAAAGAAATTTTAAAAGCGTTCAGATTGGGAGACTGTTTGACTTCAGCGTGGACCTTGTTCTACAGAACAGATCCCCTGTAGTGTAGGCTATTTTTGGCAGACTCTGTTCTTGGCCTAGAAATAAAACAGTTTGAATCAGGTGCCTGAGGTTACATGTATCTAATTTCGAAATATTGGTAAAAATTCGCCTCAAATATAATGGAGAAAGAATATTAGGAATCGATTTTCTACATAATTATGGCTAACTGTTTCAGTCTTCTCAGTTACTTGGCCTGTGAACGTTTTCATGACAAATGCATACACAGGCGAGATTATAATTGTTTAATTGTAGATGACTGAAGTACTCTTCCGAAGACGTCCGAGCAGTTCCGAAAACTCACGAAGATGCTTCGATGGTTTCCATAAATTTGCTGTTAATTGCCCAGTACCAGTCTCACGACTGCTCTCTTTTCGGCAGAGGCCTCCTTCTGCTCCTTCATTTTTCCGTACGGGCTGGAAATGGGGAAAGGTAAAATTCCCGCGTCCACTGAAGGACAGGCTGCGGAGGAGAGATTGACGTGTCGTAACAGAATACAGGACGTATAGTCGAATCTCAATGCATCAGTTCCGCTGGTCACCCTTTATCAAGCTACCCCTTTTAAAATACCTGGAAATCGCTCTCTATATTTGCTGAAAGCTTTTGGTATTCCCAATTGCCTAATTTCATTGTATTTTACCATTATAAACGGTCAACCTCTATTCAGCGGTCAGCTGGTCATTTCCCTTTTTTAAATTATGACTCGAATGCCGATTATTATTATTATACATTCGAACTCCTAGGATGGTTGTAATCATGTGTAAACCAAGCAGAGTCCCGTGGGCATTTTATGGCATTCGTGGAAAGTAGCCTTTTATGGGAAAAGTTTATTTCGTACAGTATTTTGCATTTTTGTAATAATAAGGTAATTTTATAAATTAAGCTGACGAATTTATCCGTGTCGACTGTCAAACTAGCCACTAGTTTCCTTATAGGTCAGTGGCCAGAGCGAGCAATCTGTTACCCAAGGTGCCTTCCGTGTACATCCATTCCCCCACCGGAAAACGCCACGGTTTATTCTTCCTCTATTAAAGCAAAACAATCATCCGAGTATGCACCACAGCGACTACGATCGCACGTTATTCCGGATCCCGGATTTCATATTTGAAGCTGTAGTTGAACTTCATGATTGCTCGTGTGAAACTTTGTCTGACGTCCCAACTTGGAAGCTTGATGACGAGTCATGCACTGTTTGACACCCAATTTTTTATGATTCAATTTCTCGCCTTCTCTTTAATTCAAATTGGGCGGCTGTGTTCAGAAACTACATCTTTTCAGTCGAACACTTATCGGCGCTAATATTTTTAATAAGATGAACGCATTCTTGAAATTGACTAACGGATTCAAATTTCAAAGCAATCAATTCATTAATGTCCTCTCTGGGGGGGGGGGGGGGGGGGGGTCTGCTTCACTTGGCACTACTGTAAATAACTCTCTGTATGAACTGAAACAGAAAGTCTCAGTGCAGTGGCGTCCTTCGCAGAATGTTATCTGGCAGCGTGACGACCCCAAAAAGGGCTGCGAAGAAGACTATATGACATTGTAGTTCGTGTACTTTGCGTTACATGACAGATGTGAATAACAGAAAAAAATGATTTCAGCGTTACTTTGTAACCAGTACTGATAAAAATTGCTATAACAGGTATTAAATATAGCGGACTCCCAATATATTTTTAAGCATGGGGAAAATAATACTCGAAATAATACTCGAAAAAGCTGTGGAAACACTCGCCTATCGGCTCGTGTTCCCACAGCATTTCTCACGGTTCTCCCAAACTTGTACTCGTGTTTCTATTAAACAATTAGATTATGAGCTCGAGATTTCTATCGCGTGATAGTTGACGAGGGCGCAGCCCGAGTCAACTATCACGCATAGAAATCGAGAGCGAATAATCTAATTGTTTTAGTATAAATCTACTAGTCGTTCAAAACTTAAAAAAACAAGACAGATTCATGTTTTTATTAGCAATGATAAAAACAGGTCACGCCACGCGAGGATAATTGACAAATATTTCGCGTATCGCTCGCAGCGAAGAAACCGCTTTGAATTTGCTTCCATTTTTTTTTTTTTTGCCGTACAGAGGCATAAAAAACCTGTAAGCATCTGTTAAGCTCATCTTTGGACTGTTCTTCAATAGGAAGAGAGAATTCTAAAATTTGTTTACAACTGAATGTGTCAATTGAAATGCAACAATTGAAAATTTAATTTTGTACTTTTAAAAGTTTCAATGAGTAATAAATTCATTAAGGTCATTTTTCGACTCCTGTTCTTACCGTGAAAAATCTTCTTACTTCATTTCGTTACGACTTTTGTCTTTTCTGGAACAGCCTTGACCAGTAAACTGTCTAAATCTTCTTCACGAACACTTCGAAAACGTGAAGAAGCGGCCGCCATTTTGTTAGCAAGGGCACACTGCTACGCTACTCACTATCTATCACAGAATAGATAGTGGGTAGCGTAGCCAATCAGAGCGCGGCATTTGTGATAGAACGCTAGTAGATTTATACTAAAACACGATACATGTTTTCTATTTCTTAAATAATTACAATTTATATAATAAACTATTGTAAAACCATTATAAAGGACTGCATGGGAAAACCAAAACGTTCCTATTAAGATAAGCTGTAGCGAGTAATATTCACATTTATGTTCAAAATAAACGTAAACTTGCCTCGATCGTTGTGCCTTGTCGTCCTTGTAGCTCAAAACGGCGAATTTTAGCGTTTTCTCGGGTTTTTACAATGCTGTCTACTGTACATAATAAGAGGAGAACAAGGGTTTGTTCTCCTCTTATTACGGTTAACGTTACGGTTTTCCCATACAGTCCTTTATAATTTTGAACTGATCAACGGTCGCTCCATTTGTGTGGGGGCCCTGTGGTACAACTTGATCAAGTTTCTTGTTCTGTGTTCATCCTTACCTCCCCTCGCCACCAGTTGGGCTTTTGGAGTACAAGAACTATAAAATATTTGTTTTCTTTTTGCGTGTTGTTTATACTCAGGTGTCTTCAACATCCGTGACAAAAATTGAAACCTTTCAGAGCGTTACATGGGTCGTCACGCAAGGCATCCACAAGACTACCTTTACGAATCCTCTGGTATAAAATATGCCGAGTAGAAAAACATGGCCATATCTCTAACAAGTTGTCTTTCAAATGTATTTACCTCATCACCGGAGTATCCGAAGTTATTTTATCATTACAATCTGCCAGTTCGCGTAAACTAGCACTAGATACAGCACTAGAGTATGTCACGTATGCACAACTTCCGCTTGGATGCGAGGTTAGAGGGTCTGGATGCTCAAAAGAGACTGTTTATATATTATGTTTTATTCATGCTAAAGTTTCTCGGAATCGTAAACACAATAGACAGGTGTGCTCGATTTCACTGTCGTTTCATAATCTGCAGTTTACGATGGAGTCTCTCTTGAAAAACCTTAAAGAACAAGTTACTTGTTCGATCTGTTTGGATACTTACACCAAACCCAAGACCATAGCTTGTCTTCATACCTTCTGCTATGAGTGCTTGGAGAAACACGCATTAACCACCCAAAGACAAGGAAAGTTCCGTTGCCCTCAGTGTCAGGAAGAAATTGGCGTCCCTAAAGGAAATCGTTTTGACAATTTGCCGACCAGTTTTCTGCACAACAGCTTGTTGAGTCTTCTCGCTGTTCGACAAACTGGCGATGGAAGCGAGATCAGTTGCGGTATTTGTAAGAAAAAGAGCGCTGAGATCAGCTATTGCTTTGATTGCGAAAAATTAATGTGCCCTGACTGTGTAAACGCACATGAAGTGTTCCAAGCTGCTGCGTTTGAAGGACACAAAGTCACGCCAGTAAAACAATTCCAAGTCCAAGACTACGAGGCCTTGTTAAAGCGACAATCCTTTTGCTCTCAGCAGTACCACGAGAGAGAGGTAACGAGGTTTTTCTGTCTTGAATGTCAAACCTGTGTTTGTCAAATTTGTATAAACACGGATCACAAGAATCACAATGTTGATCCGCTTGAAAAAGCAGCGGATCGCGAGAAAGCCAACATCATGGCGGGCGTCGAGTTGATGAAAGAAAAGAAAAAAGTTTACAGTGATGTAATGCGTCAACTCGAAGAAACAGCTTCCAAGCTGGAAGCTAACGTCACCACCGCTATACGTGAAGTTTCCCAAGCAGCCGAACAAATGATCGCCAAGATTCGAGAACGCGAGCAGGAGGCCATTACCGCCCTCAAGAATACAGCCGGGTCGAGAACGGAGAAATTAGACTGTGTCAAGGAACAAATACAGTCCTCGACCAAGCGAGTCGAACAAGCAGTTGAGTTTGCTAATAACCTGGTTCAAGGAAGCTCAAGCCTTGACATCATGCAAAGCAAGAAGAATTTGGAACAGCGATTTGAAGATCTTAACAAGACCCCAGTGCCAGCACTTCCGGTTAGTTCATTTGTGAAGTTTGTCTCGACTATTGCACCTGAGAGTTTAAGCCTGGGTTTCATGTCAACCAGTGAAACAGATGTACATCAATCCACTGTAGAAGGACTGACTGACAATTTCCAAGCTGGTTTAGAAGCAGAGTTTGTGGTCTGTCCTAAAATATCTGAAGACGAACTGACGAGTGACGCTGAACGTAAATTTCACGTTGAAGTGCTCGTGGAACCCGCTGAGAATGTGGAAAGTTTGATTATATTTGAAAAAGAAGATGGAAATTTCCAGGTGAAATTTATTCCAAAAATACCAGGTACCTACAATATCACAGTAAAGATAAATAGCGACAAACTTGCTAGCAGTCCTTTCACTGTCCAGGTGAAGGAGCGACGGCTTGATATTGTGGGCGAGTTAGATTTCAAAGGAGAAATTCCTCAACGGCCACGTGGGATTGCTGTTAACAGTAAAGGGCTGATCGCTGTAGCTGACCGTGGACAGAACTGTGTCCTAATATTCGACAAGGAAGGAAAGTTTGTGCGAAACTTTGGCTCCTATGGAGAGAATCCTGGACATTTTACAAAACTAGCTGGCGTCACATACCTGAATGATGACGAGATTCTGGTGGCAGATGACGGGAATCACCGCATTCAGCAATTCAATGTACAGACAGGGAAGTTTGTGAAAAGCTTTGGAAAACAAGGAACAGGAGAGGGCGAGTTTAACAATCCAGAAAGCCTTTGTATCGATGGTGAAGGACATGTTCTTGTATCCGACTTCTTCAACAATAGAATCCAGGTCTTAACAAAGGATGGTAAACCTGTGTTAAAATTTGGAGATAGCTGCTCAGAAAAGTTCAACAAACCCACTGGATGCATTTATCACAAAAAAATGTTCATTGTATCTGACTGCTGGAACCATTGTTTGAATGTATTTGACAGTTCAGGGAAGTTTTTGTACAAGATTGGAGAAGAAGGTGACGCTGAAGGACAATTGTCATATCCTTGGGGTTTGTGCGTTGAGAAATATGGCAATCGTCAGAATCTTCTTGTCTGTGACAGTGACAATGGCCGCATTCAACAGTTTACAGTGGAAGGTTGTTTTACTGGCAAAACTGTTACTGAACTAAAAGACCCAATATTCATAGCTACAACACCAGATGGCCGCATACTGGTATCTGATTGGAAAGAGAAAAAAGTATTTGTCCTAAAATGAAGTGGCAAAATATACAAGAGAACCTACTCGGACTTTTAAAGTTATGTAGTTGAACACCTAACTATTATGCCAATTAGAAATTTCAATATGTGAAAAGAATTAGTTACCTGCAAAGGTGGAAACTGATCCCCTATTTAGAACTACTTATTCTACGGCTGCGAGAAACTATCTGAGTACAAACTAATCGGGAGCTAAGCATACTTTGAATCTATTGTTTTTCTATCAAATCAATGAAGTCGAATTTCTTATGAATGTTTTGTTTGTGTATCAAATATTGCAAACGGCGTGACGATCCATACAAGGGCTGCGAAGAAGACTATTAACATGTATTAATATGACATTGTAAGTGATGTATAACTTTTTAATTGCGTTACATGATAGATTTCAAACACAGAAAAAAGTGATTTCTATGTTACTTTCCACAAATGATAAATATTGCAATACAAGCATCAAGAGTTTCGCGCTTCCGGTTGGAACGTAATGCATCTTGGGATATGTTGGGTCAAAAAGTGAGCACCACTTCAACAAGAACTCAAGAATCAAACAAACAAAACAGGGAATTTACTGAGGAAAATTACGGCTGGGTTTCCAGAAAAATATCAAAAGCTGCAACGATCTAGCGCCTAAAGGACATATGAGGGCTAGAGGGATACCAGTGTTAAACAAACCCATAAAAAGAATTGGCAGAACCGATGAATTGTCGGGAGAACTGGAAGAGTGCGAGTATATCTGGTATATTTATGCTTATTGTTGACCACAACACAACCCGGTAATATCCTCAATGTTGTTTTAATTCATTGCGATTTAATATCTGACTTAACAGAAGAACAAAACGCTTTGCATACAGACAACAAACGCAATAATTGCATTCAAATTCTTTTGCCGGTTTATATTTCAATCGACGAACTCACAAGAATTCCATTTACAAAATTGGTTTTCAGCGATCGAAATACTGCAACTGTTCTAATAAAAGAAAGCTGAACTGATTACGTTTATCTTTTTTATTATTTTATGTCAGTTACTTTTGCCAAAAACTCTACAAGGTAACTTGAGACAAAGTAGTAATTGCGTGTTTGTTTAAGTTATATTCGAAATTCTCACTTGATCTTGCGCTATTTTGGCACACATTTAAGGAAATTAAAATCACAACAATGCGAGATCTAAATTCGTTTTGACCCTGGTATATGAAATATTCGGTTAAAAGATACGATTTTCAATTTACTAAGTGATAGTATCGATAGTTTGAGAAGCATTTATTTTATGCGAAAATAGCTAATATTCTCACAAGCACATATTTTAATTAATCGGCAAACTCGTCAAAAACATAACAGAGCCATTCGAAGATTCACTTGGAGCCTCACACACCGAAGCCCGAGGTAAAACGGCTAGCTCTTCATTCGTCAAACTGATGCTGTTCATCATTCAACGGGCACTACAGTATCTTGCTACAAAACTTCTGGAAGCGATTGTCCGCGTGAGCAAATTGCAGAAGTTCGCACTACAATCACTGAATTTTAACAACATCGCAAATATTATAATTACTTATCATGTTGAGGTCAACTTCCATAAATACAATCTTCAGATGTCCTTTGGGCGCTAGATCCTTGCAGTGTTTGATATTTTTCCAGTTTTCTAGAAACCCAGCCGTAATTTTCCGCAGTAAATTCCCTGTTTTGTTTGTTTCATTCTTGAGTTCTTGTTGAAGTGGTGCTCACTTTTTGTCCCAACATATCCCAGGATGCATTACGTTCCAGCCGGAAACGCGAAACTCTTGATGCTTGTATAACAGGTATTAAATATAGCGGATACCCAATAGGTTTTTAAGAATACCAAATCATAAAGCAAGTAAGCCCTGGCCAAACGAGCTCAAACGGTAACGCAAGTGGACGCAAGTACTGTAGTCACAAGTTGTACTTGCGTATAGACTTGTGTTGGCTGGCCAAACGGACTCGCTAGTCTACTTGCAAGTGCACACAAGTTGTCAGAAAAGCCATTTAAATGCAAGTGCGCGCGCTGTCATTCAGTACTTGAAGTAAACAACAAGACTTGCGTTCGGTGGCCAAACGGTGAAACAATTGTGTTGACTTGCGTGCACATTTGATCTCGACCAAAGTGAACGCAACTCATAGCAAGTCAACGCAAGTGAAATCACGTCCAGGCCAAACGGAGACGCAAGTATACGCAAGCCTCTACTTGCGCCTCTGTTTGGCCAGGCCTTTAAACTGCATGTCCAATTGACACTGGCCGAAAAAAAATAATCACAATTTTTGTAATAATACACTACAGTAAAACATGATCAAGTTTGTTGTTCTGTTTTCGTCGTTATACCTCCCCTCACCACCAATTAGGCTTTTGAAGCCGGTACAAAAACTATGAAATATTTTTTCTCTTTTTGCGCGTTGCTTATAGAGCAATTTTCACATGACTATCGAAAGTAATTTGCGTTTGTTTTGGTTTTGTATTACTACGCTTAGTGATTGGTTTAAAACTCTCGCGCCAATTTCTCAACCAATCAGAAGTAAAACCAAAACCAATCGCAACTTACTCTTGCGCGTTTTCCCGCGCTTTACGCCGCCTGCATGTAATTGCTTCGAGTTTTGATTGGTTCACTGGATTGTCTGTGTCCTTTGTGATTGGCCAGAGTAATTACTTTGGTTTTGGTTTCACGTTACTCATTTGAAAACTGCTCTACACAGGTGGTTTCATCATCCGTGACAAAAATTGAAACCTTTCGGACCGTTACATGAGACGTCACGCAAGGCAACCACAACACTGACTTAAGATTCACTTAACCGAATTACTGTAAGCTGGGTAGAAGGACATGACCATATCTCTGACGAGGTGTCTTTGAAGTGTATTTACCATCACCAGAGTATCCGAAATTATTTTATCATTACAACCTGCCAGTTCGCGTACACTAGCACTCGATACAGCACAGAATGTTTGTCACGTATGCACAACTTCCGCTCAGATGCGAGGTTAGAGAGTTCGATCAGGTGGTTGGTTGCTCAAAAGAGATTGATTATATATTATGTTTTATTCATGCTAAAGTTTCTCGGAATCGTAAACACAACAGACAGGTGTGTTCGATTTCACTGTCGTTTCACAATCTGCAGTTTACGATGGAATCTCTCTTGAAAAACCTTAAAGAACAAGTTACTTGTTCGATCTGTTTGGATACTTACACCAAACCCAAGACCATAGCTTGTCTTCATACCTTCTGCTGTGAGTGCTTGGAGAAATACGCATTAACCAACCAAACACAAGGAAAATTTCGATGCCCTGACTGTCAGGAAGACGTTTTCATCCCTGAAGGAAATCGTTTTGACAATTTGCCGACCAGTTTTCTGCACAACAATTTGTTAAGTCTTCTCGCTGTTAGACAAACTGGCGAAGGAAGTGAGATCAGTTGCGGGATTTGTAATAAAAAGAGCGCTGAGATCAGCTATTGCTTTGATTGCGAAAAATTGATGTGCCCTGACTGTGTAAACGCACATGAAGTGTTCCAAGCTGCTGCGTTTGAAGGTCACAAAGTCACGCCAGTGAAACAATTCCAAGTCCAAGACTACGAGGTCTTGCTAAAGCGACAATCCTTTTGCTCTCAGCAGTACCACGAGAGAGAGGTAACGAGATTTTACTGCCTTGAATGTCAAACCTGTGTTTGTCAAATTTGCATTGTCACGGATCACAAGAATCACAATGTTGATCCGCTTGAAAAAGCAGCGGATCGCGAGAAAACCAATATCATGGCAAGCGTCGAGTTGATGAAACAAAAGACAAAAGATTACAGTGATGTGATGCATTAACTGGAAGAAACAGCTTCCAAGCTGGAAGCTAATTTCACGACCGCTATACATGAAGTTTCCCAAGCAGCCGAACAAATGATCGCTAAGGTTCTAGAACGCGAGGGGGAGGCCATTACCGCCATCAAGAATCCACGCAAGTCGAGAACGGAGAAATTAGACTGTGCCAAGAAACAAGTACAGTCCTCGACCAAGCGAGTCGAACAAGCAGTTGAGTATGGTAACAACCTCATTCAAGGAAGCTCAAGCCTAGATATCATGCAAAGCAAGAAGAATTTGGAACAGCGATTTGAAGATCTTAACAAGACCCCAGTGCCAGCACTTCCGGTTAGTTCATTTGTGAAGTTTGTCCCGACTATTGCACCTGAGAGTTTAAGCCTGGGTTTCATGGCAACAAGTGAAACAGATGTACGTCTATCCACTGTTGAAGGACTGACTGACAATTTCCAAGCTGGTTTAGAAGCAGAGTTTATGGTCTGTCCTAAAATATCTGAAGAAGAACTGACGAGTGAGGCTCAACGTAAATTTCACGTTGAAGTGTTCGTTAAACCGACTGAAAAAGTGGAAAGTTTCATTATTTGTAACAAAGAAGATGGAAATTTCCAGGTGAAATTTATACCAAAAGTACCAGGCACCTACAACATCACAGTAAAGATAAATGGCTACAAACTTGTTAACAGTCCTTTCACTGTCCAGGTAAAGAAGCGACGGATTGATATTGTGGGCGAGTTGGCTTTAAAAGGAGAAATTCCTCAAGAGCCACGGGGAATTGCTGTTAACAGTAAAGGGATGATCGCTGTAACTGACGGTAAAATACATTCTATCCTAATATTCGATAGGGAGGGAAAGTTTGTGCGAAAACTTGGCTGCTATGGAGAGAATCCTGGACAGTTTAACATTCCAGAACACGTCACATACCTGAATGATGACGAGATTCTTGTGGGAGATCAATTGAATCATCGCATTCAACAATTCAATGTACAAACAGGGAACTTTGTGAAAAGCTTTGGAAAGAGAGGGACTGGTGAAGGCGAGTTTAACAATCCATTAGGCGTTTGCATGGATGATGAAGGACACGTTGTTGTAGCCGAATGCGTCAACAACAGAATCCAGGTCTTAACAAAGGATGGTAAACCTGTGTTTAAATTTGAAGATAGCGGCTCAGAAAAGCTCGACCAACCCACTGGATGCATTTATCACAAAAACATGTTCATTATATCTTCTCGGTTAAACCATTATTTGAAAGCATTTGACAGTTCAGGGAAGTTTTTGTACAAGATTGGAGAAGTAGACAAGATTGGCGGACGGTTGTACACTCCTTGGGGTTTGTGTGTTGAGAAATATGGCAATCGTCAGAATCTTCTTGTTTGTGATAGAGGCAATGGTCGCATTCAACAGTTTACATTGGAAGGTTGTTTTACTGGCAAAACTGTTACTCGGCTACAAGATCCATTGCACATAGCTACAACACCAGATGGTCGCATTTTGGTTTCTGATTTTAAAAGGAAAAAAGTTTATGTCCTAAAATAACTGGAAAAATATAAAACTTTAAAGAGAACCTTCTCGGACTTAATGATTTCACTAGCAGCTGAACACTTTGTTAGCAAGAAAGTGCTATATAGAAATACAAATTTCTCTGACCAGTAGATTAAAAATACTTGCAAAGGTGGAAGCTAATCTTCTACTCAGAATTTCTTAATTTATGGCTGGGAGAAGATCTGGGTAAAAAAATAGGTCCGCAATGCGTACATGTGAAGCTTACGAGTCCACTTGCTTGTAGCATTTAATTGAAGTGACACTGAAGAGGAGGTTATGTAGGTGGTTATGAGTCGATTGTAACATTTGGATGAAATTGATGATTTGAACCCGTGGCGTTGGATTACCGAGCCGGAATCTTATCCACTAGGCTACTGGCGACCAGCAACCAGAAACCTGAAAAATTTGGCTATATATCCTAACCCCAATATTAACGGCAAACAAGCTAAGCTAACGTAGGTTAACAGAAGTGTTTTTTTTTTTGGCTAAACGGAGTGCTAGTTTTAATTTACTACGTGAACTGAGTGTTAAGTGGTCTCAGAACATCAACTTACGACACAGCCTTGTACCCAGGCTCTCTCACAATACCACGTGACGGGCGTTTAACTCTCGTGGACAAATACACTAATAATGTGACTACACACTTCGTGTAAGCCACACAAAAACTATCAGGAAGCAGACTTTCTTGAACATAGTGTTTTTCTATCAAATCAAGTTGAATTTCTTATTATTGTTTTTATGTGGATCAGATATTGTAAATAAGACATAGGACAGTTGTTTCCTACATACTTATCTTGATTCAGGTGTTTATTGATCGAGGGGAGCGTTCCCTGAGAGAGAGGGTGCTACTTTCTGGCAAATCTTACGTTTGAGATTTTCACATACTTTACATTTTACTCCAGTGATTTTAAAAGGACCATTAAGAGTACAAAATGCTATAAGCAAAAGTAAAGATGATCATGAATAATCACAGTCTATACTCTTAAAACGATAGTTCAGAGTTCCTTCGCATCTTGTTATTTGGGTCGTCACTCACCGTGTCTTCCGTATGATGACCCAAACAACAATGACACTGTGTTACGTGACAAATTTGTCAACAAAAAAACTAATCTCAATACTTAAATGTTATTTTGTTAACAGTATAAATAACGCTATAACAGGTATTAATTGAATATAGCGGATCCACAATAGCTTTTTAAGAATACCAGTTCATAAAGCAAGTAGGCGACCAATTAATCCCTGGCCAAACGGTAACAGTTAACGTAAGTAGTCGCAAGTTGAACTCGCGTACAGACTTGCGTTGGCTGGCCAAACGGACTTGCACGTGCATGCAAGTTGTCAAAATAAGCCAGTCATAGCAAGTCGATGAAAGTGCACTCAAGTCCTCGCAAAACGGAGACGCAAATATACGCAAGCCTCTACTTGCGCTTCTGTTTGGCCAGGCCTTTAGACTGCATCTCCAATTGACACTTGCCAATAAAAAATAATCACAATTTTTAAAAACATAATTTAATAAAACATAATCAAGTTTGTTGTTCTGTCTTCGTCGTTACCTCCCCTCACCACTAATAAGGCTTTTGTAGTACAAAAACTATGAAATATTTGTTCTCTTTTCGTGTATTGTTTATACGCAAGTGGCTTCATCATCCGTGACAAAAAATGAAACCTCTCAGAGCGTTACATGAGGCGTCACGCAAGGCAAACACATTTTTTTTTTGTATTTTATTACTTAACCTGGCTTAACCGAATATGCTGGGCATAAAAACATGACCAAATCGCTAATGAGGTGTCTTTGAAATGTATTTACCCCATCACCGGAGTACCTGAACTTATCTTATCATTACAATCTGCCAGTTCGCGTACACTAGCACTCGATACAGCACCGACTATTTGTCACGCATGCACAACTTCCGCTCAGATGCTAGGTTAGAGGGTTCGATCAGGTGGTTGGTTGCTCAAAAGAGATTGATTATATATTATGTTTTATTCATGCTAAAGTTTCTCGGAATCGTAAACATAACAGACGGGTGTGTTCGATTTCACTGTCGTTTCACAATCTGTAGTTTACGATGGAATCTCTCTTGAAAAACCTTAAAGAACAAGTTACTTGTTCGATCTGTTTGGATACTTACACCAAACCCAAGACCATAGCTTGTCTTCATACGTTCTGCTGTAGGTGCTTGGAGAAATACGCATTAACCAGCCAAACACAAGGACAATTTCGATGCCCTGACTGTCAGGAAGATGTTTCCATCCCTGAAGGAAATCGTTTTGATAATTTGCCGACCAGTTTTCTGCATAACAGTTTGTTGAGTCTTCTCGCTGTTCGCCAAACTGGCGACGGAAGCGAGATCAGTTGCGGTATTTGTAAGAAAAAGAGCGCTGAGATCAGCTATTGCTTTGATTGCGAAAAATTGATGTGCCCTGACTGTGTAAACGCACATGAAGTGTTCCAAGCTGCTGCGTTTGAAGGACACAAAGTCACCCCAGTAAAACAGTTTCAATCCCAAGACTACCAGGCCTTGTTAAAGCGACAATCCTTTTGCTCTCAGCAGTACCACGAGAGAGAGGTAACCAGGTTTTACTGTGTTGAATGTCAAACTTGTGTTTGTCAAATTTGTGTAAACACGGATCACAAGAATCACAATGTTGATCCGCTTGAAAAAGCAGCGGATCGTGAGAAAGCCAACATTATGGCGGGCGTAGAGTTAATGATAGAGAAGAGAAAAGTTTATAGTGAGGTGATGCGTCAACTGGAAGAAACAGCTTCCAAGCTGGAAGCTAATGTAACCACCGCTATACGTGAAGTTATCGAATCAGGTGAACGAATGATCACTAAGATTCGAGAAGGCGAGCGGGAGACCATAGGTGCCCTGAAGCATATGCGCGGTTCGAGAACAGAGAGTTTAGACTGTGCCAAGAAACAAGTACAGTCTTCGACCAAGCAAGTCGAACAAGCAGTTGAGTTTGCTAATAACCTGGTTCAAGGAAGCTCAAGCCTAGATATCATGCAAAGCAAGAATGATTTGGAACAGCGATTTCAAAATCTTAACAAGACCCCAGTGCCAGCACTTCCGGTTAGTTCATTTGTGAAGTTTGTCTCGACTATTGCACCTGAGAGTTTAAGCCTGGGTTTCATAGCAACCAGCGAAACAGTTGTAGGGCTGACCGATAATTTCCAAGCTGGTTTAGAAGCAGAGTTTGTCGTCTGTCCTAACAGATCTGAAGAAGAACTGACGAGTGAGACTCAACGTAAATTTCACGTTGAAGTGCTCGTTAAACCCGCTGAAAAACTGGGAAGTTTGATTGTTTGTGAAAAAGAAGATGGAAATTTCAGGGTGAAATTTATACCAAAAGTACCAGGCACCTACAACATCACAGTAAAGATAAATGGCGACAAACTTGTTAACAGTCCTTTCACTCTCCGGGTGAAGGAACGACGGCTTGATGTTGTGGGCGAGTTAGATTTAAAAGGAGAAATGCTTCATCGGCCACGTTCGAGGCCACGTGGGATTGCTGTTAACAGTAAAGGGCTGATCGCTGTTTGTGACTATAACAGACACTGTGTCCTAACATTCGATAAGGAAGGAAAGTTTGTGCGAAAACTTGGCTGCTATGGAGAGAATCCTGGACAAGTTAATAAACCAGCTGGTGTTACATACCTGAATGATGACGAGATTCTGGTGGCAGATGACTATAATCACCGCATTCAACAGTTCAATGTACAGACAGGGAACTTTGTGAAGACCTTTGGAAAGTACGGGACAGGAGAAGGCGAGTTTCAGAATCCAGATAGCGTTTGTATGGATGGTGAAGGACATGTTGTTGTAGCCGACAACAATAACAACAGAATCCAGGTCTTAACAGTGAATGGTAAACTTGTGTTTAAATTTGGAGATAGCGGCTCAGAAAAGCTCGACCAACCCATTGCATGCATTTATCACAAAAAAATGTTTATTGTATCTGACTGCAGAAACCATTGTTTGAAAGTATTTGACAGTTCAGGAAAGTTTTTCTATAAGATTGGAGAAGCAGGCCAAGCCGACGGACAATTATGCTATCCTTGGGGTTTGTGTGTTGAGATATGTGACAATCGTCAGAATCTTCTTGTATGTGATAGAGGCAATGGTCGCATTCAGCAGTTTACAGTAGAAGGTTGTTTTACTGGCAAAACTCTTGCTGGACTAAAAGACCCAACATACATAGCTACAACACCAGATGGTCGCATTTTGGTTTCAGATGACAAAGCAAAAAAAATATATGTCTTAAAATAAGTGGTATAATGTTAAAGATAATTTGGAACAAGGCAAGCCCGACAAAGGTGGCAAAATTGCTTTTGGAATGAACTCCTTTCTCGGACTGCGGGACTCTCTTTCTTTCTAGTTTACTCTAAACCGTCGGATGGATGTAGATTTTGTTAAAAGAGAACCTTGTCGAACTTTTAACGTGAAAATTAGTTTTACGTTTTTTACCAAGCGAGTATTATAGAGATCTTAGAAACTCCTGTGGCCAATAAAATGAATTACTCCTACATAAGAGAGGGTTCATAATTGACCTAAATGGGGAGAGGGGTAAGATGATTTCTGCTTTTTCCATTAAATTTTTTAGAAGATCCCCCCACCCCCGTATGGCGTAAGTGAATATTTTTTTTGCTGCCACCTTTCATGGGGTACCCTTGAAAACCATGGTAAAAAAAACATGACCTCCACCCCCCCCCCCCCCCTCCGCTCCCTCCCCTTCCTCTAAAATGGCTGACATGTGCACCTTTTAAGTCTCGAAATTTGGTATTTCATGGCATTTTCTTTCTAATTTAATAAAGAAAAATGTACAATTTTAGCAATCCTTTGCAAAAGAGATATATAAAAAAATACAACTGATATTCACTGATACACATTGATTTTAAGAGAGGGGAAGGAGAGAGTGGGTGTGAATGAGAGCGAGAGTGATATGATGGTTACTGTAAACATGAACAATCGCCGACGAAGAAGAAGTTTTTGTGCAACACTCGAAGTGGATGAAGTGCAACGTGCTTTCCTCTGCATTAGCTGAATCACAACACTGCACAGTTTCCACCTCCTTACCTAAGCCTAGCTTCATCGCCACTTGTGCAAAATTGATCGTTATTTTTAAAAACCCTTTTGTGAAATAAACCAGTTACAAGTGCAACATGGAATAAAAAAAAGTTCCGCAAGATGGAGCGACTTTAATCACTATGAGTTTGTTGTTTATTGAAAATGGCTTTTTTATTTGAGTTTCTCCGCCACTTTTACTTCCAGTACTTCTACAATCCGCCAAATTTAAAGCCAACTGCTGTAAATCATTCTTACTAATGCCAGCCAATCATAGGATCACTCTTATTCTAGGATATTGCTCTTCGACCAATCTGAAAAGCATCCAGATTCTGAACTTCTTACACGGGCCCGCTCCAGCAACCAAATTACGTTACATAAACGTTACATGTCACGCAATACAGTAATTCCCAGATTCTCTCGGCCGCCGAAATCAATCCTTTCATTCTCCTTTCATTCTTTGCTTGGTAGCAGAGTAGCACTGTGGGCTTCAGAGGATGCACTTTAGGAGAGTGGAATAGATTTTACTGACACGAGTCAACAGAAACTATCTGCATTTATACAAAGGAAAGGCCTTTTACCACCACACAAAGGGAATTTGGTAAGCAATTTGATTACACTTAATACATGCTGTAAGTAAAGCTTTATACTTGCTTACTTTCTTGCAGCACACAGGGAATCTGTAGATTAGGCTAATATAAGTTTGTACGGTGAATAAAGAAGCTAGCAATATTTTACACTCTTTAAATGTCCATCATGAGCTTACCTTTTTCGTTCACTAATAGCTTGTTTTGTGTGATCCATTTTACGAGCAATGACATCGATATTCTCTGGAATCCGAGGCATGCGAGGGCGCCAAAATTATGTGGTCGGTCTTGAGGGGATGGGGGGGAGGGGGGAGGGGGGAATAGGGGCACGCTATTCCACCTATCCGTGCTACTTTTTTGCCAAATCCGTCAATCCCAGTGGCAGGCCCCCGACCTTATTACATTGGAAATAGCGCATTTTCTTTGAAGTGCCAGAATTATTTTCGCTGAATTCAACTTTCATAGTCAAGCGGGCCCCCTCCTTAGCTGCAACAACAACAAACAGTACAGGGCCTAGCTGGGAGTGTCCTCCCCCCTCCACCCCCTTTGTGAGATAATTATTTAAGTAAATAGTATACAAGCCTAATAATTCACTTGGCGAAAGCATCCAAATCTGAAGAATCAACATGCCTTAAATCTTGTGGTACATGATCATACCATTAGTGTTATTCCAGAGATGCCGACCTAAAAAAAAATCAAAGTCCAGGAAATTACCAATTTTGCATTAGACACCTTTCCTCAATTTCCAAAGTGGAGAACAAATAGAGCTTGAGCTAGTAAGTGCTCTGGAGGGTTTCTGGCAAGATGTAATGAGGATCACCAGAAGCAATCACAGTCTAATAGTGTAGATCTTCAACTGTTCTTCTGCTGTAAAAGAACAGCGTCATTGTCTTCTTTCTCGGAAGTGTGTCTCTTTCAGTAGCCCTTTTTTACACTTTTAAAGAAATGAATTTGAGCTTCTGTTAAAAAGCTATTAGCAAGCACCCTCATCAAACATGAATTGTCAACAAACCTTTCGTACATTGTTTGTGTTACAAGCTTATCAGCCAACGGTGAACAATAATTAATTTTCTTGACATGCACTCTTGGAAGAAGATTCTCAACGTAATCACTTATGTAAACAGGAAACCAATATTTGCTTGGAAACCACACTGTCCAGACTTCTGCGCCCTCCCCCCCCCCACCCTGGTTATTTTACTTTAATACAAAAACTAAATGGCTACCCTTTCTACCTTCCCATGGAATTTTCTTAATGCCCTTCTCCTCTTTGGCTTTGCAGCCCCCTGGCACCTGTTAATAATTACACAGATGCAACCTGAATTATAATGCTAAAGTAATAAAAACAACAGTTTTCAGGAGACATTGATAATCCCATCTATAAAACAGGGTTCGCACAGTCTTGAAAAGTCCTTGAATTTTAGGGGGAGTCCTTGAAAAGTCCTTGAATTCCATTTTTCCTTGAAAAGTCATTGAATTTCTGTGCAAGTCCTTGAAAAGTCCTTGAATTTTCTTCAACTTAAAATGTAGAGGCATCAAAACCAATTTTGCTGAGCATAGACTGATTTTCTTTTCCTGTGTAAAGCAACTTCAAACACTGTAAAACACGGTTGGAAAAGCAGCTAATAACGAGAAAAGACAAGTGAACTGAAAAATGTAGAGAAGGACGTGGAGCAAACACTTGAAGCCTTAGAAACCTGTCAGCTTGAACTGGGGATGTTGCCTTTATATATCATCTGCGAAAATACGTTCCTGGTAGGTGGTCCTTGAAAATTCAATTTGGTCCTTGATAAGTCCTTGAAAAGTCCTGGAAAAATGGTTGCGATTTTTTGTATGAACCCTGTAAAAGGTGTGGGATGGATTATGCAAAAATCCATAAATTAGACAATGAGTTAACTAAGTTAATCCATAGAGTAGTAAAAAATAATTCCTTTTTTTCTACAGGTTTCTAAAGCTGTGATCAAAAGATTTTCATGGCATATAGTTGTTTAAATGCTCAGTGAATGATAAAGAAAACACTAGTGTCAGTGATGGAAGGTGAGTTTTTTTCTATCTGGCCAATATTTCCCCAGTGATTTATTTAACAAGAACTTAAACACTATATTTATCAACCAACAAAAAAATTATAATTTTATTGTAAGCTATATTCACAGACAGCACACAATGTGAACATGTAGCTTTATAGATCTTGGATAGTAATGGATAGTAATGGAAATTCCAACTCAATTTGGAAAATCATTAATCGATGTCTACCACGTAAACATCAAGATTCTTCTATGGCTTCTGAAGATCTCACTGGGTTTGCTAACGAATTAAATGATTTCTTTACTTCTGTCGGCAGTATGACTGCTCAAAAAGCTAGTGACTTAGCTTTACATCATGGACTTAATGTAAATCTGGATGTTCCGACTCCTTTACATATGTCCTCCAACGTTAGCCCGGAATTATTTGAGCTCCACCAAGTCACAGAAAGTCAGGTTGAAAAGGTGATTAGAGGACTACCATCTAACAAGGCTCTTGGAATGGATAAGATATCTTCTAGAATTCTAAAAGACTGTCTACCCTGTACACTGACAACAATTATCCGCATTGTGAACAACTCTTTTTTCACCAACACGTTCGCATGTGCATGGAAATGGCAGAAATTACGCCTAGATTCTTAAATGCGGTAGCCCAGACGTCCCTAGCAATTACCCCCCCCCCCCCCCCCCATTTCATTATTGCCTATAGTTTCAAGAATTACAGAAAGGCTAGTACATGGACAACTTATGGAATATCTAATTAAAAACAATAAATTGGCAGTACATCATAGTGGAAACAAAAAGCTTCACTTGACAGAAACAGCTCTGTTGTACGTTACGGATCAGTTACTCCAGGCTATGGATGACAAAACAGTCTCGATCATGGTTTTACTAGACATGTCTAAAACATTTGACAGTATTTGACAGGACATCTTATTATTCAAGCTACAAAGTCTCGACTTTTCCCAGTGTGCGTTAGATTGGTTCCAGAGTTACCTTTCTAACCGACAACAGTGCATTCAAATTGGTGATGCAGTTTCTAAAGTACTCCCACTCGAGTTCGGAGTTCGGAGTACTACTGTATTGTTCAACTGTTTGGAGTAATACCAGCAACAGCAATTGCCAAGTTACAAAAAGTCCAAAATTTCGCTGGATGAATTATTTTGGGACTAAGAAAGTATGATCATATTTCGGATGGGCTGTGATCATTGAACTGGTTTCCAATTAAACAAAGACTCATTTTAAACGATGCAACCATGATGCACAAATGCATTAACAAACTTGTCCCAGACTATCTTGTCACTGCGGTAAACTGAAAGAACATTTTGGTATGCCTGACATATATAATGTGCATCACTATGAAATAAATGTTGTATTAGTAAAAAGTCTCACTGTTAATATTCTGTTGTATTAACGGCATGTAGGTAAGGAGGAAGAATTACTGGATCAGCCTGAAAATGCTTCAGTTGCTGAACAAGAAGTTGAAATTTTAACTGTTCCAGTTGATGAGAATCTATTTTTACAACTGGCTGCCAATAGTATGTGTAACTTATTTCTTGTTTGCAAATGGGGCCAGTGAAGGGTGTCAAATTTGAAACTTTGTCTGTGAAATAAATTATATATGAAAGGGAACCTCAGATCTTGAGGCAAGATGATACTAAGTTTTTAGAAGTAATGCTGAAATTACAAATTTTAGTGAAAGGTAAGGGAGATATTAAAAACATTTATTTATGATTAGAAATATAAATGGAAAAGATTATCTTTTTTTTAATTTCCCGTGTGCTGCCATTTTGGATTTTATGACATCAATGAAGCACTGTGAAACAACTGGATCATGCATTGACATCATAAATTCCAAAATGGAAGCATGGGAAATTTAAAAGCAATAATCTTTTCTGTTGATTTTTGTTATATCTTCCTCGTCCAGTCAAATTTGTAATGTAGGCATTATTTCAAACAACTCAACATCAACTTGCAATTGCCTCAAGAGCCGAGGTTCCCTTTAAACATAGGTTTCTTTTACAGGCAACCTTTTAAAATAACCACCATTTCAAGTGTCTTACTCAGCTGGTGATTAGAGAGATTAAGAATGACTTATACGGCAAACAACAAACACGAGCTTGCCATTCATTTTGTTACCTTTTCATTAAATTATAAATATCTCAGAAAAATAGGGGAAATCACACATTCACAATGTACAAACACAAACCTACTCATTTTTCACATACAAACACCAAATAGCAGACAGCAGAAGTATAATTTTTGCCATTCGCAGGAAAAACAAATGATGTGGACAGGGGGTGGTAAAAGCCTAGAAGAACAGGGATGGGGAATGGGAGGCAGGAGAGGAGAGAGGGATTCAGGATTCCCTTGCTGGTAGGAGCTAGTAGAAAATGACAAACATTTTGCAAACTTATACACTAAGTTATATTTATTTTCTAATACAATCATTAGTATAACGTTTTAGTTGCCACTAAGGTATAGGGCAGGAGCCAGGAGTTACAGGAATAGGAAGCAAGAAGCTTGGGCAACCCTACCCCTACCCCCTGATTTTTTTTATTTTTTTTTGAGTGAGAGGTGATGTTTTAATTTCTTATTTAATATTAATGTCTATTTTTGTTTGATCATGCAGGTGAATATGAATTAAAAGAAACAAAAGATGAACAGGAAGATGAGAGACAAGAGGAATTGGAGAATGGCTGTGAAACAGAAGAAGACACAAATGCTGTACAAAATGTAGAAGACTCACATGAAAGACAAGATGAAACAGAGAGTGAAAATGAAGATATTGACTGTGATGAACAAAATCCACAATCACCAGAAACTAATCCACCAGTCACACGTTCCAAATCTAAGAAGAAAATTCAAAACACTTGTGACAAGTGTCTTAAGAACTTTCGCACGTCTTCTGGCTTAAAGCATCACAAGCGTTGCTGCAAGGGTGATAACACAAAGCAACACAAGTGCCCACACTGTGACAAGAGTTTCACATGGCAAAGCCACTTGAAGGTATATTGACCTCTTAAAATAAATTAAGTGAAATCATTCACTACAAGCTACATAGCTTAATGAAAAGAAATATTTGGGTGCACTGTGCATAGTAGTCATGAACACAGGGTACCTAACCTGGGTTTGCAGGAGCTTTACACGTTTTTTTGTCCCAGCTGCGTGTGAACATGCAGTTTACTAGGATGACATTATTTCTATGTGAATTGTGATGATCAGAGGCAACCATAGGCGAACAGATATTTTTTCGTCAGGGAGGCAGTGAACCATGTACCCAAAAAATTTTCACAAGTTGCCCAAATTTTTTAGTAAACAGAGTAAAGAAACGAGGGTCATAAATGCACTGACATAGGCCTACATATATCAGTTGAAAATATTTCTTGGCCATTTCCGCTAAAGCTGAGCTCAAGCTCAACTTCTTTAAAAACTGGCTTTGCCCAAATTTCTCCTCCTGCCTAAAAAATCTGATTTGCCACAGGGGCAAAATAGATACCCCGTTCAAGACAAAAATCCTGAAAACCATACCCTGTCGGGCCGCACGTCCCCGTTAAGCCCTTATAAGGGAGTGCCCCCCCCCCCCCGGGGTGTTCCTTCACCCCTACATTTGTATTGAACAGAAACCCTTCCCTGTATAATGTTCTATAGGAAGAACCTCCCATAGACAAGATATTCTGGCCCTCAGTAGCTCATTCAGTTTTTAATAATAGGCCAATTTCGATATATTAAAATTCAGGCTAAAACAATAGACATCACTACGAGGCTCCGGGGAATAAACCCCACAATCTCTATAGTTTATTCCTGGAGCCTCGTACTGAGGTCTGTTGTTTTAGGCTGAATTTTGATATATCGAAATTGGGCTATTGGTAACCTGTATTTACAGCAAGGAGCCCACAAGTTTGACCATTGCATTCACCTTCATTCACATGCAAATTTAATCCAATCACAAGTCAACTGGAAGCTGTCCTTGGCTTCTGATTGGATAATGACTTCATGTTGGCCGTCCTTCCTGTAAACAGCCAGAAACATTTTGAAGTAACTTGCAACATTATGTGGAACTTTATTTTGCTTACATAGATGAGAAGCCTTATCAATGTGACCTTTGTGAAGTGAAGTTTCGGCTGAAGTCAAACCTCAAACAACACAGGGAACGAATTCATTCTTCCAACAAAACAGCCCATACAGGTAAATGTACAGCATACTTTCAGGAAGCCTCTCCTTATAGGTTAAGCCTTGAGCCAAGTGGAGCATACTGCTGGAGCTTATCCCAGTTTCTGTCTGTAGCATAAAGTGGCTAGGAGCGTTTCTACACCCCCCCCCCCCCCCCCCCCAATGGATGGGATGCTAGTCCATCGCAGGGTTACCCCTCGGCAGCATTTTGCCGGTATCCATTTATACACCTGGATGGAGAGAGGCACTATGAGAGTAATTAAAAGTGTCTTGCCCAACACCTCACACCACAATGACACGGAGTCCAGCACTACCCTGGCAAGTAGGCCACTGCACCTCCCACCACCTCCCCCTATGGAGTGTACTATTATACAATCCCTCCCATTGACAAATTCTGTCCCCCAGTAGAGAGCTCCAGTCTGAAATACTTTATCAAGTATACCTACAGCACGCTTACAGCACTCCTGTCAACAACCAGAAATATTTTAAAGTAACTTGCAACGCTATGTGGAATTGTTTAATTTTTTGCTTACATAGATGAGAAGCCATATCAATGTGACGTTTGTGACACAAAGTTTCGGAAGACAGACTTCAAAAGACACTGGCTACGAATGCATTCTGGCAACAAACCACACAAGTGTACAGAGTGTCCAAAGGCATACGCCACCCGGACAGATGTTGCGAGACACATGCGATCACACACAGGACAAGCACAGTACAGTTACAGCTGCAAGCAGTGCAGCAAGTCTTTTACAGCTAGAAAATCCCTTAAAAATCACATGTTAATTCACACGGGAGAAAAGCCATTCTCCTGCGACACATGTGGCATGAGTTTCCGCTATAAACGGACTCTACAGAATCATTGCTTGGTTCACACTAATGGCAAACATAACATGTAAGTATATATATATATTTATTTGATACTTCATTTTACTTTTCTGTCGGAAGTGCAGTGGTGTTATAAATAGTGTGTTGAAGGGTTAGACACTGAAGTGGAGGGGGGGGGAGGGTACTCTCTAATGGTGGGCTATACGGGGAGCCTGGGGCCTGGTACTAAACATATTTTGAACACGTATTTTTCGGCCATTTTAACTTTAGTAGAAATAATAAAAACACTGCAGACTCATCTGTTTGTTATTAATTATTAGTATTGTTACATTTTGTTTAGATTAGATACCAGTCTTTTTCTTTTTCTTCACGTTTAAATTCAATTGTAATCTAGCTAACGGTCACTGTTAAAAATGTATGTTGTAGCATACGAAACGTCAAGTTTGTAAAATTTCCAACGTGCATTGTCTTGTCACGTTTGTCACCGCAGTGTGTTTATCATTTCTACCAAACAAATTTTGTATCGGGACTCCTCCAGGATGGGAATGCGCTGCCGTAAAAGGTTCAGCTGTGCCTTTGTCAGGCTGCAAGTATAATAAAAAAATGTATTTAGGTAGGGATTTCACGAGGTGCAGTATAGAACAAGGTATAGAAAAGCGTCATTTAGGTCTTTGAAGGGGTTATACACGCAAAAACTACTGCATCCCTACTATACTGTACAGTGGTCTACAGTAGCTTTGTGAAAAAGCTAGCATTTTCTATCGAAGATATTAAAAGGTTACCTTTCCTGCTATCAGCAATGGTATATATAAAAAGGTAACTAGGGTTTGGGCCTTTAAGGACGTTCGCGCGAAATTTTCTAGTCGATAGACTTGTCTAAAATTTTTACTGAGGACGGATAATGAGTTACTTGTGTCAGAAGTACAAAAAAATGTGGGGGTCACCGACTTCGTTTCAGAGATAAAGTCTGTAGAAAACTACCCAGATTTTGAAAAATTGGCGCACGTAATTTCGCACGGCTTTCAAGGTTTGCAGTTTAAATTATCGATGATGAGAAAACGGAGGTAAACGATCTTGGTGATATTTTGAAGAAGTGCGTCTGTTGCGTAAATAATTTTAAGTGTTGCCATCTTTTATGCAAAACTTAGCCCTGGAAGAGGCATTTGAACCCGTCGTACGGCAAAACGAAAAGATCAAAAAGCGGAATTCGAACGTGCGTGGGGCAAAAAAATCAACCTTTTAATCGATAGATTTTTTTTCATTTTCTCACAAAACGTAGATAATCGTTAACAAAAGTGATCTGTTAAGAAAAAAGTAGGGGTCACCGACCATTTAAGCTAGCAAACCGCAAGCGAAGTTATCGCAACGGCTACTCACCCTATATGTGTTTGGAAAGTTTCCTCAGCGCGCGCGCTCGATGCATGACGTGGCGTAGCGTTGCGACAGGAATTACGTGCGCAGTAAGGATGCGCATAAACAATTAGCGCGAACGTCCTTAAGGCAGAGCCTCCCCCCATAATATTTCAATTTAAAAACCTCACACCCCCCCCCCCCCCCACCCCCAACCAACCTCCATTATTTTCTGCAAGTGCTTCAAAAAATATTGAAGGAATACTACATTGGAAAAATCTCTAAAAAAATGACAGGAAACCCAAACTAATGATTAATGACCTATTTAATTGTGAATATCAACATATTATTTATGCCTGTACTCGTTTCCTTCTAGATGCCCGACTTGTGACAAAGGATTTTCATCAACGTCAGCCCTGAAAAATCACCAACTCATCCACACAGGAGAAAAACCTTTCTCCTGTCCATATTGTGGACGCAGATATTACCAACGCGGTAACGTCACATTACACCTCGAGAAAAATTGGTGCCATGAAGCACCAAACAGACAGCAGAAAAAGATTACAAGAAAAAGAAAGAACAAAACAGATCAAAACAAGGATGGAACTGTACAGTCAGATGTTGAGTTAGTAACAGAGGCAATTGTTGAGTGCGGAGATAATGTGACTTCTTCTTTGTCTTCAAACTCATTTGTTGTTGAAGAGTGCATCAGTGGAGTTCTATCATCTATTCTGTAGAGGATTTTTGTTCAGAGAGTATAACTTAAAAACAACTTTTCGATCAACGACCATTCTTTAACACTAAAAGACAATACAAAATACAAAATTGAAGTTTAACAGACAACAATTTTGTCTCAATCGTCAATCGTGTTACTTGTACACATGGTGAATAACATTAATATTCTCATTTGTTGTACCTGGTCAAACTTACTGGGATTTCACCTGCTTAGCGTGTTAGTCGGCACCTGAAGGCGCCAAAACAAGTGTAATCATTCTCAGTTACTTGCCCTGTAAACGTTTCCGAGACAAATGCAAACATGTATGTGACAGATTATAATTGTGAAAGTAGTCTTTCGAAGAGGTCCGAGCAATTCCCAAACCTCACGAAGATGCTTCGAAGATTTCCGAAGATGTAAATTTACATATAACAAAACAACGCTGAACCTTGTCCCAGTCCCACGACGTGTTTCACTAGTTTACAGGAACATAGTTAGTAGACTATGACAGGAAGAATAAAGCGGCCCTCTGTCTTTCCAATTGTCTAATTTTATTGTACCTTACGCGCAATGAAACAGGCATCGTCTATTTAACGGTTAGTCTCCCTGCTGCTCAATGCTCAATGGGTACCAAGACTCCACGGTTCGATTCTCGCACCAGGCTGCCTTGCGTGTACATCCCTGGTTTGTTCTTGTTCTAGCCAAAAATAAGACAACCGAGTTCACGCCAGTTGAAACACCAACTAGATTTCGGCTACCATGAAATGCAGCTAGCCATGCAAGCTCCCCGAGGAACAGAGGGAATTTTTTTTCACGTGCCCCAGACAAACTCAATAAAGAGAGTTGCATACATTTAACATACCGGCAAATTGACTGCCGGGAGCACATCGGAAACATGCACTTTCAAAAGAAATAGAATGCATGACTATTCACAGTATGAGCATTTGGAGGAAAGTCGACTGTTTCACCTGGATAGCGCTTTATATCACAAAGACATTTGAAAACTTATAGCGCGCGCGACAGAGCACAAAAAAAGCGTATCTCGCCCCACTTTTTCCCGCGCCTCGAATCTCGCGCCCATGGAAAAGAGGCCGACTGCTCCACACTCATGACCACGCTTATCACGCAATGCTCTCTCTTCAAACACTTTTCGAAACGGCCATGGTGCATAATAAGCAAAGTTGAAAAACAATGAATTTCAAATGAAAGATATTCTGTTTGTATTTCTTTAGCTATTTCCATGAACTGCTGAATATTCGAATTTTCGGAGAACAAGTCTGTCAGTATAGTCTACCACTTTGCAATTTGACATGCAATCTTTTAAAAGCACCAATTTATGCACAAAGCTACGAGAGGTCAGAGGGTTCGATCTGCCTGATTGGCTGCTGAAAATAAAAAGAAAAGAAGATTGTATTTACTCAGGCTTCAGTTTCTCGGAATCACAGACACAATAGACGGGTGTGTTCGATTCACTGTCGTTTCGCAATCTGTAGTTTACGATGGAGTCTCTCTTGAAAAACCTTAAAGAACAAGTTACTTGTTCGATCTGTTTGGATACTTACACCAAACCCAAGACCATAGCTTGTCTTCATACCTTCTGCTGTGAGTGCTTGGAGAAATACGCATTAACCAGCCAAACACAAGGAAAATATCGCTGTCCCCAGTGTCAGGAAGTGGTTGACGTCCCTGAAGAAAATCGTTTTGATAATTTGCCGACCAGTTTTCTGCACAACAGTTTGTTGAGTCTTCTCGCTGTCCGACAAAGTGGCGAAGGAAGTGAGATCAGTTGCGGAAGCTGCAGGAAAAAGAGCGCTGAGACAAGTTATTGTTTTGAGTGCGGAAGAATTATGTGCCCTGACTGTGTAAACGCACACGAGCTTCTCAGAAATGTTGCGTTTGAAGGACACAAAGTCACGCCAGTAAAACAATTTCAAGCTCAAGACTACGAGGCCTTGTTAAAGCGACAATCCTTTTGCTCTCAGAAGTACCACGAGAGAGAGGTAACGAGGTTTTACTGTCTTGAATGTCAAACCTGTGTTTGTCAAATTTGTATAAACACGGATCACAAGAATCACAATGTTGATCCGCTTGAAAAAGCAGCGGATCGCGAGAAAGCCAACATCATTGCAGGCGTCGAGTTAATGAAAGAAAAGAGAAAAGTTTACAATGATGTAATGCGTCAACTGGAAGAAACAGCTTCCAAGCTAGAAGCTAATGTCACTACCGCTATACGTGATGTGTCCCAAGCAGCCGAACAAATGATCGCGAAGATCCGAGAACGCGAGCAGGAGGCCATTACCGCCCTCAAGAATACACGCGGGTCGAGAACGGAGAAATTAGACTGTATCAAGGAACATGTACAGTCCTCGACCAAGCGAGTCGAACAAGCAGTTGAGTTTGCAAATAACCTGGTTCAAGGAAGCTCAAGCCTAGATATCATACAAAGCAAGAAGAATTTGGAACAGCGATTTGAAAATCTTAGCAAGAACCCAGTCCCAGCAATTCGGGTTAGTCAATTTGTGAAGTTTGTCACGACTATTGCACCTGAGAGTTTAAGCCTGGGTTTCATAGCAACCAGTGAAATAGATGTACATCGATCCACAGTTGAACGACTGACTAAACATTTCCAAGCTGGTTTAGAAGCAGAGTTTTTGGTCTGTCCTAAAATATCTCAAGAGGAACTGACGAGTGAAGTTCAACGTAAATTTCACGTTGAAGTGCTCGTTGATCCCGCTGAAAAAATGGAAAGTTTGATTGTTTGTGAAGAAGAAAATGGAAATTTCCAGGTGAAATTTATACCAAAAGTACCAGGCACCTACAACATCACAGTAAAGATAAATGGCGACAAACTTGCTAACAGTCCTTTCACTGTCCAGGTGAAGGAACGACGGCTTGATGTTGTGGGCGAGTTAGATTTAGAAGGAGAAGTTCCTGAAGATCCACGCGGGATTGCTGTTAACAGTAAAGGGCTTATCGCTGTAGCTGACCGCGGACAGAACTGTGTCCTAATATTCGACAAGGAAGGAAAATTTCTTCAAAAACTTGGCCGGTATGGAGAGAATCCTGGAGAGTTAAACAAACCAACTGGAGTCACATACCTAAATGATGACGAGATTCTGGTGGCAGATGAATGTAATCACCGCATTCAACAGTTCAATGTACAGACAGGGAGCTTTGTGAAAAGCTTTGGAAAGAAAGGGACTGGAGACGGCGAGTTTAGGAATCCAGATAGCGTTTGTATGGATGGTGAAGGACATGTTGTTGTAGCCGACTGCGACAACAATCGAATCCAGGTCTTAACAAATGATGGTAAACCTGTGTTTAAATTTGGAGATAGCGGCTCAGAAAAGCTCAACCAACCCACTGGATGCATTTATCACAAAAACATGTTCATTGTATCTGACAGCTTTGATGACTGTTTGAAAGTATTTGACAGTTCAGGGAATTTTTTGTACAAGATTGGAGAGCCAGGCGAGGATGACGGACAGTTTTCCTATGCTTGGGGTTTGTGTGTTGAGAAATATGGCAATCATCACAATCTTCTTGTATGTGACAAAAACAATGGTCACATTCAACAGTTTACAGTGGAAGGTTGTTTTACTGGCAAAACTGTTACTCGGCTAGAAAATCCCACGTACATAGCCTTAGCACAGGATGGTCGTATTTTGGTATCGGACTTTGTTGCGAAGAAAATATTTGTCCTAAAATAAGTGGGAAAATGTCAAAGTGAATGTTGTCGGACTTAAAAGTGTAATTTAGCTGAATATACATTAGAAACTCGTACATAAAGCGAAACTAATATTCCTTCCAAGAATTTCTTAATTCACGTCTACGCGAAAATTTGAGTACATACTGTCAGGACGAACACTTAATTGAAACATATGGTTTTTTCTATCAATCAAGTTGAAGTCCTTGCATTGTTTTGTATTTCACATATTGTAGATCAGAAGACAAGAGACAGTTATTTCCAGTATACGGCTTCCTTCGCGGCTTGTTACCGTCAGGTTCCGGTTATAAGCTCTGGCTTTATTCAACCGGGGGGGGGGGGGGGGGGGGGGGGGGAAGGGGCGCTTATAAGCCGGATAAAAAAGTGTTTTGAAATGAGCCACGACAGTGTTGATCGAAATATGTTTTTAAGTCAAAAAGTCACAATAATAATAAAACAACACTTAGCCCGCTTCAGTTCTGTCATCCAGACGAAGGGCGGTAAGCACCGGATGAATGTATATATATGGGAAGGACTATAAGTGGGAGTGAGGCTTATAACGGGAATTTTACGGTATTTGGGTGGTCACGCAACGCTTCTCCCGCGTGACAACCCATATAAGGGCTGAAAGTGTAGTGATACATTTCAAAAAAGAAAAATATGTGAAAAGGTATAAATATCGCTATAACAGGTATTAAATATGGCAAATGTACAATACCTTTTGAACCATGCAGGATAAATCTTAGTTTTCTAGTTAAAACTGGTTTTATAAAATAGTTCAAAAAGCAAGTTGGTGACCAATCAGAGTGCATGTCCAATTTATACAGGCCGATAATATTGTAATCACAATGTTTTTATAATAAACTACAGTAGAACTTGAAAAGAGTTTGTTATTCTGTGTTCTCGTTGTGATGTTAAAAATTTACCTCCCCTCCCAGTCATCATGTACCTTAGCCTTTGAACTCCACCACTGTTCAATATCAGGATTCTCCTTCCTTCTACAAGTCGCCATTTTATAAACTGTCTGCCGAAAGTCATATTTATTAATCACGGCCAGTCAGAGCACCACTCTTGCTATTCAACAAATCAAAAAAGCGTTCAGTTTCTGAACTTTTTACACATGCCGCTTCTCGCAAGTGATGCGATAGTTTACGTTACATAAACGTTACATACAACGCAATAGTAGTAATTCCCATGTTTTCTCGGCCGCCGAAACTATTTGCATTTGCACAAAAGAAAGACCTTTTATCACCACACAAAGGGAATTTGGTGAGAAATTTGATTACACTCACACGTAATAGAGGGTCGTACAGGGGTATTCTCGTGACGCGTGATTAGCTGATTTTATTTTCCGTGAAACGTGAATTTAATAAATTTATTCTTCCTGACCCGTGACCAGAAGGTTGTGCGTGACACGTGAAGAGCTTGAATTAATAACCGATATTCGTGATTTCATCACTTTGTTGACTTTATTTTGCGTGATTTTGAGACGCGAGACCTCAAATGTGATCTCCGTATAATTATTGTAATGTCAAATACTCTTTGTAGAGTAAGAAGTTAGAACAGGATAAAAGAGTACGTTTCTTTCTTATTTTCGTTATTTCTTAATCAATTTTGATTTCTTCAAACACCATTTGTAGCGTAAGAACAGGATAAAAGAGTACTTATTTTCGTGATTCGGGAAAATGAAATTTCAATATCCGTGATCCGTGATTCGTTATTTTTTTCGTCCGTGAATCGTGCCAGAGACCCCCCCCCCCCCCCCCCCCCCCCCCTCCCTGTACGACCCTCGTAATACATGCTCGCTTTTTTGCAGCACTTAGAATCTGTCAACTAGATAGAACTTCAATAGCTTTCGGTTAAGGCTTATATATAGCTTGCACGGTGAATATGAAAGCTAATAATGGTTTAAACTTATCAAATTTCCATCATAAGCTTTTTTATTATTATTTGCCTTCTATAATTCCATACAAACATTTACATGATATAGAAATAATTCTTTATAAGCCAGGAGATCCAGCAAGCTCTGTTGAGCTTTTTAAAAGATCCCGGCAGTATTATTACAATTACTAAGTGATATTTAAACAGATTGAAAGAAATAATACCCTTAATAAGGGACGGGCCATTAGAAAAGTGTTGGGGGGATGAGAAAAAAAATTCATGCAAGGCAAAATGTCCCAAAAAAAATTCATGCATGGAAAAACCCAGCGAAAAAAAAATGATGCACAAGATGGATCGCATTTTGATATTAAACCAGAATTATAATTCTTCTCGAAGAGTGTTCCAAAATGCACCAAATGGCGTTAGGGCATGTCTAGATTTTCAAAATTTTCCCGGGGAAGGATTTCCCCGGACCACCCAACGGAAATGGGCCTCCCGCCATTTTAATACGGCAGGAGTAATTTGCCGAACGCCGAACGCACAATGCCAAACGCAGACCGCGAACCAAAATCACCGAAACAAGCAAAGATCAACCGGAGTGCTATCCAGGCTAACCAGAGTGTACCTTGCACTCAGGTTAATCTAAAAATCACTCTGGTTAGCCTGAATATCGCTCAGGTTAGCCTAAAAAAGGCCCAGGTTAGCCTGTTGCGGTTAGCTCTCAGTAATGGTAATGGTTTTCCTTGCTTCGGTGATTTTGCTTCACGTTCGGCGTTCGGCATTCTGCGTTCGGCGTTCGCAAAAGTTACCCCTGCCGATTTTAATACCGTCACAATCAGTGCTAACTATGGGTCCCCTCACCTCAAAATGTATTCCTACGGGCCTGACAGGTATATAAAATATGCAAATTTTCACTATACACCTGTGTACATGTAAACTGCTACTTACTTTTTATGTCATAAAATCGATGGAAAGTAATGTTAACAAGCTATGTATTTAATGAATCAAAGTACCGGTAGCAATGTTTTTAATTAATTCATTAGCAAATTGTGCATGAAGCAGATTTAATTAAAAAAAATTTGTGCATAGGGCTGCAGCCCCCCAAAAAATTCTTGCACAGGCAATGGGCCAAAAAAAAATTATTGCAAGCCAAAAATCCCCTCAAGACTTCAGAAAGGAAAATGGTAATGTATAATATTGCTTCGAATTGAATGGAATTTTAATAAGGATCGGTAAAGCCACCGAGTGAAAAATTGACTGCAAAAAGCCGTCGGGCTAAAATTAAATTTACGCTTTAGCGTGAATAATGCAGGATCTTACGGCTTCAAAAATGTGCAGAATTCAAAGCTTTTGAATACATTAGTAGCTACGTCTTGAAATGAGAATTAATCTAAAACAAAACTTCTTTCAAGTTTCTTTCGTTTGTCCAGTTTACGTTTGGAATTTTAGGCTCAGTTTGAAGCGAATTGATTTGAAAAGCACATGGTGACATCTGATACGCATTTCTTGCGGACGAGTTACCGTCCTTTTGTTTATATGTAAAGATTTATTACCGGCAGTACTTCAGAAAATACAAACAAGTATTTTTATTATTAGTTATAGTGACGGAAAGCATAAAAAGCAATATGAGTGTTAATTTTGTGGAAGGAATTCAGTAGTTTTGCAAGCAGTTTTGTGCTATCTCACGGCACCATGTTCATGATTCGGAAATAATTTTATTATCCCCAATTACCGCTTTTCTGCAAGATAATACCACTAGTTGTTAAACTGTCAGTGACAGTTTTACAGAATAAAAGCCTACCTTTCACCAGAGCGTTTAAAGCTAGTGTTATATTTTGTACAGAGTTCGTGTTTTTGCGAGTTGTTAAAATGACGCGCGGAGGTGAATAGCCAGCGTAGCTTGGCGTTCTAGTCAGTCACGGAGAGCGAGAAATCGCGCGCGCGAGCAAAGCGACGGCGGGGCAGAAAGAACGCCAGACGCCAGACGGGAGAAATCTTTTCACGTAATTATGTAAATAATACGCATAATTTGTAACTGATACGCATAATTTGTGAAGACCGGAAATAAAAAGGTGACGTGTTCTGTCAAACTCACGTGTAGTACAGGATGTACAAAACAAATAAATCACGGGAAAATTATCAGGGCTCATATTCGTTTTTGCAAAATGGCTGCAAATTCGGGAGGTCCAAAGAAAAATTCATCTGCGAGTCGAAGCGGGGGGAGAAAACCAGTTAAAGTTTCAAATGATCACTGCCGAATTTGTAATTCTTCTTTTGCCTTAACGGGGACCAAATGTTCAAATGAGAACCTGTTTTTGCCTTCGGCGGAAAGAATGCGCTGGTTGTGTGTTGGCGGACACTTTATTCATTGTTGGTGTGAAGCTGGTCCAAGATCCAGGAAAATCAGATAAAGTTTGCCGCCCCTGCGCAAGGAAAATCAGAAATGCAGCCGACCGCTTCACGAGCAGACTGCTTGACAGAGAATGACGCCGAGCCCAAGGACTCATAACAGTTTATGTTTTACAAGCTGTGCCACTTTGTTTCCAAAATACAAACAAAGGATTTTGGAAGGAAGAAAATTCATCTACCCCGTCAATCCGTCAAAATCGCACCCGGCAAGTCTAAGTTCAAAGCGACAGAAAAGATTGTTGCCGACAACAGTAACACCAGTGCGAGCATTCTTCTAATTCAGCTGAACTTAAAGAAGACAACGCAGCAGCACGAAAACCTCGCGAGTGCAAATCGGCCAACTGGTCTTCAAAAATACTTGTTAATGGAGCAATGACAATCATTGAAGCGCCGGTATTTTCACAGCTGTTCAGTAAAGAAAACGCTTGATAAATGCGGCTTTTGCCGAATCCAGTTGGCAGAACGACAAGGACGTCTTTTCCCAGATGCAGGTTTCTCACCGCTTGCTCTTGTTCGGTTTTTAAATGTAAATCGCGAAGTTTGCGTGCAATAGCATCCATGTGTAATTCACACTGCTTTGCTTCACTCGTCACTTGTCAAATGCTAATTGAGCGGCCTGAATGTTGCGTGCATGCGAATGAGTCCATTTGAAATAAATTAAACCCAATGAACCAATCACAGGACAGATAAGTGATTTTAGCCAATGGGAATTAGCGGCCTCTGGAAAGATTTCTCCCGTTTAAGAGGCGTCTGGCGGCTGGCGTTCTTTCTCTCCTAAGTCGCTTTGCTCGCGCGCTCGTTTTCTCGCTCTCCCTGACTGACTAGAACGCCAAGCTACCCTGGCTCTGAAACTGCTAGATAGAATTTTTTTTAACTTTGTAAAAAGTTGCATCTCAACATGCTAATCATTATTCAATAATAAAAAATGGGGGTCACCGTGCTCGTTTTTGAGTTATAAGCACATAAAGGCAAAATTAAGGGTGTTTTTAACAGACTAAACTGTTGCTACGGTAACCAATGACGTCCTAAAATGACCACAACTTGTTCAGCAATGATCGGAAATTTGTTTGATATCATTATTGTAGCAGCAACTGATAAAGATTTGTAGTACTGACCCATCAAAGTTTAAGAACTGGAAAGTGCTGGAAACCATTGTGAGCCTCCTTAAAGTGATTTGAAAATTAGAAATTGAAGTTGAAAATTAGTAGATGGACAACCAAACAGTCCCCTGACAACCTGGGGTGCTCTTGCGTTGGGGTCAACTGTCTGGTGGTGTTCCAAAAATTATTTTCTTTCTTTTATCCCTTCTTTAAAACTCTTAAAATTTCACTCAAATTCACCTTTTCCCCCACCTTTGTTTGTAAACTTCTCAACGTAAGTGCAACCGGTCTAGACGCCGGTTTAGATGGGAAAATCTAGACCGCGGTCAATATCGATTTTAGCCAATCAAATTCGCGAATTTGGTAGTTCCCAATCCTTGTAAGACACGACCATATAATAAAAAGCGATAATATCTAATCGGAGTCCTTCTGTCGCTAGCAGCGAACGTTTACACCATGAAAAACCAGTTAAGAGTGATATTCCCGTTGATAATGACTGTCGATCTCTCCAATATTCACACCAAGGCAAACAAGAAGTGTCAATGGCGCAATTCAACCGAATGCCACTATTTGAGCAAATCCACAAGGCGCCCTGATGACAGGCCGAATTACGTGTCGAAATCTCAATTTTGGAAACATTGATGGCAGGGAGTAAGTGCGCATGCTCAGCGGTCTCTGAGACCTGTCTATGGGAACTAGATTGTTTCCAATTCCTCAGAGTTTCACCCGGCGACCATCCGCTGATTGTGGAGCCAGTGGACTCTGGGAATGTGATTGGTGTCTAAATGGAACGTTAGATTTAGATTTATTGCAATTTTTATATAATTTAGATTTTTATCACAGTTTTTACCAGTTTTTAGGGTCACGCCTCGCATGAGTAACTTTAATTTCCCGTTTTTCTTTTTCATACCATCAGTATAGTATAGTATAGTATAGTATAGTATAGTATAGTATAGTATAGTATAGTATAGTATAGTATAGTATAGTATAGTATAGTTAACAATTATTCCATGAGCCCGCGTTGGATACGAGGTGGTAAATAGCCAACGAGGCGCGAAGCGCCGAGTTGGCTATAACCACTCGTATCCAACAAGGGCGAATGGAATAATTGTTTTATTAAATTCTTCTTTAGTTTAAATCAACTGGACATTTCATTTTGATGTAAACGAAGTGATAGTATGAGGAGGCGGGAAAATTTGTGGCGCGGTGTTCACTTTTGGAGTTGAATGAAACACGCGAGGAGAGCGAGCGAGACAGTTTTCTTCTGAAGATTTTCCTCGGAAAATCTCCTCGTAAATTGCCTTTTCATCCTGGAAAATTGTGACAACAATTAAGGTTTACGGGAAGATCCGAAGCAATTAGCTTTTCTGGAACTTATACGCCTTGTGCAAGACGAGCGAAGCAAGTGTTTACATGTTGTACTTGTTTACGGCTCCACGGCTGTCATCAAGACTACTACATTATGCTGAAACGAAATTGCACTCAGAGTCAATGAAGTTTATTGAAGTATAAAACGACGAGATCAGGATTGAAAGGTAACAAACTTAACTGAAGTGCTGAGCCTAATTTTACGTCGAACACTGAATGAAATTGTGTCAGTTTTCTGGTCTTCCCGTAAATTGTTTGCTGCTTTTCTTCTTCGTTCAGTCGCTCTTGTTGTACATTTACAAGTATTTTTAATTAAACACTTCGCATCAATCCTTTCAGTTTTACGTAGTTGAGTCAACTATGGCATTTTGTGGTACTTGTGTGGTTTTAGGGAAGGCACTATTGATTATTTCTTGTATTTAAGCTTATAAACCTCGCCAAATTTGCCATTTTTCTGATGGAACTTTCGCTTCCCGCAGGAAAATTTTTAAACTGAGCGGCACTTGCAGCACTCGTTTCCCATATAAGGTCAAACGCAGGTATAATGGCTGATAACCGAGATCTAGTGAACCAATCAGAAAGCTAGAATTGCATTATCCGAGGTTGAGAATTTAATAATATAGTATAGTATAGTATAGTATAATTAAGTTTTCATATAACGCGCGCTCTGATAGGCTGAAACAGTGTACTTTATCAGAGTACAGATGTACGGAGGAATTGTCACGCCATCGAGGCAACATGGCCGACCAATTCCCGAGCCTTTCTCTTGGGTTTTCTCTTGACCCTGACATCTTCTTTGACCTGGAAAACGAAAATGAAAACGAGCTTTTAGCGTCAGTTAATTTAGAAAGTCCTGTTGGTAACAGCACAAATTGCACGGCGATAGAAGGTGAAATTTCAGTACAAGTTACGGATCAAAACACCGAGCCGGAAAGTAACAACAAAACAAACAACCAAAGATTTGTAAACAAGTCAAGCGCCGAAATTGACGACATTATAACGACAGCAGAAACAAATAAACGGCACGCGATGCATGCAGAAGCGATGACGTTTCACAAGGGGTCTTTGATAATTTTCAGGACATTTGTCAAAACATTAGG